>CAHIKZ030004343.1:1817500-1890000 GCA_903632075.3 Acanthosepion pharaonis | reverse complement strand
TAAATATCACATTACGGTTATAATTTATAATTTACTCCGTGAATATTTTTATATTCATCTCTTAAGACCCAAAGTTAAAAAAAAAAATTAAAAAAATTCATTTTCGATTCTCACCATGTCCAATTTGTGAGGAATGTGTAAGTAACACTAGCTTATTAAACAAGCGAAATGAATTGTGGTTTACAAAATAAGTATCTGTTGAAATAGTTGTCCCACATTAATTTTTAATATAAATTATGACATTTCTGTATTTTTTCATTTTTTCTTGCTTTCTATTTTAAAGAATAAATGCATGAGGTTATTAAGTGTCACCTTTCTGTTTCCATGATGCATTAATACATGATAAAGCGCAGTCTCATGAGATGCATTGCTTTTGTGCTATGTTTTTTCTCTGTGTGTGTGCTGTGTGTGCTGTGTGTGGGTTTATGCGTGGAGGTTTATCAGTGGGTGTGTAATTCAGAGTTATATTTGGGCATCTCGGCGTGGCGTAATGGTCAGCAAGTTCATCTTGCTAGAACAATTACGACTGAGTAGCGAGTTCCATCCTCACTGGGTGACCCATACTTTCGGCCTTGTGCCACATCTAAGCTACGCTTGGAAAATCTCAATTCAGATTAATATGAAAATGTATATTCATCAATTGACTATAATGAGATGAAAATATTTTTGTTTTCTGCATTCTTTATGATAAAACTAATATACTTCTTCTTCTATGTGCCGTGTTGCTTCAAGCGGTCAGAATTGAGTATACACCATAACGTCCTTTTAGCTTTCAGTAAAATGTTTTTTTCCGTTATCGCTTCTAATTTCTTACCTGCCTATCATTTAAACAAGTTTCTTCGGTAGGCTACTCACTGATTTCCTATGAAAATGTCATATGACTGATAGATTCGTCAGTTTCTCTTTAATTATGCGTCCTAAATATGTCAACTCCATCTTTTTTATTCTAGGTTTAAGTGTATATTTTAAATCTATTTACCTTAAACTTACTATTTCCGTAATCATACCTCTTCTTCCTCTGTTATATTCGAACATTACAGTATTGTCAACAAATTTCAGATTAGTGAAATTTTAATATATATAAGATTATGTCATTTAATATGCATTCATTGAATTGTGAATTAATACTGACTGATATAAAATATGTAATATCCCATATACAGGGGGCAATAAATTACGCAATAATGAAAATAACGCAGGCATCTCATTTTAACAGATATAGTTACCAAAATTACATAAAAAAACATCATGAAATATCAAACTTAAGTTTATTCAATAAAATTATCATTGGCTTCAAGCACAGACTCCTGCATCGCCTCAAGTGAGTGTGACACTATTTAGCGGTAGCTTGAAAATTAAAAGCGAGAAATAGTTAAGGCGAGAAGAAGCTGAAATAATTAAGGCGATAAGAAGCTATCACGAAAAGACATACTGAGCGATGTTATTTTTTTTTAACAAAGAAAAGTGGTAAAGATTTTATTTTCATTTGCGAAAAGAAAAAGTATTTTTTTTCTCTCGCAGAAGATAGGAAATTCGTAAGATCTCGGATCTGTCGAATTAATTTATGTTACGAGGCGGCGAATAAAGATAGCCATCTGCCATCTGGCAATAATGAAAATTTCAAATTGGTCAAGTGGCCTACAAAACAGAATGCTAAGCGATAATGGTAATCAGGTCACGCACTGACCGAGAAAGACATCAGCTGAAGACCACCACCAAAGAAAAAAAAGAAAGGAATGGAAAAGAGAAAGGAAAAGGATAAACCTTTAACTATCTTTCGAAGATATCATTTGTTTTTGGGAAGATACCACCTGTTTTATTGTCCAGACCTGAACATGATAAAAGTTTGATAATGGGATAGATAATTAGCGACAGAATGCGAATACGTCCAGTTAACCAACCACTTGACGCTGGCGAAAATCTCGATTGATAAAGTCCAGGTGACATTCGGTTAAGATAGAGATTAAAGACCACACTACGAGTCGTAGGGGGTTCTTGTCCGGAAGAGAAATAAAAGAAAAAATGAAGATCATTTTTTTCCTTTGAGCGGTAATTGTAAACACCCGCGCTGCCGAACATCATTGGCTGAGTGGTGGCGTGAGCGGTGGGCGAAGGTAAACATATAAGAAGGAGGGGAAGCTTGTTGACGCCTCTGAGGGGATTGGTGTGATATACCGCTGTGAGAGAGAAGGGAAACCGGTTGACACTCTCTGAGGGGATTGGTGTGAGATATCAATATGAGAAAGGAAGAATTTGGGAGGACGATACCCTTAAGAACCCTCTAAAGCAAAAAGTAATGGGCTTCCAAAAATGGAAAGTGATAAATTTTCCTGTACAAAAACAGAGAAAATGCTTGTTCTGGATTTGGAATTATCGAGGAACCCCAAACCACGAAAAGCCCACAAACGGATTTGGTCGGCGTCTATATAAGCAGAGTCGCAGCGAGTAGAAAGCAATCAGAAAGTCAGAGAGAAGTTAGTTGCAGTTAAAGAGACGCAGACAGATTTGAGCTGTGTGCTCCGAGACCAGCCTCGCAGGAAGCTGACTGAAGATCCACGTATCCCGACTTCAACTTCTAACCAAAAACAATTTATTTTTGAAGAACGACTTAGACTCACGCCACCAAAACAGGTTTTACGAATATCGCCTGAAGATACACAAAAAAAACAGTTTCTTAATAAAACAACTTAAGATGTTAAGACTCGCCTAACAAACACAAAGTGTTACGAATCCATATTAGCGGTTTGGGAGAAAGACGCAGTCTTGTATTCAGCAATCAGATATAAAAAATAGTTGTTATTCTTTTTTAACACATTTGAACTTTTCGAGTTCTTACTTTATTTTCTTTTACATATACTTGTGTGGTGTTACCTTTGCTCAGACTCGGCTTGCATTACGGCCCGGCGACTGATTGATTTCGTCTACCTAAGATCAAATCACAACGTAACAAAGCAGTTACTTCGGTAACCAGACATTGGAGGCGAGCTGGGAACGACAAAGCTGATACCGAATCTAACCAGATTCCCATCCGAATCAGCAACGGGTTAGAACGTCACATTTGGTGCCGCGACAACTACCAAGTCAAATTGGTCATCACAGGATAGGACGGCGACGGGCGCGGAGAGAGGCCGGGGTGACGTCACAGAGGCTTGTTTTTTAAGTTGGTTAATACTGTCATAATCCTTGCCTTCATTTCTTCTTTGGTGTTACAAGGAGTTTTTCTGTTCTTATACTCTACTTCGTCCCACACATAATAATCAAAGGAATGCAGTCTGTGGAGTTAGGTTGCCAGATGTAAGGGGTGATATGGCCGAGAAATTGTCTGACAGCCATGATTGTGTTCTCCTGCTTCTGTGGCACTGCCCAGAGTTCTGTTGACAGACATAAGGTCTTTCAGCAGTCACAAGCTTTACACAGCACTACATCGTCAAGGCAATTGATGTTAGCCGTTGTGTTGATTCTGAGGCAATGTGAGAAGATGAATGCAGCAATAACGACACGATCACTAGTGATCACGCCGAACACCTTCTTAATCACTATTAAACTCCTCCAACTTTTTCTGAAACCATCGCGCTGTCCTAAGTTTGACACTCAAACACATTGAAATGCTCGTATTGGAGCTTTCGTCGCGAATGTCAAGCAGTTCAACTTGAGGTTCCCAAATTCATGACGGAAGGAATTGCTTCATGGTGCTATTTTTCTTACAAACGGTGCCCAATTGAATCTACTATATTTGCAATCGAGAAGATCAAAAAAACACAAAGCGCATGCACGTAATTAATTATATAAAATTACGAATATTTACCCATCACACCCTACATATAAGAGATTCGCAATGGGCTGATTAAATTTTTGTTTTGCTATAAATTATTGCGTGATATCGATCATCATTCTAAGTCTTAATTCCATTTTGATTAAATCAAAGCCAGGATAATAGATGTAGCTACATCAAACAAAACTGTATATTACAAATATCAGGCTAATCTCGTAGTTTATTTATAGTGTAAAACATGTGGTTGTCACTTGTTCGTTATATTTTTCCCTGGGCTATTGTTATTAAGCGGGTGTTGAAAGTAATTTGAACACGTGCATTTTCATAAAGGTATCCATATTTTTATTGATAGGACGCTTTCTCATTGAATTAAATATTAGTGTATTTTTTTAATGTATAATGTAACCTGTATGAAAGGTAGAATCAGTAATGTTAAACAGTTTTTACTCTTAAAAAGCAAAAATGAGCCTATTTAAGAATAATAGAGTAACACTTAAGGAAACATACGAAAGGTAGAAATTATAAAGCAATTATTTCAATAACTATTTCCAATAAACCTCAGAATATGTTGCAAAACATACAGAGGCATTAAAATGCGAAATATTTACCATATATCTGCGTTCTTTATGTCCTGATTGAAATGCTTGCTACGTTTGTCACGTTCACGTTTGTTTGATGCAATCAGTTAAATCAGACTGAAACCGATCCTACAAGAAACCGGCCATTGCAATCAAGTTAGAGTAGGATTTGCTTGACTTCTCATTTAGGAATGCATTTTTGTAAGTTTGTTTCATATAAATTTTTTTGAAACCGTAGCCATATTGTATACTTAAATCACATAACCAGATTACCCGGTTAGTGTTCGTTTGCTGATAAAATATGACCATATTACGGGCATACATTTCGTTGGACTACATTGAATCATAAGATATATTTAACAGACTAACAAAACATTTTGGTAGCAAAGCATGTGTTTGCATATAATACAATCTATAATATATGATTATAATTGATAATTACAGTAACGTGCGAAATAATTGGGATATAACTTCAGTTATATATTTTGTCTTTTGTACCGTATTAGTTTAATGACACCTAATCAAAATGACGACTTTACAGTGCACACTCCTGTTACAGTCGGACTGGTCTGAAACAATTTTGAATATTTTAGAATTTATTTGTAAGTAAACTTTGTATTTGGTTACGTGTGATGTAAATGGTTTTGCTTGTAAGTCAGATTTTTTAATGTTTTTCGATCACTGCTTCTGATTTCAAAACTAACCTGGTTATATTATTTCCACATGTAAAATATAAATGGTCTCAAAACCTAGAGAGCATGCACAGCTTATGAATTCAAACAAAACTATGCGACAAATAAATCAAATCCTCAACATAAGCAAGTACACCGTTGGACGCAGAGAAAAGAGGCAAGCTCTATTGGGTCACAATAATGTTTTGATAAAAACGTTGTGGAAGAAAAAAAGGAAAAGAAACAAAATAGACGAAGCAATGCTGTTCACAAACAACATTAAAATCTCGGCGAAGAGTAACAGGAACCTGGCAGCTGATATAGTGTTATCCGGTGTGTCTCTATCTGACTCAGCTGTACGTAGACGGCTACTTGAAATGGAGCGACCAGCCAGAAAACCACATACCCCCACCAAAAAGAAAACAGATTTTGACAGGAAGAATGGAGGATAAACGACACCAAACGGCAGAAATTCATAAAGATTGGACCGTAGAAGATTGAGTAAAAAATATTTTTCTCAGATAAAACGCATCGATCCTGCTTTGTACACAGAAGCAAAAGTGAACCCTTAAGTGATGAACTTATTGAGCAACGGTCAAAACACGTCCCCAAGAAAATTTTCTTGACAGTTGTAGTGCAAATGCGTTAGGTAGATTGAGAATAATTGTGGGGATGATGAACAGCACAAAATATGAAGGTATTTGGAAATTCCATATGCTCCCAATAATAGAAGAATTTCACCCAGATGGAAATAGTGTGTTTCAGAAAGATAATTTCACCTGTCACACTTCGAAATAATTGCAATATTATTTCTTTTTCAAAATAAGGGTGTAAAAGTGCTAGACTGTCCATGAAATTCTCCTGACCTTAGTCCCATTGGAAACTTGTGGAGTTTTGTGAAAGAACGACTGATAAAACCCGACTGCACCACCATGGAGGGGTTAATGTGTGCGGTCATTCAGATATGGTATCAAAAGGAAGAACTGGGCAAAATGTGTCTGAAATTCGCCGAATTTATGCCAAAATATTCAAAAAAACTTATTAAAAATAGAGGTGTACATATAAAATATTGACATTTTAGGACAGTTATGCAAAGATTTTTGAAAAAAGAATAACCATAATTTGATAATATGCCATTGCTCTATATTATCGAAATCATTGTCCCATTTAATTCACGTATTACAGTATTATGGGCACATCTGTATGTACATTAGAGGCTAGCAACATACACCGCATTTTTATATGCCTCATGCTCAAGAGAAATTTAGAACCATAAATATATTTATATATCAACAGATATTCCCTCGTGTTTAATTCTGTTTCATTGGTCAATAATTTAATCTCACTAACCATTAATATTGACCTAGATTATAGCTTAACTAGGTTTCCCACATTCGACCCTTATTCGGATTTTAGAGAGATATATTAATGGATAATGATAATAATATATTTAAATACTGATTTCGTGTAATTTCTTTTTACAGTTTATTACATAAGCATATGACCTTTTTCAAATATTCATTGTCTAAACTAAGTGCATCCTGCTGACTATGTCGAAAAGAATGTCTGTATAGAATGTCGCATAAACATTTAAACAGAATTCTAATATTCTAAAATACAGGTGGTAACAAAGAAAATCAATACTCCCAACAACGTAACTGAATAAGCACTACTCTATCATAACCAGCGGCGTTTCTCAAAGCAGAAGCAGATTATAACAAAAGTACGGCGCACATTTGCTCAACGAAACGGATTTGCAATATCCCCAGTCACATTCTTATGTGTTCGTTCTATGTTGAAATAGGTATTTACTGCCCCTGGAGATAACTCAATTTCATGGCCGCATATACACTTATTTACAGCTTCCAAATCAATGTTTAAGTGCACCTAAACTTTTGAAATGACGAATAAAAATATCACAATTTGTGAATACTCAAAAGGAAAATTTCAGAAATTAAGGGCAAAAAAGTATTCATTATATTGAAGAATGTCTAAATTCTTATTCGTTGATTGTTTATTTTGTTAATCTTTACGACATGACATTGACGAAAGTCTTTCTGATATCAACTGAAAAATGGAATGAGAAGTGTGTAAGTCAATGTAAGATGTTCCAGTCTAAATCTGAAATCGGTTCGCCGATTTCTTATATCTTCCTGATTTTCCCTGCCCCCCCCCCTCCTTAGAATGTCTGATAGTCAACTTCTTGAGAGCATCTTCCTCCGTCTGCTCGGTCACACGTTGACTGCTGACCTGAGATGGAACAAATACATTGAGTCAATTGCTTCTTCCACCGCGAGGAAAGTTGGCTCTCTGTGCCGCGCTAGGAAATATTTCTCCCCGGAATCGATACTTCAAATATACAAATCAACCATTCGCCCTTGCATGGAGTATTGCTGCCATATATGGTCTGGGGCACCTTCTGTTTTCCTCGGAGTTCTTGACAAGGTCCAGAGACTTATATGTAATATAATTGGCCCTGATCTGGCGTCTCGTCTACAGTCACTCTCTCACAGACGCGCCGTCGCCTCTCTGTCTTTTCTACAAATACTTTCATGGTAATTGCTCCGATGAGCTGCTTTCACTGGTTCCCAGACTCCATGAATTCAAGCGCCCTACGAGGCTGGCACCACACTCCCACCCTTTACACTGTAGAAAAATTTAAATGTAGCCGTCTCTTCTATTCCAATAGCTTCATACCTCGCACCTCTCGCCTGTGGAACACCCTTCCCAATTACTGTTTCCCTGAGAGCTATAATCTCCAACTATTCAAATGTAATGTCAATCGACACCTCCAGTTACCTTGATCTACCCACTATCCTTCTCCTCATCCTTTCTTCTATCACTCCTATGTGTTCTCGCTCCAAATCTTCTGCAACCCCCTGCATCCTAGTGGCTTCACGCCTTGCTCGGGGCGTAATGCTTAAAAAAAAACAAAAAAGAAAAAAAACTTTTATAATCCGCTTCCCAATTGTAAATGCTATAAACAAAATAAATACAAGAAAGGCTGAAAAATTACCAACTTTCACAATTTGCAAAAAAATCGGAGTAACTGCTTCATAACACGTGTTTTTTTTATAGTGGGTACAAAAAGGTTTACAGCTCCCACACATATAATTTTTTTTTTTACCAGAAAAGAGAACAAATAATAAAAAATATATATCACCCAATTTCGTTGTTTTTCGTATATTCCTGTAGTTGGCAAAGTACTGAGAACGTGTCTGCCGCAAGATTGAACTAATTTGCAATTCTAAATTCAGTGAATGCAAACTGCGTTTGTTTCATAAAGTAAGATTTTCGGTTTGGCTTTCTCTGATATTATTCTCTGCCGATAAAATTGACAAAAAATAGATATTAGGTAGATTTTCCGTTAATCGAATTGTTACCTTATTTAAAAATATATAATATACATGTTTAAATCGTTTTTTTAAGTAGACATGCGTAGTTATTAATTGGCTGTAGAAGAATTGTGACTGCAGTAAAATCTATATTTTACGCACAATCATGGGCAATATCAATCAAGATTCATTAATTTTCAGAATAATTATTCTGAACACATGGAATGCAAATCACTTTATTTCTTGCATCTATTTATTTAAAACTAAGAAACAACAATATAACTTTACACATTCAATCGAATACGTAGAATACAGTAACCTACAAGTTTAAGTTAGGACATGCATTATAATCATTAGCGTTTCACTGACATTTGCTCAGCTTCCTTTTATTTTAAAAAAAAAAAAGATTAATCATGTGGATTACACATTGAAGCTTGAACCGAATATAGTAGTAAATACATTCCTGCCTACAGAACCCACTCAATCATTTAATTATAAACGTAAATCAGGGTATGATGTAAATTTCTCCGTAGTCTCAATCATGCATTCTGTGTGGTCTGGTTTGTTTAACGACATATCAACACCTTATGGGTCATTTAATCTGAAAAGGCGTCAGGGTCACATCCTGAAACTTTGATACGGGGCCATCCTATTTACTACATGTTGATTTTAAAAACAAATTCCCAATCTGGGGGCCACAAGCCCTTGAAGGAAACTTGGTAGAAATGGAGGGAATGTTTTAAATTAGAAAAAAAATAAACAGGTAATTCTCCAATTTAAATGAAAAATTCAGTGCATACTCATTATTTACTTTTAAAATGGATAGATTTTTTTATATTCAAATCATCTGTAAAAATGTTATTCTTCTTTTTAAGAAACATCGATGTAGACATGACTAAATTTTACTCAAATATGTTTTCCATAGAGATTAATCGCCAAACACAACTACACTGAATAAAAAGTTTTACAAAGACTCCAACACAACACAAACGGGATTGTCTTAAAAATTTGTTTCAAAAACAGTATTTTAATTTTAGGGAAAATTTTTCAACTGTTAGAATATTTATTCATTTTTATTTTTTAATCGATCATTTCCTTGATTTTAACTTTCTAGAAATATAAAACATACAGACTAGAAAATATTATTTTAATTTATATCCGTGGATTTCTGGTTAGTTTTACTATTAATAGAAACATCAGAGATCCTATTTAGTGGATCATCTTGCAGTAAAAATAATTTTATCGAGATAATTGATTTAACAAAATTTTTAGACAGAAAATTACAATAAAAAAATAAGCTCCACTGGAATTAGCACTTCGTCCCCACACCCCAATGGGACTGAGGCCACCAAGGGTTTGAGAGGTTCGGGATAGTAAGTACAGACCCTGTAGATTATTAAAGTTGATGACTGACAATATAATTTAGAAAAAAGTAAAAAGTACAAAAGGCAAAAAAAAATGAAAAAAAACGCTTCCGAAACTAGCCCTTTTGGGGCCCCAAACTCTTCGGGGTTCCTGCATAATGCGCACGGCACTGGTCATACAGTTAGACAATGTATCTTATTAGTTGATGACTCAAAATGTAACGTCATTTTAAAAATAATTTTCAAATTTGGCGGATGGTCAGAAAACAGTGCTGAAAATATAATGGTAGAGGTCACAACGACGCCCCCACCAAAAAAAACTCCCCCCACCGTCTGGGGTTTTGGGGCTTATTTAATTCCAAAATTTAATTATGTTGGGACCTTTGGTAATTTCTTTTTTTATTATAAAAAATATATACCTGCTAATTCTCCTTTCTATAAAAATGCTTATTGCTGCGAATCTTTTGTTAATATGAACATGTATTGCTGGTATTTTCTTAATGTTTTAACCCACATTGGGGGTTAAATATTTACCGTTAGTAACATAGTAGACTTGGTAACAACAGCAATTATGACGTATTCCATGTTACTCAAAAGCTCCCGTGCCTTCCAAACTTACCATGACATCATCCGCCCACGACATATGAGAAAATATTTCTAATCGGCCTAATTCGGATTGAGCCCAGCATCCTTCCATGTTGGTCGTGTTGTTTAACTCAATCTATGCAATTTGTCTCACATCATATGGTAAATAGCTCTCTAAATCCTAACAGAATTCTTAATGTTCAACGCCACGAGAGCACCTCGTTGCGACTGCTTGGTCGTCTCACACTGTCTGCTGACCTGTGAGGGAATAATTACATTGAATCAATAGAGTCATCAATCGCAAATAAATTTGGTTCCCTGTGTCGCGCCAAAAAGCTTTTTCTCGCGCGTGTCCATCCTTCAAATGTTTAAATCAACAAATACGGCTGCCATATATGGTCTGGTGCCCCCGCTATTCCCCCTTAAGGCCCTCGACAAGATCCAGAGACGGATACGCAATGTGGTTGGTCCTGATCTGGCATCTCGTCTACAGTCGCTCTCTCACAGACGTACCGTCGCCTCTATCTGTCTTTCTTACAAATACTTTCAGGTTAACTGCCCCGACGAGATACTTCCGCTAGTTCCAAGACTGCATGAATTTAAGCGAGGAACGAAGCTGGCATCACGGTTCCACTCTTTCACTGTCGAAACGGTTAAGTGTCGCCCCCTCTTCTACTCCAATAGCTTCATGTCTCGAACCTCTCGTCTGTGAAATTCTCTTCCTATTACTTGTTTCCCTGACAGCTATAATCTTCAACTATTCAAATGTAATGTCAATCGACATCTCCCGATGCCCTGACTTATTCTCTGACCTTGTCTTCATCCCTTCCTCCATCACGCCTCTTTACTCTTGCTCCTACTTTGTAACTCCTTGCTTACTAGTGACATCCCGCCTTGCTTGGTGTGAAATGCTTAAGAAAAAAATAATTCAAAGATTATCATTCACACAGACAGACGATAAATCTTTGCTTCTGTAAGTCTGAACAATTTATTCGCATATTTACACACTGATGTTTTATCGCAGAAAATCTATATTAACACAACACAATGTATCAATGCACAAATTATTATAACGACTAATGGAAAACAGTATCGAAGTCCGTATACAAAATTTGTTTATTGATAAAAAACATTTCAATCTGATTTTAACTTTACGTTTATTTCAACAGTCTTGTTACAGTAGTAGAGTGAAGCATAAGTTTATTTTTGGCCGCTTTCTCTCTTTTCTTACTGAAGTTATTTTCACATCCACCATTCAAATAGTAAAAGGATGGGCGTATTGTATCAGTTTTGATTTCTAATCCGCGTTGACATTTGAAACACAGTACAAAAATGATTATTTGCTACAAGGTATTTTCGTAGCAGAATCATGTTTTTGTTAGACCGTAAGAAAATTCACGACGTGTTAAGTTTCTATTAAGTCTTTCGCTAGATATTCGTTTACGTTACAGGATTTGATTTGATATTTTACAGGCTATCGGACGTTTATTCAAAGCCGAAACATCAATCTTTTGAGAAAACAAATATTTTTCCAGACATGTATTCCTACTCTTTAACCTATAGCTGAAACAGGATTCTATTTGATATTTTACGTCTTATCAAAACTTTCAGTGTTATGTAAATCCGAACATCAATCTTTTCAGAATAACAAAATTATTAATTCATAGCTCGATCAGGATTTGATTTGATATTTTACAGCTTATAGAAACATTTCAGGTTTATTTATAGTCGAAACATATTTTGGATTCCAGAAATAATTATTTAAGTTTATCGCGCATAGGCGTGTGATAATATATCGCCCCCATATTCTGCGGTTGAACGAATGGTGTTTGTATTGCTCCTGGATACGTCCCGGATAAGTGATTTCCACGACACGACAGGAGGAAGTCATGAGATGTAACCGTCTTTCTCATCAGAATCTGATCCGATTCTTTGATCATCAGCTCAAGATGGAGGTTAGAACTGTTAGAAAACGATTGGTTTCAACGGATTTAGCGAAATGTAGGGGACTAAGTCGAGCTTGGTTCGTGTGAACGGGGCTAGCATTGATTTTCTTTTTTAGGTCTACCTAATTCATATCGGAGTAGTTTCCTGTGGCACCCTCCACTAATTAGAATAGACAAGCTTTGAGTACCTAGTTAATGTAAATGTTGTTCGTGGCCTGCTCCCGGTTGCATCTTTGGTTATGATCCAAGTTGAGATTCCCAATCTCCCCAGTTTGGTATTTGGACCCACTTTTTTCATCTCGACTGGGTCAGATTTCTTCACTCTCCATGTCTGTATGCATATTCTCCTTTTCCTCTCCCATAGCGACAGAGCCACTTGATTTTTTTGAGAGTCCTACTGACGTCAGTTATCTTTATTTGGTTTGTCTTGATATTTAGTTTGAATTTGGATTCATCCCGTCTGCTATCCTTTAGACCATCAGAATTTAATATATAACGTTTTATAATCATCAAATTATTGCGTCATGGAGGGGTTTTTGTAGATCCCCTGAAAGTATGCGGTAGGAAGCTATATAGAAGAATGATTGGTGACGAATGATTTCTTGTGGTGAATATGCAAATTGCAATGAGTGAATAGTTTGTTAGGTAGGTGTAAAATAGTCACTGAAGACCAGCTTCGATCTATTTCTCCTTTTTTGGCCTTATGCCAATGTTGTATAGTTTATACAATAATTATTCATGTTTTCGAGTGAACACTGTATTAAAAAATGTTTTGCAAATGACGAGAATTCTGGAAAATATTTCTTTAATCTATAGCGGCACCAGGAGATTGATTAAGACATTTCACAAGGGTATTTGCATGTAAGTGGGAATGACGAACCCGACTGGAAATCGAACTCGGCTCTCGTAACTGACATCGGGAGACGTTATCCATTATTCCACCAGCATATGTTTACCAGGAACATATTCTTACTCTTTAATCCATAGCGGGGACAGGATTTAATTTGATATTTTACAGCTTATCAAGCCTTTCAGTATTATTCAAAGGCAAAACACATTTTGGATTCTAAGAACAAGTATCCATGTTTTCAAGGGAATACTTCATTAACAATCTTTTGAGAATAGCACAGATTTTTCCTAATAATATATTATTACTCTTTAAGCCATAGCTGAAGCAGGAGATTGATTAAAACACCTGTCGAATGCATTTGCGCGTAATGAGATGTTATGGACCCTACTGGAAATCGAAGATTGCTCTCCAAGTTCCCCATCCAGAGACGCTATCACCAACATATGTTTACGCGACTAGAGATTATATGAATATATTACATTCTTTTCAGAAGAAACAGCTGATGCTAGATTTTTCTTTTGGCGATTGTGGCACGATAATATATTTTGGCTTTTACAGAGAAGATTATTGTGTGGCAAAGGATTTAGGAAACTCACAATCGTTTTTTGAGGAAAAGTAATCTGCCTTGTAAAATTATAATACAGTTATTTCTTATTCAGTAATGTGCAAGTGATGTATACAAATCATTTCTTTAGTTGACGAACAATTACTTTTACCTTGTCTATTTAAGTATTTTTATTTCATCTAACTTGAAATGACGCCTTGATCTTTTACAAAAATCGCGCCAAATTTTCCTATCTCAAACAAAATGACATTTTAAAGTCAGGTGCATAAAATAAATGCACATCGACGTAAAACATCTCCACAAAATGTTTATTATCTACTACATATTCACTCCCACATATGAAACCCGATTATTCGATGCTGGGTAATTGTTCTGGTGGTCTTATGTTCGTTTATCAAAATAATGTATTCACCGGAGTTTATTAGGAAACACTGGTATTTCTAAAAAAATATATTTTTATTTTAAAATGTGTAATAAAATATGGAAAGATTTTAGGTTATTTTGAAGTATTTGACTTAAAAGAAATCATTGATATATATTTTAGTAGATTTCGTTTTTTTTAATCAATCCCACGTATATAAACTTCATTAGATGTTTATAAAAAATATTGAAGTCAATTTTTGACATCTTTAATTTAGTTTTGAATCTAGATCCATTGAAACTGCTTGGCAAATCTCTACACATTTTTTTTACTCTTCTGGTAATGTGGTACAGGAGTTATTTCCGATCTTTGGTCTTTCCTGGAGTAAATGATCATGATTTATATTCGTGAAGGATAATCAATTATATATTTTTCTTTTATGCGAAATTACATTTAAATACCTTAACCCTTGACAGCAAAAACATAGCGTGACTGATTATCGCTTAACAACACTTGATAAAGGATTCCCTGTATATACGCCCCTAACAAAATCGTAACAATCTTATTTAGATGCAGGTCTGTTTAAATCTGCTGCACATGTTTCTCGCCAGTCACTAACGTCTCCTTAAATTAAAGAATCCATTACAAATTCAAATTGCTCCTATCAAATACGATGAAATTAACAAAATTGCAGTTATGCACAAAACTTGAAATGGACCACTGAATAAAAGAATTGGTTGAAGTAATCAGGTGATTTACTCCAAAGAGTTGTGAGTTCAGTTCCTGCGCACAGCAGAGATGAACAAAAAACTTGAGAGTGGCGTTAGTAAAGGGAAATAACTTAAGTTGAGATATCCATAAAATGTATAACAGATGAAACTAGGATAATCTACCCCGGCGGGCGAAATAAAGTCATCGGTTCGAAATTCCAATGTACATCACCTGACGAAGGCTGGAGCCTACAACGGCCGAAACTTCCTTAATATGACAATAAAGATAACAGTCTGAACAATGTAAATACTTGACACGTTATTTGCGATTCTCTGCTAACGAATCATTTTACATCTTATTTATATTTTTCTAAACATTATAATTATGTATTCTGTTTGACATGACTGGACTCAGATATGTGCGTTGTCAAAATCTTTAAGAAAAATCAGGAGGCCAGTATATTTTCTTCATGCTAACAGAATCTGGTAATATGCGACACAAATTAATACTCTTATGAATACTTCGTGGTTGAGCGGGTTGTCTAGTTCTAAACTAGCTAACCTCTGCGAACGTAGTTCAAATTCTGAGCTACTTTTTTTTTTGCGTGTGTTTTTATTTTCGCAAAATTCCCTCCAGCAATGATATTCAATGCATATCTCCTCCTTCCACGATATGTGCTAAATAGCAGTGGATTCTAGGTCCATACGCAGCTATCCGTTAATCAGTAAGAATTGTATCATAAAACCATTATTATCTTTAAATAACATATTCTTACAATCTAGAAAAAAAGTTTTCTGGCTTTAAATCACCTGCAAATTGTTAAACCGTAGAAAATCAATCGATTAATCAATAAATCAAGTGTGATTTCACAAAATTAATAGAACATTATTTTCTTTAAAGAGGTTTATCACAAACAATATCCTTGCGTTATATTAACATAAACATGAAGCTATGCATATATTTGGAAAGCTTGATCACAATAAATAAACTATCAAAAAGTTTTAATAGTTTCCTTTGAAGTTTTTTGCTCTTTTAAATATGGTCCCGAAGAATTTTATGCATTTAGATTAACACCATATAAAATTAATTAAACATTTTATTGAATTGCTCTGCGAAGCGTCTTTTATATCGATGTCATAAAATTTCATTGTTGTTTATTTTATTTGTTTATTTTTATATTTTTTATTCTTAAAAAAAAGCTTTGTGCTGAGGTAAGTTTATGATTTTAAATTCTCATAATTTAATTCAAATTACTTTCGCCAGGAAATACCTAAATTATTCATGTATAATACGCAACAGTTTTCCATATATTTTGATCTGACATTTAGCAGTGCCTATTATACAGAGGGAATGGATATTAATATTTTCCGTTAAACATGCTACATTTTATTTTGGAAGTAATTGACAAATGTAAGTTTTATTTAGCTTCGAAATATTTAAAGTACGAGAAAATTTTAAATTGCTAACTAAAAAGAAAACGAAAAATCATTTAAATATACATTGTAAGAAGTAAACAGAAAAAAGTACTTTGACGAAGATTTTAATAAACAGAGTAGTCCATGAAGGGACAAAGAGAAAATATGAATACACGTAAAAAAAGGATTTGTATAGTATAGTAAAAATGTTGATTATTCCGTAAAAGTCCAAATCGAGAGACGTTAATGCTTATGACATACTCCTCCTACATTTTCTTTTTAAATATATATATATTTTTTAAATGTTCTGGATATCGTACCGTTTTCCTTCGATTTCTCCAGGATCGACTTATGTCACTGAATTTTTGGAAATCAGTGTATAATGTTGAATCGGATGCACGGGCAAATGTATTTCAGGGTTACCAAATGATTTAGAATGGATATCAGACTCGGGTTCCTCTACTTCTCTTTTCCACAAGAATATCTTGTTTTTTCGAATTTTTGGTACTCCCCGATCGTATCTTTTCACAACAGGGGATAGAGTAGACTCACGCCCGTCATTAAATTTAGTGGGGATTGGCTTCTAACAGCTGAACTTTGTCGACTAAAGTTTCGTACTTGCACGAATAATACGACGTAAGTGAACCGGGTCAGCAGCTGCAGGCGAACTGTGCAAGGATGACCACTTCGTCTCCGACGTTGAAATGAAAATATTCTTTCGTCGGGTGTAGTTTTTGTCGCGGCACAGAGTAGAGATATTATGACATACAGTATGACGTGTGAAACAACTTCCCACAGACTCTCGTAGATCTCCCGAAGCTAAGATCGGTGTGATGTGCATCCAAATATTTCCATTGAACCGTTCACAATGACGATTCCGTTGAGGCTTGTTCGATTCGTAGCTATACACAAACCAGTGAAGTACTCCAGCAGTTCCTTAGATAGAATAGAGGAACTCCGGTCGGAGCAGATGTAGGAAGGAGTATCGGACACATTGAAAATCTGAGTTGAGGGTTTAATCACTACACTAGTTGTTATGTTGGGACAATCAGTGGCAAAAGGAAACCTAGAGTCCTCGTCTATTACCATTAAATGAAATATAAATAAATAAAAAATATAGATGTTTTGTGAGTTAGAAGGCAGAGGTCTCTTAAAATTTATGCTTATCATTTACATCGGTTGTATCGCCTTTATCAGACGAACCTTTTCAGGTTTGTGGAATGTGGTTTCCGTCTTTCACAAATGGGAGAATCAACGCAAACTTTTTCTTATCTTCCATAGCGTAAGGTAGTTTCCTAACCTTAACAAAGTGGGTTAACCTTACTACTGTACTGTACTGGTGCGGCATTCACCCTGGGCGGATTGAGCCGGCTTCTTCCTGTTATGAGAAGAAGATTCTTGGGATAAATTACAGAAGTAGGGTATCCAGGCCTACTCGGATAGCGTTCTTGCTTGCCGCGGGGTTCCCACAGACGCAGAGACAGGAACGACCAGAAGCCGCCGGTTACCGATGCAGACGCTCCTTGGATTTTCACCAGAGCCCTTGTTAGCCGGCGTGTGTGTCAGACCTGTCCGCCTTGGGTGGCCCTACCAGGAACGAAGTTCCGGGCGGCATAGCTCCGACACTACCGTTTACACCCCCCCCACCGACTGTGAGGTTAGGGTTGGACTTTGGGGGCTTACAGTACCAGGTGTTCCCAAGCGGTCCCCCATCTATGTACTGACCTAGCTCTACGATGCTTAACTTCGGTGATCGAACGAGAACCTGTGTTTTCAGCGTGATTTGACCGTAAGCTTGTCATACAATGATGACAAAATACGATCGTGAATCTCATAATTTTGTGTAGGATAGCACCACAATGAGCCTTTAAGTGTGTATCAGCAGATATACTATTCGTTCCTTGTCTATAAGTAAATTCATAATTATATTTCTCTGGTTCCATTCAACATGTCTGGATCTTAACGTTTTTAATTTTGCTGGTCTCTCGGTGTTAAACATGAATTTCACCGCCCGTTGGTCCGTATCTATGGTAAATTTTCAACCAGATAAGTAATGGTGGTTACCTTCTTACAGCTTCTTTAATAGCTTAAGGCTTCTTTTCTGCAAAACGTGCTTCATTCGGCGTTAGTGATCGTGAGAATAAAGCAACTGGACGCCCGGGCGGATTAAAAACAGCGGCAATTAAAATATCAGAAGCGTCCCTCTCGACTAGTTGTATGAAATTTACTTCAATAACGTAAAGTAAGTCACTTTCTATTTCTTCTTTAAGCTTTCAGAATGCTTTTAGGGACTCGCGATTTAAACGGAACGAATTGGCCATAAGTAAAGGTTTGAACGTATCCGAAAACTTTGATATCCATTGGGAATAATAAAAAATAAAACCAAGGACCTTGCGAAAAGCAACTTTATCTTTAGGGATAGGTAATTATTTAAATGTGCGTAGTCACTAAGCATCATGTTTAAGTATCCTATCAGATATAGTTTAGCCAAGAAAATGAAAAGAAACGGTTGATATGGAGGAATTTTATTCGTCCAAAGTAAGGTAATGTAGCTTAGCCTCTTCAAGAAATTGAGAAATTTCTATATTGCTCCTCCAGAGTCCTGTCATAATCCATAACTAATCTCTTTATGCCGTTCGGTATCAGCAAATAAGATTTGAACTCGCCAACCAGGGTTGTTTTCCTCAGTTATTCTATCTCTTATTAACCATAATTTTAATGATGTGCTTAATGGCAATTCAAAATCGCCTAGATTTTGTAGAAATAGGTTTGCAGTTAAGGTAGAGATTCGAAAATAATGGAGGTCTATCATCTCAGATGGTCGGCTGCAAGCAGTTGAACTCAAAATAGATAGGTCAGCAAAATGCAAACGATACACTAGAATGTTAGTTCATGAAGTCTTACCAAATAATTATATCATTACAAAACTGGGAAAAACACAGTGTAATATTCAACTACCACTCACCTAATAAATTTAAATTAACACTACAGTGCTCTTTTATTGAAACGTTAAGTAACGAGGAACGAATGGATACATTCCTGACAGCAAGTTTTATTTTTATCGGATGGCTATTAAAGTAGTCAAGCGAAATACTTGATCCAGAGCCACCAATGTCCATTAGAGCAGTAGCCTCATTTTTGTCAATCAGTACTTATAAGACAACACTAGGGACCCCCACATCAAAGCTTCCGCCTGAGACAAGCCATCCTTGAGATTATTGTCCTTGTTAGCCATATCTAGGGCAAGTCCTTTGCTATAATCGGCGGTGAATTACCTAATACTATCCCTAAGCCTCTCCCACCACTTATTGTTAATAACCGCCCCCCACCAATTCTCGCTTCACTAATCTAGTAAGCTTTTGCCGTAAGTCTCACCTCTCTAGGAAAGTTAGATTGAACTTCCACTGTCCAGAAATTCTAGGCCTAGTACTTAACAACATCTGCGCACAGAGGTGGTCCAAATAGTCTAAACGCTGGTCTGGTTGGACAATCTAACAATTATAAATCGGCCCTTCTTACTAACATTCTATCCATAGAGCTGGCTACTCACACATGCGCACTTAAGAACCCATATCCATATCTCTCGACATGGATGATCGACCCGTTATCTGTCGACTAGCCTAAACTCGTCAATCAGATCGAGCACGCTACGATTGCCTTACCTCCTACTAGCTTCCCGCCTCCTATCTATATTAGGGTCCAGTATGGAATTCCATCCCCCATTAAGACTAAGGGCGACGAATCTACGAAGGACTGTCAAAGCTGGGCGCATAAACCAAACGAAGTATTGCTAATGCATCGGCATGAATAAGGCCCACAATTGCATCCAGGCAACATTTAACTGAGAAGGAAACTCTGTTGTCCAACTGGTCCCTGTATGCTGAATAGACGATGAAGGCGCTAAAAAACACACCAGCATCAATATCGCAAAGTGTGTCTTCTGTATCGCGACCACGTCTACACCAAGGGAAAACAGATCACGAATCAGGCGGGAGACTTTAACCTTATCTCTCAATACTCTCGCATTCACGCAGGCGAGATTGATAGACATTTTTTTATTAATCTTAATGCCTTAAATACAGATTAGTCGTGAATCTCTGGGAGCCAGAACCCAAAGGACTGTCCCAGATTACCGGTACCAATATCGAACGTAATTCGTCCTTTAGAGACAATACCTCAAACGTATGTCGAGAAGGTGAGTTTCAATACCCTATATAGAGTGGAATAAAGCAACAGCGGGACTTTCCCTGAGCATATATTTGTATTTTCAACCTAGGCCATCTAGATCTTCGAAAACGCATCTTTTTGCCAAGGGAAGTCTTCCCACACTTTGAGGTAACCCACAATGTATCTAATGAGGGTAATCACTCCAGAGGCGTCCGAAAAGTTTCTGGTATCCTCCGTAGAAGGCAAGTTTACGGAAGTACACTTGAAAAGAGGCCTCGAGAGTGACTTACTCTGATTGAAAATATTCATCTCAATGACCTTCCAGTCTATCAGACAAAGTCCCCCCCTTTGGGAAAGGTTTTTCCTTTTTTTCTTGAGAATGATTGAGGGAGGGAGAAACAGGAGCCTTAAAAGGGGATGAGGGCAGCTCCTTGCCTTACCTGGAAGTTGTTGGCTTCCTGTTCTTACTGGCGATGCAGGGGGTGGATTAACAGGGCTACTGACAAGGCTTTCTCCGCCCGATTTCGACCAGATCTCTTTCCTTTCTTGGTCATTTTTAGATCCTCTTCTCCCTCCTTTTTAGCTCCTCTTCTCCTCCTTTTTAGCGAGTAGAATCGAGATGGCACGAATCTCCTCCACCTCTTTATGCAGTCCCAACTGTGTAAGAACCAACGGCTTAAACACCTGCCGTAACTGCTCGAGCTGTTGCTGCTGTTGTTTTAGCTGGAACTGTTGTTCAGCTTGCTCCTATTGCTGGTTTTGAGTCTGTTTAAATTTTGGTGTCCCTTCCCACCACTTCCCTTTCGGTTGTTACTGTTTTTTGTTGTGGCTGTAATTTCGTTGGGTTTTTTGGGGGGTGGGGTTTAAACATTCTTCTTTGGAGGAAAATCCTGCCGAGGTGTAGGAGCAGCTGGCATTTTCCCACTCCTCACTACATTAGTCCATTCATTGGAGCCTCTGAATGTCTGGCCGGATTTTCCTGTCCCACTGCTTCTTCCGGTGCTACGTGTTTAGAAGCTGGTGTTGCTGGTGATGTTGTCTTGTTCTTTCCGGGGTAAGATTTCAAAAGATATCCTGCAGCACCACAGGACCAGCAGAGAGGTTGTCAGCCTTCAATCGCAACATAGATCCAACGACCTCCATGGATCAGCACATTAAGAATCTCTATAAAATTTTCCTGGTCAATGTGACCACTATGTCAACATCACCGGTTGCGATGCTGGTTCCGTTTTTGATGGACGAGTCGTCAGCCACCTTACTTAAATTTGAAAAGAAATAATGCTCCTCGTTAATATATAAAGAAATCCCGTGCAAGATCACCTTTGTCTTCCTGGTTCCCATATATTCTGTCATCATCTTAACTGACGTCATTGTGAGAATACGCACGGCAGTTGACTTAGATGCATCTTTCAATGGCCAGCGGGACGACCCATACGTGTGTCTTTCTTCGGGCCAACAATTTAGCCCCAAAATTGGACCTTTTTAGGGCCACCTCCCTGGTTTTCCTGTTGAAGCTGATCATGTATATATCCATTGTCAACAGGGAAATTGTCTTTGCATCAGCAGCCTAAAGATGTGAGGGAAATGGTAGCAGTTCAATTCCTCATACTGTCAGTGCAATATCATCGGGTCCTTTCTTTTGCGGTCTATCCGCTTCTCACGTGAATGTGCTTGCTGCTGTGGGTGTCGTATCTAGTTGTAGGGATTCCACCATAATGGTGACGTTCCCATTTAACCGTACACAATCAAAACAAAACGAATTCAAGTGACGAATACAAAAAATAGCTAGACAATCAGAACAATGACGAAAGTAGACAAAATGTAACACTTAACTAGTATAAAAATGTTCCAATCTTTCTCCCTAAACAAAAGAAGGGCTAAGAGCAAATATGAATACACGGAAACGAGGATATGTATATATATATATATAAATAGTTCAGATTGATGATTCCGGAACAGTCTTAATCGAGGGAAGGTAATGCTTATCACATACACACAGACACACATACACATGTTTGTGTTTCCCTGAGGCTAGGTTTCATTTGTCATTCGAATACACTTGTGGCTAGTCTGTATTCAACGTTTAAGGTGTGCTGTAGTGAGGTAACTGAGATGTGTTCCGTTTAAAACTAGCAACATATTCCTATCGTGAGCAGATAGATATTATTTTTACATACGGGCCCCGTCAATGCTAATTGTCGGGAGGCTTCATGGCTGTATTAGATTGCAGAACGAAGGCAGACGAGTCATCCAACATTTGCTATATACTATGGCCTTGCTGTGACAGTATCTGTGAAAGACTAATATCCGCCTGACCACGAATAACACATTTTACATGCTATCGAAGACGATACAGGTATCGGAACACGGCAAGAGGCCCTAGCATGCCGTACATAGCATAGTACCGAACGGGGAGTACTTCAAAAGCAGCTGCTGTATCCGTATTGTTTTCAACGTCTGCAGGATCCATCTTTTTCGATATTTTACTGCACAAACTGCTGATTCGTTGTATGTATCTGCAGTCTTTGTTACGAATGAAGGAACACTTGGAAAACATGAAATAATAAATATACACAACCCAGAATCTGGTAGGTATATATGTTCTCTCAGCATGACTTACAGGAACTGTATACAGTGACTTTATTTCGGACACCCTTATAGACCAGAAAGAGAAAGTTTCCCTGCGAAAAGGATGTGGCTCCAGAACATTTTAGTCATTTAGTATGCGATTTCCTGGCTGACATCTACCATGAAAGATGAATAGATACGGAATGATCAGTTCAATGACCTGAACAATTACTGTAGGGCCACTTAAAGTATAGATTAAGGAAGTAGACATTAATAATTTAGAGACGGTTTATCAAGGTGTCATGAGGGGGGGCATCGAAGCCATCCATCAGAGTATTTGAAAGCTTCCTCCAGCAACATATCCGATGGGTACTTTTCGTTTGTAGCAGCAAATGTTATTTTAATGTTATTATAGTTATGAGTTGGTATGTTAAGGTACAACGATGGCTTTTTGGACATGTGTTTATATGGATATTTTAACTTGTTTTCGAGTCAGGAAACCAATCTAATTTTGTCAAAATATTTTTGATACACCATGTATATATATATATATATATATATATATATATATATATATATATAAATGAACATAAAGTCAACACTTACAGGCGACAGTCTGTTTCATCCTATATGCAATCGTCAGGCCACATGGGTACTTTTCGTAAAAAGGTGGCCTGACGATTACGTATAACATGAAACAGACTGTCGCCTTTAAGTGTTGACTTCTATGTTCACTGTTATATTTACACGCGCTCTATCTCTGATATTAAGCACTTTATCCCATAAATATAGCACACCTTAAGACTATATTTCTTCATATATAAATATATATATATATATTTATTAAAGACATTTTTATGTTTAAAGTTCATTTTTATAGATACAAGTATTTAAGTAAATGCTCTGTTTATAATAAACAGTATTAAATAACATTTACCGGCCTGAATGTCCGAGAAATTTTCATAGAAAATATTCGTCCTTTGACAGGATTCGAACCTGCATCCTATACGGAACCGTCATTTACGCTGACGTGCCTAACCTCTCGGCCACAAAAAGCGTTCGGTAGGCAAGGTCGCATTTACTACTTATATTTTCTATGAAAATTTCTCGGACATTCAGGCCGGTAAATGTTATTTAATACTTTTTATTATAAACAAAACATTTACTTAAATACTTGTATCTATAAAAAAGTACGTTAAACATAAAAATGTCTTTAATAAATAAATTGTCGGACTTTGTCCATTTCTTAATATATATATATTTGTTTAAATTTTATCTTCAACGGTAAGTTATTTCATCTAATGGACTGCGTATTCGAGAAAAAATGAAAATTAGAAATTGACAATAGAAGAAATTACGACCTTACTTAAGATTCGAACACGAGTTCCCCTTTGCAGGAACAACTGACGTTTACTCGGAGGAGTTTCAACATGTCGTCTTCTATTATCGTTTTATGAGATACTTAAGGCGAAATATGAAAAAAAGTATAAAACAAACAAAAAACAAGTTAAAGGAAATTGGCTAGACTCGATACCAAATATAATATTTAAAAACAAAAATGAAATTTAAATATTTAAACATTCAGTATCACGTATCGTACGTGCGCATGTGTAATCAAATTAACATAAAAATCAATCCTATGATATTCTAAAATTCTCTCGATTACTTTTTACTCTTCACCCTTGATATTCCTAATAATAATAATATATATATATATATATATATATATATATATATGTGTGTGTGTGTGTGTCAGATGGTGTTACTGCTGACAAGTGGACGTTGTGAATCCCGAAGAGTCTGTCTACGGCACTCTTTATGATCGTGATGCTGAAGGCAGATTCAATAAGCTAAATCATAAACTTTTTTGCCAGTGATAATATTTTAGATATGTCAGATATTTTCGATTCCTTGCCATTGTTTTTGATACCGGATATCATCATTCATATTTTTTTATTTGAAATTTAAACAAAATTTAACTTGTGTTAAGTTTAGCTGCTAAAAATCCTAAAACGGCATTGCTTATTATTTGCAAAATAGTCTTATCTCGAAACGTCTAATTCTAATGCGGCGGTGCGTTCTATACACAGGTGCGTATCTTACATGAATGCTTACATTACAGAGTTTATGAAACCAAAGAAACATCACGGCATGAATCTGATATAAGAGTTTAATTCAGCTGAATGATTAGTTCGTCTCATTAAATTGATTCTGAAAATTATTTTCGATGCGCTCAACGCGGATCGATAAAACCAAGTCAATGCACATCGATAAAATTAAATAATTGCTTAGCATCCAAATTGAAAATTGATAGTTCAAGCAAAAAAATATTTTATCGGTTTCATCTTCGCGCAGTTAACTTATGTTCATTGATTATTTCAAATTTGCCATGTCATTTGACATAAGCAATAGACATTTTAAAACGAAAGTAATTCACGCAAATTTCCACTATATTGAATATAATTGCATTCAACTGTAAGAATTACTTTAGAGATTATAAGAGATAGCCACAGACACACACACACACACACACACACACATATATATATATATATATATATATATATATATATATATATATATATTATATTTACCCAAGTATATAATTGGTATGAATTCCAATAACCAACAATTACTATTCTTAAAAGAGTGCTCAATACAATGTAGAGCATATATAAGTATTTTTTATAAAAAAATTATAACATAAGTATGTTATAAAATCACTACAAAAATAGCCATTTTGTTTCAACACACTCTGTGTCTTATCAAGTGATGATGTTGAAAAATAAAATAAATGGTTTTACTGTAAAACATCATCACTTGATAAGACACCGAGTGTGTTGAAACAAAATAGCTATTTTTGTAGTGATTTTATAACATACTTATGTTATAATTTTTTATAAATAATAATTATATATATATATATATATATATATATATATATATATATATATATATCCTGTGTATATATATATCCTGTGTATGACGACAAACTGCATCCAGCAGCAAGGCCTCTGATCGAGAGGTTTTGAAGAGTGTGGAACCCCCTCTTAATTGCTGATGTTCCCAGGTCCAATCTGACCCGAAGTGGTTGCATGGGTAAATAGCTTAGACTAATCTTACCAAAGCAACGTCGATCTTTGGATGGCGATTAAGTAACCCGCCTAATCTAGAAGTTCTAAAGAGGGTAGTATAACCCTGGTGGATGAAATGCCATCGAAGGGTAGCCACACTTTGTGCATTAGTGCGTATGCACTAAGCCGGATCCAAACAAACCCGGCAGCACGTTGCAACTCTCGCACAAGTCCTCGGTCATCTTGAATTCTCTTCTTGCCACTGAAATCCTCTTACCGAGAGCTAATTGCGTGTGACCAGGATTGCTCATCCTAGCACCACTTTAAACAATTCTGAACGATGGCTCTGTCTTTCCGATCTTTTTATTTTCTTTCCCTTATAAAGTCCTGCGGCGACGGTCAACGGGGGACAAATGCAGGCTTAAGGTGATGCTAGCAGCACTTAATGCGAAGCCTGCACCTGGGCGGTGTAAACAACATGGATCTTTCCTTGCGCCTCTGGAACAACGCATCATCTCGTGTCCTCCTAGCGCGACCAGGTGAAGCTTATTAAAGGATGGAAACCCCATGCCTCGCATGGCCTATATAAGGTGGCCTAAAATATGCTGGTAACAACTCAACTAGCCAGGAGACCACACTTGGTTAGTCGTCACTTCTCTCGATCGACGAAGAAAATTGAAATCTTTTATTGTTGTTACTTGGAATATACGAACCCTACTGGTCTGTTCCGATCATATAAGACCACCCGAATACCTTTGAAGATCGTATTTGAACACAAGCGCTAGGATGTAGATATCGCTCCACTTAGTGAAACAAGATTCCCCGATGAAGGCTCCCTAACTGAGGAGGGTGAGCGATATACCTACGGCTGGAAATGTCTTCCCTCCAGAGAAAGTCTAGTCCTCGGTGTTGGGCTCGCTGTTCGTTCAACGCTCCTGAGGTACCTCCCTTCTGTTCCGACTGGATAAAGCAAAAGATTAATGACGCTCCAATAATGTTTACGGAATCAATTCCGCAGGTAATAATGATCTCGATGCGTGACCTATGGGTTTCTTTGTGCCATCACACATCTTGTGTAGAATGCAAGCTCATACTCCGTGAAAGCTCGCGTCACTCGCGATAATTTCTAGTTTTGGATCGAAATGAGTTAGTGCAAGTTCCAAAGTTAATTTTTATATTATCTCCTTAAACATTTTCTGACATTTTTCTGTCCAATTCCATTTATTCTCCTTTTTTAGTAATTCGTTGAGAGGTGGGGGCTCAATCTGTGCATATTTTCGATGAATTCGTTGTAGTAATTTGCTAAACCAAGAAAACTTTGTAATTCCGTGAAATTTTTTGATTCCATTTTTATTGCGAATGTCCTGTCTGGGTCCGGCTTTCTACCATTTTCATTAATTATATGCCCTAAGCATTTGATTTCATTTAAGAAAAAAATCACATTCTTTTTCTTTTACTTTAAACCCAAAGTCCTGAAATCTTTTGAGACCTTCCTTCATGTGCGATGCATGCTCTTCAACAATGTTGCTATTAATTAGGATGTCGTCCATGTACGCGGTCGCAAAATTCCGTCCCGTGAACATTGTATCAATCGTTTGCTGAAAAATTGCCGGTGCAACTTTTACCCCAAATGGTAGTCTGTTGAACTTGTACAGCCTTTTGTGCGTATTAATGCATAGAATTGTCGTACTCTCTTCTTGTACTGGGATCTGCAGATAAGCCTCACTTAAATCTATTTTGGAAAATATCTTGCCGCCGTTAAGCTTCGTGAATATTTCGTCCGGGCTTTGTAATGGGTAACGATGGTCTTTTATAGCTTTGCTTAACCCCGTTGAGAAATCTGAACATACACGGATTTCCCCTGATTTCTTTTTTACATAGACTACTGGTGCTACCCATTCACTAAACTCTATTTTTGACAGGATTCCAGTTTGTTCAGGTCACTCTAATTCTTTGTCGATTTTTTCTATAGTGGCAAACGGTACGTTTCTCTTCATTTTAAATACTGGTTGGACGTTTTCTTTTAATTCAATTCTATCTGTAAATTTGTTCCACTGACCCAACCCGCTCGAAAATACTTCTGCAAATTGATTATGTAATTCTTCCTTTAGTTTTATAACTTCTGATGATTCGCACTTTATCTTTTTACAAAAAGATCTAATAGGTAAATCCCATACGTCGAACATTTGCATCCAGTCTGTGCCCACCAGATTTTCTGTATCCTTCATTACGAATATTTTGAGTTTTCTTGTTTTCCCGTAAAATTTTACATTTAGTATTACTTCTTCGAATTTTATACGCTTTCCTGTAAAAGACTTAACAATTTTCTGTGTGTATAACATTGTTGGTCTATTAAATTTTGTCCATGTTTGTAGGTTAATTATCGTCAGGTCTAAACCTTTGTCAAGTTGTAATTTTATCTTTTTATTTAAGATTTCAAGTTCCACATATTTCCTTATGTTAGTATTGTCTTCGTCATGCCTTCTAGTAGCTCTTATCCTACTAGTAAATTTTCTGTCCCCATTTTGTGGCCCATTTTTCCACACGCAAGACAGTTTTTATATTAAAAACGACATTTCTTATTCCAGTGTAGTCATCCACATCGATAACATGCAAATGGAGTGGGGCTTATATTTACTTTGATTTTCGTCATTATTTGCCCTGTACGTTGTACTTTTTTCATTATTATAGAATTTTCGTTTTCTTTCCGGGGAGGGTGAAAATCTTTTTTCATTATTATAGAATTTTCGTTTTCTTTCCGGGGAGGGTGAAAAACGTAAACTTTTGTTTACCTTACGAATATGTGATACTCCTGACTCCTTAATATCATTCGAGTCTTTCTTTATGCTCAGACAATTTTGTCAGTCTTCCAATAGTTTTTGTAGTGTTAATCCAGGTTCATTTTGAAGTTTTGAACGCATTCTTTTGCGCATTTCACTATCTTTTGCTGAGACTAACCCTTGTACAAAAATAAGACACTTGAAATTGTCTGGAGTTAATTCTGCCAACTTGAAATCGTCGCAATGCTTATTCCCGATTGCGGCGAACGTAGAATAGTCCTCATTTTCATCCTTTACGAGGTTAAGACATTTCCACCTTTTGTGAAAGAGTGACGTTTTCGACCTGAAGAGCTTCGTAAGACATGTAACTGCTTCGTCAAACGATACATCATTTGTCTTATTTGGCTAAATGTAATCCACGAATTCTGTGTATTCTTCCGTTCCTAATTTACTGAGTAATAGTCGTAGGTTTTTTGCTTCTGTCCAGTTTTGACAATCGATGTTGAAGATGTCTTCATGACGTCTGAAAAATTCCCCGAAATTTTTTTCCTCTTCTCGGGAATATTTGATGTTTCTATCGTGTTCCATACTGCGTCTTGAGAAAAAGTCGCCTCTTTTTCAATATTTTGTTGTTTATTACTCGCTACTTTTACAATTAGCTCCTGGAGTTGTAATTGTCTTTCTTCATTTTGCATTTGTCTTTCATGATTTTCCTTCTGCGTTAGTAGTAATATTTTTTCCATTCTTTCTTGGAATTGTAATTGCTGTTCATTTTGGTATTTTACAAGTTCTACTAAAATACTTTTAAAATCCTCCGTGGTTAGTGTCTTACGAAAAAAACTCGATTTTCCGTATTTTAATCCTCGTAACATTTTGTTACCCAGTTCTTGTGGATACTACCAAAACGGCAATTTTCTCTTTTGAGTCTCCGAGCAATGCAAGTTCTTGACGCTCAAGCTGTTGTGGTGAGAAGAGAGAAATATTTTCTTTCCGTGTAGGTCCCAATTTCTCGACACCAAGTCGTTGTGGTCGGCAAGGAAGAATTTTTCTTTGTACTCTTCTTGTGTGAGTTCGAATTTCCTCGTCGCCAAAGTTGTTGTGGTCGAGGAGAGAGATTTTTTTTTCTTCCGTGTGAGTTTGAAATCCTCGTCGCCAAGTTGACGAGGGAGAATTTTGTCTTTTTTGTTCTTTTTGTGTGAGTTCGATATCCTCGTCGCCAAGTTGTTGTCGATGAGGGAGGATTTTGTTGTTTGTTCTTCTCGTGTGAGTTCGATATCCTCGTCGCCAAGTTGTTGTGGATTCCGGATTGAAATCCTGTACCATTAAATAACAAACGCCAGTAATGAATATATGAAAATAATGTATTAACGTAATAATACAAACTGGTAAAGCAGGTTAGTAGTTCCAGGAATACAGGTTAGTAGCAAAATATATATATACATTTTTTGGTATTGAAGTATCGCTGTATGATTTCTTACTGAGTCTATGTGCTCGCTCACTGTGACTCCTACAACGCTGTTACCTCACCCCTCACTCTTCCGGTTGCCTACAACCTTTTAGTCTGTCACTCTGGACTTTACTCTTCGGTCTTGCTCTCGTCTTAGCGTAGCAGTAGAATATGTATATACTGGGTGAGTCCATTTGTATAAAAAGGGGTGGATCCCTCAACACTTGGGATCTGTAGAAAATGGAAGAAAGTGTTCCTTTCAGATGAGAGAAAATTATACCTTGATTGCACAGACGGTTTTCAGCATTACTGACATGAAAAGGATGTCTCAAAAGAAATTTTCAAAATATGGCACAGTGGAGGTGGATCAATTATGGCCTGGAGTTTATTTTCGTACTCTGGAACACTTGAGTTACAGGAGGAAAAATCTCGTCAAACAACAGCTAGTTACATATTAAGAAAAAAACATTGCAAATTACTGAAGATCCTCTTCTATGTAAAGAAAACTTTTTTTCTAGCAGGGCAATGCTGCAATCCAGAATACTCGAAGGTCGAAGGAATTTTTATATTCAAAACAGCATTCAGCTTTTGACCCCACCTCACTCCCAAGATCTAAACTCAATTGAGAATATTTGGGGATGTATGGAAAATGATGTATATAAATATGGATTCCAATTTGAAAAAGGAATGCTCTTCGTTATGCAGTTTATGCATTTTGGCCGAGCGTCTTAAGGACCCTCATGCAGAAGTTAATAATGAGTATGCCGAAGTGAATTTATTCGCAAAAATGAAGGATATACTCAATATTAAATTGTTGTTGTGACTTATTTGTTCTGTAGTTTCTATTTTTATTTAAATGATCTTATCTTTATGACCAAGCAAAAAATACTTTTTCAATATTTGTTTAAATTCATAAATGAAGAGCTTAAAATTTTCACTTGTTTCGTGATAAACTGCATTTTCTAATTAAATGTAAATGTTTTGCAAATATATTTCAATTAAAGTAAGAGTATTTTATATTTTTATTCATTTTGTATCTTATCTTAAGATTTTGAAGAGGAGTGTATGGAATTTTCTATTGGTCAATATCAATAATTCTACCCTGGATTGTTTGTAGGACACAAAATGTGTTCCTATCCCGGTCATACACAGAAGACTTGAATGCCCATTCGCACATTTGTTTAAACCTGAGAAGCAAAGAGAAATATAACATTTTTATTAAAATTTTGGGGATTGTTTTTTTGTGAATTTTTTTTTTAAATTCCTTTTTTAATTTATTTGTGTTTATATGTGTCAAATCCAACCTGTTCTTGTTTTGTGTTTGTTTCCGCCTGCTAAAATCATTTTCTCTTTACTCTATCGTCTATTGTCCGAAATTCCTTTGACAGCCGGGTCGACACATTGTTCATTTTCTGACGAGTCATCTTTTCTGTCTGTCATCACATAAAATCAATATCGTTATTAATTATTTAGTGAAAACTAAGAAATCATATAATTTTGTTAGCTTTTTTGTCCAGTTTTGTTTAGGTCAAAATGTCGTGAAGTCGACTCTCGTGTTTTCTTTCACTTAGCCCAAAATATTTCAAATGCTTCACAGGTTATATTACCTGAAGCTAATTATACCAAAAACTAATAACAATCCGCAGATGGTGCGCATTTTCTGTTAAATAATTTGGAATCGCCAACATCTGGGCCTGAGTTATATTTGGACCGCGTTCAAAGAACCACTAGCACGATCTTAAGCTATCAAATGTCTGGGCATGTCAGATATATTTGATGTGGAGGATGTTATATAATTCAGTGTTTTAGTTTATATAAAAATAACGATGTTGTATTTTTTATATTAATAGTAATATTGATGCTAATTTCAGCCTTTTTTTTATAAGGACACTTTATGCATTTATTGGTGGAGCAGTCAGTACTACTCTCGTTTTGGAATTTATAAAATACGAGCAGTAGAGCCCGGCGTTGCCCGGGGATGTAACAGTAAGAGATAGATCAAGTATCGACCATCATGAAGACTGAAAAATAAAATTGACAAATATTATTGTTTAAGGTTGACGGACACGCATGTCTTAATTAGTTTTTTTTTTTTGTTTTCACTCGTTATGAGTCTACCGATTGAATAGAATTTTATTATAGATAATTGTCTTGTAAATGGAATTTTTAAAGCATTCTGAATGTAAAAATAAAGAAAAAAGTGTGCAAGACAATAAGAAACACTACCTGCTAAAAAAGTGAAGTTTTGTTGAAATCGGTTGAAAAATGTAGGAAATCCGATCCCATATATAAACGAACACACACACGCACACACACAAACAACCTGAGTTTTATAATAAGTATAACTCAATATGAGTTGTCTCCCTTTCATTCTGGCGACAGAATCGTGTTTTAAGTGTTTTCAAATTAATTTCATGCAAAAACAATGGTGTTTTTCCAATTTTTGGCGCTGTCAGAACCATCTCAAGGTAATTTTACGCAGTCCTGTGAAGTTTTGTTGAAATCGGTTGAAAAATGTAGGAAATCCGATCCAATATATAAACGTACAGACACACACACAAACACACAATATGCGTTTTATAATAAGTAATATTAATCTTAAAAAAATTTCTCATGCAAATAGGTTACTCAAGTCCAGTAGCTGTTATCGCTTTTTCTCGTATTGATAGAGCCTTCTTATCCTTTAGTTTGAAATACTGCAGAATATCAGCATCTTGATTATACCATGATTTTCTGTTCGAGTTTCATGTAATATCAGTTTATTTGTCAATGCTATTGATATACTCAAGGGATGTCGATTCCGTTATTTGAGAGAGATTTTTTTTGTAATTCTGTAGCGTCAGTGCTCAATTTTCGAAGAAAGATCGTTTTCACAAAGAACTGAAGGATTTACTGTCTTAAAATCTTTCTTATGCTTTGATATAAAAAGTTTGTTATAAACGGCAGATTTTACATATTTCTGAATGAGCTTAGTGCTATGCATGACATCCTTATGAAACACTCGAAAATAGATATATACATAGATAGATAACCTCAATAAGATTTCAACCAATTCTTCTGTAGTCAGATCTGATAATTTTTTATTGCCTCTTCTTCATCATTTTCCCTCGTATGTGTCTGTCTCCCCCTCCCGTCAGATGGAACACACTATAAATGGGGAGCTGCATAGCTGATATCTTTTTAAATTTGTATAATCAATATGATAATAAGAATGCATTTTGCAATCCATAAAAATCTCAATCCATATTTTTATGACCACAATTCCGTGGCTTTGTATCTTTTTTCATTCGTTAAGTAATAGTCCAGCAATAAGTGTTATATTGGCACGCATATAGGACATAGAATTTCAGTACAATTTCTTTATTTTTTTAATGTAATTTTCCTTTTTCTTTATATTAGTTTCATCTCCGGAAAAGTTTTTCGCAATTCTAATATATTTTCGGATTTCGTCAATGATTTTAATAAAACTGTTCAGATATCTTAGGTTCATTAGCAGCAAAGAGGGTTCCAGGACAAATTGAAGAGCAGAAGATTGTCTGATTACGCAGTATTGAAAGCCTTCTTGAAATGAATCAGGCTCTGCTAGGTATCAAAGATCCGACTGTTGTCTGCATTGGATGCCTCATTCTTTCAATACACCCGCGAAACTAGAATGTTGGCAGTAGAATTATAGCAATGCATTGAATCATTACAAGTTGAGATGCAATGGACGTTCCTAATTATCAATTTACGTTAAACGTATCACAAATGAAGCAGGAGTAAACCAGAAGGAAGCACAATGGAAGGATTTTGACCACATTCAAAGAGAGAGATTTAAATCTGTTTCAACAAAAGGATACTGAGAATGACATGGACTGAACATGTGACTAACTAGAAAGTATTAGCGAAATAAAAACAAAGATCATTTGTACTTGTTAACAAAAAGAGAAACATAGGCATACGTTTGTCACATAATGAGAAAAAACTAAATGGAGTATTTGACACTCATTTTAGATTTCTCTTCTCTCTTTGTCTAACTCTCTGTTTCTTTCTCGACATGAAATTGCTATCCCAAGCATAAAAGGATAAAGGACAAGTATCCGAATGTAAGACAAGGATTCCACTTCTCACTTGATTTATTTAAATTTTATAGTGAAGCATCACTAAGTCAAACAGGAAATGGTTTATTATCTGTAAGCACAATCTTAACAACGAAAGGTAGGCATATGACATCGTATTCATGAGAGTTACAGAAAAAAATTACAGTCAGCGCTACTGATTCATTTAGAAATATTAGATAATTCTTGACATTGCAATGAGTTTAACTTTCTGGTTGGAAAATCACATTACTACATCATGGAAGTAGCAATTTTGGTAGGATGTGCCAAGTGTTATGGTGTCTTTTTGATAACATTTGCTACTAAAAGAATATGCTATTCGAATTCAAATTTGATTAATTTTAAATAGGCAGAATAAAAGGCATAACGAAATAATTCAAACAGTGGAAATAATATGAAACCCTTTTGGCCGTAGGATACATTTATCAGCATTTTAAAAACTAGAAAATGTATGCTTGTCGGAGTTGTTTTTTGTTTCTCGAAATTAATATTAATTTTCCAGTGATATGGCATCATATTTTTATTTTCTTGCCAGTAAAGTATATATTTTCATATGGTTGCACTTTTTTCTCAAGCTTTGAAAACAACATAATTCTTTCGCTTTGAGCTCCTATCCGAAAACTAAGAATTTTTAATTAGTAAAATGATTAACAAAGTGGAATTCTAAAGAAAATCTATAGTTTAAAAAATGTCAGTGGCGTAATACATCGATGTATATTCTCACCGAAATTATTTAAACTTTAGAGTGAGATGATCTTGAGAGAATTCGAAATCCTACCAGGATTAATTATTGGGGGATGCAATTTTAATAAAATAAGATGATATATCAGATGTGTTGATACAGAAAGGAAATAACAGGAAATGCTACCGGATCTATTAAAAGAAAGGTAGACAAAAGGTTTAAGAGAGGATAATTGAAGGTTGGCAATGTTAGCAGTAAACAAGATGTGAACTACGAATTAAAAACAGAATATTCAATCAGTTACACAATTCTAATGTCTAAATATTTTAGCCGAAGACAGAAAATTCAACCACTATATTCGAAGGCGCATTGAATAGCGTTTAGTGCCTTCCAAATCCTGAGCAACGTATAAAGTAACAGGAGAATTCCGTCAGAAACAAGGAGACGACTGCTGTAATGCTATGCAATATCGGTTTTCTCTAGGCCATTGAATGCTGGACAATCTCATCACGGGTGAAGAAAACTTGAGTCAATACAAATATGATTCTATAGGTGGATGCTGGGAATACCTTGGTCTGCATTTTTGAGTAACGATGAAGTTTTCATGAAAGTGGAAGAAAAGGCTATACTTGACACGTACAGAAGATATTGAATGTAAAATCGACAAAGAAAAGTAGCAAGTAGGCTACATAAGGAGCTTGTATAAATGGATGCCAGAACTCATGCCCGATGAAAGATAGCAAAATGACAAAGCATTAAGTACTACAAAAGACAGAATATTGACGAAAGCCATGAACACCTACCTCCTGAAGAATTATGTCACATAGAACACATTTCTGTGATTATTGAAAAAATCTGATATTTAAAAATGTTTATTTATTAATAAGTGTGTACGTAAAATGTGTATTACTATAATATTTTGAGACAAATTAAAAAAAAAAAATAAAGAAATGGTACTTTCTCCTGGTATAATAAAAAATATAAGAATATAATTATTTTGTAGAAACTTAGTATATATTATATAATCATATTCTGGTACATTTCACAGTAGCAAGAGAGTAATAGTCTTATTTATGCCAAAATTCTTACCAAATCACAAGACACAAAGAATACAGAATTCTTATAAATATTTATTTCTTTATATTTGTTAACCCGCGCGATAATGAACAATTCTAATTGGCTAGTTATTTAGATCTTATTTAAGTTCCCCTCAATGTGTACTATCTGTTCAAGGTGTGCGCAATTATAGCTCTCCACATCGCCTTTTGTAGATCTTAGGAATGATAGGCATATTACTATCACTAACATTCCGCCACTCTTATGTATTTACACAAACTCGTTATGTAGGTTAATCAGTTTTTCTCTTGTCTTTAATGTGTTCTATGAATGTCAGAACTTCCAGGCTTTCTTTTCTCAATATACGCCCTAGAGTTTCCAACTGTCTATTTCTGATGTTAAGCTTATTTGACATGTTTGCTTCCGCTTTCCAAAAATTTCCTTGTTGATTACATGCTCTGCCTGTGTTATATCATATTATTTTATATGAAGACTAATATTACGTAAATTATCATAATTCATTTCCCCTGTTTCTAATAGAACTTCCTGTTTATTATTACTTTGTTTACCTTTTGGAGAGAATGTTTTGATATCCCAATGGATCCTAAGGTATCCGTATTATATTTCCTGGCATCAGTTAAAACATAGATATTTAAACTTCTGTTTTTGTTTAATTTTATTATCTCCAACTCGCAGCTTGCATTTTACACCTTTACTTTCTCAGCTGACTATAAATTTGGTTTTCTTAAAAATTACGGTTCGTCTTCTTGATTTCTTTTATTAATTTCTTTTTATTAATTGAAACCAAGTTAAAAATATTGTTCCTCATCGGAGAGCAACATCGCATATATTGCAGTAAATATGTGGTTACGTCAAAGGTCCTGGAACAAGAAATTAAGCAAAATTATTATCAGAAAGATACACAAAAGGAAGTAAATCAATAGATCATAGAATGGGTAAAATATATAAAAAATGTCGGCACTAAGATATGTTTAATTTCCAAGAAAATCTTGTTTTATTTTGAAACTTGACTAATGCATGGAATAATAATGCAACACAAAATGTACTTAGAACAAAATGTATTGAAACAAGAAAGTGTACACAATATTTACATATAGTCTTTTGTATATTCCTGGTAAGGCCATTCCTGGAGAATGTGTTGACTGAGTCGCAGTGGGCAGAGTCTCTGGTTGAATCTCTTGATTCGTCCCCCTCTTCCCGGTACCAACCATATTTATATGGTCGGTACTCCACTATGCAAATTAGGTGGATCCTACCACAACATTTTACAATCGAAAGAATAATCCAGAAAATTGGCTTCGAACAAACCGGCTGTATGCAGATAGCAAACGAATTGCATAAGTAGCATAATATTAAGGGTCACGAAAAAAGGCTGTCTTCATCCCTGATAATTTAACCTTTGTAGTGAGCCAATTTTGAGAAAACGACAAATCAAACCAAAATGTATGATTGATCGGCATAATCTTATAAAAAATCGCCGGGTACTACTCATTTTGGAGTGCACTGTATGCCCAGTCTGTATAGAACACTTGTGCTTTCATAGTGCTACTATGGGGAGATGGCCAAAGATGCATTCTAAAAGCTAATCAGTGCATTAAGAGACATAAAAATCGTTGGAAACAGAGGAAAAAGTATTGAATTGTTACATGATATCTGTCCACGTGTAGGGAAGCGAATGCAAGGCATCTTCTCAAAAAGGAAGAAGAGACTTCAAGCAACAAAAATGTGATTATACAGAAAGATGTTGAGGATACCATGGACCGAACATGTAAGCAACAACGAGGTTTTGGAGAAAATGAAATCAAAAAGGAAACATTATAACATAACATCAGGAAGTGTCAGTTGAAATTTCTAGAGCACGTAATGAGAAAATGCGACTCGGTTTAATCACATGACTGATTAAGGGAAAGAGGGACAGAGGAAAACAGCGTGCAGCATACTTGATGAGCTTTGGTAAATGGGTCGTAGAACTGGGTTTGGGAGAGATAACAAAAAAACAAAACTCATTTAGAGTTACAAGGAACAGGAAGATGTGGAGGGCTATGATCACCTACGTCCTGATGGGACACGGCACACAAAAGAGGATGCGTATTGCAACTTAGTTACAGTTTCTTCGAAGTGTCAATAGTCTGGCGTCTTCTGATTATTTAACAAGGCCAGTATGCAAGCCTTCGAACTGTTTCACAAAGATTCAGTCAAACGGTAATGCGTTTTTAAGGCATTTCCAAAAGCGTCAACGCACCTGGATTGTCTTTCCTTGACGTCACGACGAAACAAATCGGTCATGGCTTGTTTCGAAACACGGTTTCAGTGTCAAAGAGCGGTCATTCTATCTACTCGGTTACTTAAGCTTAAAACAATAAGATACAAATATGCCATATTATTAATGAAAAACCAGTTTTTAATGTGGAGGATTCCGGGTGCGTACGCTCGGGCAAAATTTCCCGTAGACATGGCATACACGGGGTAGTGTAACTGTCTTGTTTTCCCTCGACGAGACTATGCACGTAGCTATAAGGAGGATGGAACTTGGATCATAACAAATGAGTAAGCTGCGAACAGGCCGGGAACGACTCTTGCTCAAATTAAGTACGCAAAGTGAGTGTATCTTAAGCAGGGGCGGTTTCCGCAGGAAAACGCCTCGCTGTGACCAAGGAGAAAATCAACATTAGGCACGTTCAAACGAACCAAACTCGTTATTTTCACCGATTTTTCGCTGAAATCTGTCGATACCAAACGCTATCTATCCGTCCTGACCTCCTCTTGAGTTGATGCTCAAAGAATTTGTTCAGATCCTGATCAAAAAACCGTTCTTATCGCAATCTTCCCTCTATTCGCGTTGTCCATTCAGAATTATTGCCACGGCTAGCAGCACCAGAAACACGATCTTTTTCATCCCAGAATATCGGGTCCACACATTATCACATACGTATGCAAGATCAAAAAAACACAAGATTGTCTGGAGATATACGTGCCGTCAACCCTGAAATAATCCCAGGAGCGTACCTGGGGACAATTATAGAATCCATACAAAACCGTTTCCTCTAAGACAAGGTCACAACGATGGCAGTCAGGGAAATCGGTCTAGCCCCATCTTAATGTTACGTTAATGACAGATAGCCTATCTGATCAAATCACAAGTTAAACGAAAATTCAGGGTTGCTGAAGTAATCCACCGATTAATCTGAATGTCGATGAATCTCGACTAATTTCAGGGCTTACGACGACGCACTGCCTTAGAAATGGGAGGAGTGATGCTAAGGCTAGGGAATATAGCTCTAACACTCCTCTCAAACATCGAGTCCTCTGTCAGAATGCGGCCAAACTCTAGGCGTGTCTGTGCCTCACCATGTGTGTTATTCCGGTCCCACCATGACACAGACGTTGAGCAAAGACATATCTGTTGACATAATCCTTGCGACCACCCGCAAGTGGGAGGAGAGCAAGCGCTCGATCGTCTTTTCATGTTCCTTATAGAGAGGAAGTACAGACAACAAAAAAAGAATGAATTTGAAATATGTAAGTGGCACTGCCCTTAGCCCTACCCTTCGAGGACAACCGTCTTCAGAGCCATATCCTGACCGACACTCCGACCTTTGCTTGTACCTCTGACCAGTTCTTCTCCAGCTGGAGCTCGGGTCTGAACCACACTCCAAGAATGTGACCTGTTCGTCAGCTCAAATAAAGGGCCCCAGAAGAGCGCCGCCCTTCCAGGCATCTAACCTCAAGCCGTAAATCTTGTTTCGGTTAATCTTGGCTCAAGCGACATTTACGTATCGTTCAAATGTTTCCTGTACTATCTCAATATCGTTAGGGCACGACACGAAAATGGATACATCATAGGCGTACACGGACATTATGTGTCGAGTCCCACGAAGATAAGCTCCCATGCCAAAGCGTAAAGTATGGGCGAAAGTGGGCAACACTGAAGAACCCATTGAGACAGAGCAAAAGGCGCGACTGCTTTCTGTTCACCTGTACCACATCACTCGGGGAGGGTAGTCCACCTGCACAATTTAAATCTGAATCCGATGGCCTGCAGCATACCTGCCAGGTACCGATGTTCAGCCCTATTAAATTCATTGTACTGCTCCAAATTGATCAGCGCGGCTTCCTTGTCATCTTTTACCCACTCTAGTTTCGTGCGGATCAGATGTAGTTTTCATTGAATTGTTCGATTATTCACACCAAATATCTACTCGTGTTCCAACGGAAACGTGACAACTAACTGTATATGCTCTTTCAGGATCTTAGCGAAAATCATTAACTCAGTGTCTAGCAGAGTTATAGGTCTGTAATAATATAATTCCCGCCCAACATTCTTGACCTTTTTCTACTGTTGATGCTTCCCTTTTTTGCTGTTGTTCAACTTGATGCAGTTTTTGCTGCGGTTCTTCCTGCTGTGACTGCTCTTTGGGTTATTGTGGGACATCCTGCTGGAGAGGAGGTCTTCCCGTCTTCCGTCCCCTCCTCACCACATCCTTCTAAACACCAAGGCCATCGAGGCTCTTGCCAGACACTTTCCATGAAATGGATCTGACATTAATAGCAAGTGTGAGCTCTGCAGCTGAAATTTTTGTGGTGACATTTGAACTTGACATCATTCGACATATACTTGTAGTGCTGTTTCATTCTGTTCCCAAGAATTTAGCTTAATGACATTTTGAGTGTGTCAAAAATCGACGCAGCTTGACCAATCGATCTCACATGAAAAATCGGCCTTGCCACATATTCAGCCGATTAACTTTTGCTGAAATTCTTAAACTCGCTAGAAGTAAGCTGAGTTAGATTATAGGATATCACACTGTCAATTACTTCAAACCTTACAACAAGTTCGCGTAAGAATTTAATCGTTATTGCGGAAGTGAGTCGTTTACATTTTAATATCTCGGGCCATTTTTTTTAAACTGTCGACCACAATTAAATTGTATGAAATTTTTAGTGGTCCAGCAAATCCATATGAATTCTTGCCCATGGATTATCAGGGCTCGACTATGCCTGATATTTTATAAGTGGTGATTTTTCTGTTGAATTACAATTATATTTTTTAACTGTATTTTGAATATCTGTGTCCAACTTTGGTCAATAAACGTAGCCTCACATCAGGGCAAACAACCTCACTATTCCCGGATTTCCTATGTGAAATTGTTACAAAATCATTTTTTGAAAGTGATAATGTAATTATTACTCTTTTTACATATAAAATTACTCCATCACAAACAAAAATACTGTATTATGTTACCGTGTTTAATTTTAGATTTACTACATTTCTACTTAAAATTATTCATAGTTTCTTGACTAATTGTATCATTTTGTGAATTAATTTTGTTATTGTCTCACGTGACCGGCAATTCTTTAATAGTGATAAACACCAGGCTTTTAATTTCACTTTCGGATTACATCGAAGTAATCACAATAGCTTCAAATTCTCGTTTGCATTTCGATATCAATCTAAACATTCCATCTGCGTGTCCGATTTTATGTGATGATAGAAATTCCATCACAGCACAACGTTGTAGTTGTTTGGGGCATGCGCCGGTATCACTTTCTTACACCGAATATACTTAATAATTGACGATGATCAATTTCCAAATATCATAGTAAAATATTTTTACACCAACAATCAGAGAAAGCACTTCCTTTTCAATTTAACTGTAGCATTTTTCTGTGTGCGTTAAACCTCTTGAATGATGAGCGCTTGCTTTCACTGTGCCGTTTTCGAATTTATGGTCTATTACTATCCTGTGTTCGCTCTCACTCAATGCTATTAATATTTGTCGCAATATGTCAACGATAACTCTGAATTTAGTAGTTTTTATTTCCTTCAACATTTTTTGAGATTCCACTGATCAATTTCGTACCCTTCTTAAGAAAATTATTCAAATGTGCTGATAATTTGTCCATATCTGGCATATAAATACCATAATACTTTGTTAATGTGGGTAGGAATTGTAGGGTACTAAATTTTTGGGAGAAGGCATATCTTTAATGTCTAGCGGAATCTTGTCCTCTTCCCTTTTCATCGATTATCTCACGTAAATATTTAATCTTATCTATAAAGAACTGATATCCCTACTCTCTGCGTAATCCTCCGGTCTCTGCAATGCTTGCCGAATCAGTTTTATGTGCTGTATTTTCGTAACGGTCTTAATAAGTATATCATCTATGTAAGCAACACACCGTATAGTCCACCAATATTGTATCAATTATTTACAGGAAAATACCTTGAGATAATTTTGCACCGAAGTGTAATCTTCTAAAGGTGAGAGTCCTTTATGCGTATTAATAATAAATTACTTCTAGCATTACACATCCACTTCCATGTGAAGATATGCCAGAGAAAAATAATCCACCATTTAAATTTGCAAATATATCCTCTAGAGTCGCTATGGTATATACTTGTTGTAGGAGTCAGTCATTAAAACGAGTCAAAAAATCTGCACATAAACGAATATTATTATTTTCTTTCCAATATAATCCGTGTGGCCCATTCTGAATTATGCATTTTTTTTCAAACCTATCAAATTCAATCTTCACAGACGCTAACGCATCAAATGATATATTTCTCTTGAATTTAAAAACTAGTATCAAATTTTCTTTCAGTTTTAAAAAAGCTTTTCACTTCATACATTTCCTCAAATCCTCTCAGAAAATATTCGTGAATTTATTTGTTAGTTTACTCAGTGTTTCATTAGTTGTAATCTTTTTCTCTGACGAACAATTATTCTTCAAAATGAATTAATTGACCAATTCCAGAGTTCAAATAATTCTAGCTAGTCGACGCCAAGTAAATTCGAGTTGGACTTTTATACATAAACATCTGTTTATTTTACTCGCCAAAGCGATTTTATACGTAATTTTCCCAAGAAAAATTAATTTCTTGCCCGATATAACTCTTGCAATTCTGTCGTTATTTTTTTCAATTTAGGTTTGTCACTTCTTTTCAAAACTAGATCATCATTAATTGTAGTATCGCTACCAGTGTCCAAATTTCACTACAGTCTTGTTCATTTTTACTGTCACGAATTTCTTTTATTTGAACTTATCTTTTTTTCCGTTTTTTTTCTGTTTTGTTTTTTTTTTTGTTTTTTTTAGATGGTAGCATTACTTTCAGATAATTAACTCGTGTATTTCGTTTGCTTTTCAACTTTAAGTAGTTTCGTTTTTGACATTTGAGTTAATTCTGGGAGTATTTTTATTTCGCGGTTTTTCTGTTCTTTTTCAAACCAGTTGTACTTCTGACAATTCATTTTGTTTGATTTTTGTTGTATCGTGCCTTAAATTAACATTTTCCCGCACTCTTCTGCAACAGTCTGTAGCATTAGCTTTGAAGCCTGATCAAGCTTTCTAAGGATTCGAGAGCGTATTTCTGCATCGCTGATTGATGCTAGAACTTTAACGAAGATTCGAGATGTAAATCTATCTGAGGAGAGTTCGTCCAGTTTAAATTTCTCACACTCACTGTTGATTTTGCCGGCATATGTGACACGATCTTTCTTTTCGTTCTTAGTAATGTCCATGCACTGCCAACGTGCATATAAACGTTTCATTTCACAAAATATTTTGATAATATTGACACTGTTTCGTTAAATTCCACTTTTTCTGTAGCATACGGCAGGATTAAATTCAGATATTTTCTATGTTCATCGGGGCACAATTTTTGTAACAGAAGACGTACTTCTATGGAAGCCGACAATCCTTAACATTCATCTTTTAAATTAGCCTCATATATTTTGAAGTTTGATATGAATGTAATGTTTTAATATGAGACATAAGTAAATTCACTAACTGAATTAGCGACTGAGTCCGCCGAAAATGAAACTGAAGCATTGCCCATTACTTGTTTTACCAGGATTTCCTTTAACTGTCCTCGATATTCAATCTACTCGCGCTGCATTTGTTGTAATAGTTACTGAATTATTATATTCAATTATTTCATAGTGTATTATTTTCATACAATTAGTCCTTAACTTGAAAGGAATATTATTTTTCCTAATAGCAGTATGATATACTCTCTTGGAATTATGGTTAATATATATGCTATTTGGACGAGTCCAAACCAAATTTTGGAGAGTCGTGTTCCTTTCCACAGGAATATATGAATGAATATGTTAGGATTTTATTTTGCAATATGTATTTAGAAACAGGCTTATAGACTTCAACTTTTTTAAAATTTAAAAAAGCTCTAAAATATTCTGACGCTACTTTACATAATATATGTTATCTTTATCCATTTTCTTTCTTTCACTTTGGTTTTAGATCACATATGGGGCTATATACTGATTGATCTATATGGGTATATGCACTTCGATGTTGTGCAATGCATAGGTAGCATCGCTTGCAAAGTCAGTTAGGAATAAGTATTGAGTTCCATCCTTACTGAATTCTCTATTCCTTCAACCTTTCTGACCTGTAAGCTATCCTTAATAACTCTCTATATTTACCTGTTTTGAGCGACTTTGAAGCATAATTATACATTTTTAAAATGTCATTATAATCATCAATGATCTAGGTTTTCTCCTTTTACCTGGCGTATGCGGGTACTTCAACTTGTATATATTGTTTTATTTGAAAGCAGCAAATTGTTAGTAATAGTTTGTCTTTGCTACAATCATTTAGAAAATCATATTTTTTTCATGAATCTGAATAATCGACGTACGATCGCTGTATTATATATATATATATATATAGATAGATAGATAGATAGATAGATAGATAGATAGAGAGAAAGAGAGAGAGAGATTATTTATATATATTTTTAATTTTGCGATCTGTGGACATTATCGTATGCGTTAATCTTCTGAGATGATGCATTTGTATTGTTTTAAGTGTTATTCGGAAAAAAAACAAACTTTTATTTCGTTTGTTTTCCGGTTAGACTCTTTCGAACCAGACATACTTCCGTCTCCATCTTGTTGTCTAAAACTTGCTCAGTACACGATGAATGTTTTGCATGTTATTTGAGAATTTGTCGTTTTAAACGCAACGTTTAGTCGTAATGTTTTCCGGCCGTCTTAACAGGTGCGTCTCGTGCACGAATCTTTTAAATAGCATCCAGACTATTTCCCTCTTATGAAATTACACCAATTCGAAGAAACAATTCTAAGTTCCAAGTTCGAGTGTACGCTAGGACGATCGAGAGAATATTAGTATGAGTTTTATTGCAAATATAGGAACGTAAAAGCATTTATGCACTTTAAATACAGGCAACCTGAAAAACCCGCACTTTACTATCAGATACCTTCCAATCTTATTATAATATAAATAGTCAACCAACCATCTAGAAAATAGCCACTATTATTATTATTATTATTATTATTATTATTGATACTTTTATTTCTGTTGTATTCATATTTTCTTCCGCCTCTCAAGCAGAGACTTACGAAAGTAATAGCTTTATAACAGTTCGAACTGGACATTTTTTCTAGAAAGTAATCCCCCAAAAAAACCACAAGATTTTACAAAAGAAAAAAAAACAAAAAAACCCCAAAAAAACAAACTTTAATATGACACACATGTAAAACAGATAAACCTTTTCGTATTGTGTGAGTTGTACATGTGTGTACTATCTTTTTGTATTTCTGTGTGGGATACCAGCAATCTCTTCAATTAGTCTATCGAAAGTAAATTTTCAACTCAATGCGAGGGCCCCAAATACAAGTGGAATTACTGATGTCCTAACATATCACGTCTTTGAGATTTACACTTCAAAATCCTCGTATTTTGATAGTTTTTGAAGATCTTCAAAGATACATTACAATGTGCAGATACTGCCATGTTAATAAGAAATCACTTTTTGTTTTTATGATCTTTCATTACGATGTTCAGGATTATTATTATTATTATTATTATTATTATTATTATTATTATTATTATTATAAGACAAATATTTTGGTCTACAATTGTTTTATAATCACATTTGAGGACATCAAAATTAACCTAGTCCAAGCGAAGAACGTGTTTTTTTTTCTATTTTTTTTCACTTATAACATCCGCTATTAAATAAAAACACTTCAATGCATAGTATTTTGATTGAATATAGAGGCGATGAACCAGGAATTTGGTTGTTGCTGTGTTTCTTTTCTTTAATAGATCAAGTGTTCTAACCATAAAAGAAACAGTTTAATTTTTACGGAAGTGCCATAATTTATTCTCGTTCCTGTTTTGACTTAGCTTTTCAAAAACGTTCGCAGAAAATATTTGTCACTTGGTACGCTTATGGGAATCAATGTGTAAACTCTTCCTTTCGTGTCTTCAGTATAATAAGTGCGAATGTCAGTGGGTCACTGCATCACACTTTTCCAACTTTACTCCTAGAGGCCGTAGCCCAACATATATCATTTTAGAATCAGGACGAATTCGTGAAAAAATTAAAAAAATTCCAGACCGGATCCGAACCGGCAATCCAGAAATTCCCAAGATTTCATCACTACCATTGTTTTCGGCGATTATTTTAGGTAATTTTTTGCGACGTTTTTTTTTTTTTTTTATACGATAACAATTTTTATAACTTGGAAATAAATTTGTAAATAATCGAAATTAATCGCGTAAACCAGCAAAATTCCCCATGAAATAAAAGTAATTGTTTGTATGGAATGTAGGGACCCAAATACAACAAAATGACTTTAAGAAGAATTATAGTTGAACTTTTAGAAGTTAATCTTAAATATTAATGCAATAGTTAAGTTCTTCTGCTGTTTTATTGTTGCCTATCGCATCTACTCCTTTCGACATCTTTTGATGAAGGGTCAATCAAGAGCACTCCGCAGGATCTAGATTAAATGCCACCTGATAGGGGGACTTTTAAGCTAGTTGATAATAATGTCTGGGTGATTTGGTTTTATTGTTCAATCAGTGCTGATAGAAAACATGAATGATGGTAACATCTCCCTCAACAATCAATTCAGGATCATGTTCATATCAGTTTGCAACTGCAGATATTGTTCAACACTTTCATGGCTGTCATTTTATTCATTATTATTATTATTATTATTATTATTAATGTTGTTGTTGATGTTGTTGTTAATAATAATAATAATAATAATAATAATACCTATTGACAAAATGTAAATTACTTATTAGAATAAAATAATATATTATTTCCTGAAGAAAGGGTGCAAACTTGGTTCTTACGTATGTAAAGACCAATTAATAATTAATATCATGTTCCTGGAACAATGTCTCAATACAAAGAAAATCTTCAGTACTTCCTAGATAGATTACCGTATGGTATTCGATACCGTACCACATTTCTGGATGTTAAAGTCTTTAAATATATTCATGGTATCACCGGCCGTTATCAATTTCATTAAAAAAGTTATGTCTATATGGAAATCAACACGTCAACTCAATCATATAAATTAGGCACCTACATATAATTTTCGATAGCTAAGGTTTCAAATGAAATTTTGAAAATGAAAAAAGCAGTCTTGAAGATTTATTTACTATATCCATTATGCAAAATACACTGGTGTATTTCAAATAGAAATTATATTGATTACAATCTCAACGTTTTGCTTGTCTCCAGAAATTGTTTAAATTCAGTCATTTTCGACATATTTGTAAACGAATTTAATTCTCAGATTAAAAAAGTTCCAAAAGTAAATTATTTTTGAGGAATATCAGCTTATTTAAAGTATTATTATTATGATTTGAAAAATATTATTCACATTAATTTTAAAATAACAGAGGAATGGATCTTTAAAACAACCAGTAACAGTGATTGCCGATCACATAAAAGACATAAATAAGGTGTTGACGTATTTATTCTTATTCTACGGCGAATTTATCGGTAAAACATAATTCAAGAAATGATGTACTCTGTAATCTTAAAAACATTGGAAAATATACTTCGTAATGTAATTTTAGTAATGTTGAATTTAAATTTATTCTTGTCATCGTTCTTACTTTCTGAATATGTCTTCCACACTCACCATAATTTAAAAGCGTTCGTGTTACGTAATATATTATATTCATAAAAAAAATTGAAAAATATTGTAAAAAATCCTGGAGAAAAAAGAATTATATTAAAATGTTCAATTTTTCGTAAATATAGTTTCCACTTGATTAACGTATCATCTAAACGGAAGGAAGTAATGCAGAATATTAAACGATCGAAATTATTATGAATTATTTTAAAAAAATAATAAACAATTCTTTTAAAAATTCATTATTCATCGAATTTTTTAAGACAGTAGTGTCCTTAATATATCTTATTTATAAAAGCAATTAAAAGCTGTTCTAATTAAATAATGTCATATTTTTATTGCATTTATTGTTTTGATTTTCGGAGCAGGTTTTCGGGAAAAAAGCAGCAATTGAAAATAAAATTTCATAATTTACATTCCTCAAGAAGTTCTATTTTAACTAATAAAATATTTTGAAAAAAAAAGAAATAATTTCTCAAAATGTCATCAAATTAATTTATTGGTGTGGTCTAGCATATGTAAAAATAAAAAAAATTCTTTTACAAAGATTTTCTAAAACAAACAAAAAAAAACATTCATTCATTTGTGAATATGTCCTGAAAGTCTCCTTAAAAAATGGAAATTATCTGATTTATTCAAGAATTTCCAAATTAATGTGTTTTTCACAGGAAAAAAGCGCAAAAATATAATCATAACTATTACATTACCCACTGACAAAAAAAGACAAGATTTTTAACTAAAATTTCGAACGTAGTAACATGGATTAAAAATTTAAATAAAATATGAATAAATACTTTAGTCTTTACTCTTAATAATAACATAAACATTTAAGTTAAAATTTTATATCATGCTATGCTGTTTTTCAGCGAAAAAGTAGAGTTATCTTAAAATGGAATTTACAACTCTGTGGAAATAAACATCAACAGAGGAATATTTCAAGGTGACACTTGCCTCCCTTATTATATTTGTATATCCCGAACCAGCGAACTTAACAAGACAGAATATGGCTATAAGTTATCTCAAATGAAATGAGGCCAACTATTTTAAATAGATGACTTAAAACTGTTCCCTAAGAATGAGACTGAGATGAAAGGTTTATGAAAAACAGTAAAATGTTTTAGTGAGGATGTTCACTACAAAAAATCTCCTCCATTAGCTTAGACCCTGGGGTAACAATCAAAGATTTAGAGAAAAGAGGTCATAAGTTATTCACTGTAAATGACAGTGAAGGAATACAACATAAAAATAAAAGAAATTATGCGAAAAGAGTACTATAGAAGTGTGTGGGTGATATCAAAAACTGAATTGAATTTTCAGAACAGAATTACGGACATTAAGAGTCTTGCAATCCCAATATTTCAATATATTTTCAACATTGTGATCTGGATTATAAATTATATCAGACGACTGGATTCTAAGATAAGAAAACCTTTTTTATAAGCATAACATGCATCATCCAAAGTCTGTTTTTGACCGTTTCTATCTATTCCATCAATAAGATAGAAGAGGTCATATTAAGCTATAATTGTTATACAAGACAATTATTGGTTTACTAACATACATGAGAACAACAAAGTACTGGATAAAATTAGTCAAACAACACGAAATCAAAAAGAAAAAAAATATTCAATCATGAAAGAAGGTTCTAAGGACAAACTAGATTTACATCTAGAAGTTTCTTCAGAAAAAAACAAAAAATCAAAACTGAACCCAAGAACAAAATGTTGCAGCAAAAATTATGAAAACGTAAGCCAATGATAAAGCTCTTGAACAAATGAAACACCGATGGCAAGATAAATCTCTGCATTGCCAATATCCAGAACATGCTAATAAAGGCGATGATGATAAAGTTAACCCTCGTTGATGATTACGAGATTCTAGATTAAAGGCTGAAACGGAAGGGTTTAATCTAACATCACAAGATAAGAGTCTTTTGACGATAAGCTTACAGGCAAATATCTTGCATAATAGCGTTGATCCAAAATGCAGTTTCTTTGACAAACCATAACTCACAGGATGTCCTGTATTTCAGCCAAATGAATAAAAAAACATCGTCACAATAGAGTGGGGCAATACTGACACTGGAAAAGACGTTAATAAACACTGGTATGAACATCAACCATCACCGGCTACAGAAATAGAAGACATCAACAGTTTATGTGATTACACAATCTTTAAAAACAGGAAGATTGAAGCGAATAACCAGACATAATTTTAACAAACCGGAGAGGAAAATTTTGCATACTAATGCCTTCGCGGCGGCACGTAGGATAGCAACCAAGGATTTTGAAAAATTATCGGAGTATAAAGACCTGGAAATCGAAATAGAAAAAAATGTGGAAATTGAAACTAAGAATAGTACGAGTCATAGTAGGTGCGCTTGGAATGGTAAAAAAGAAAGACAATAACACTTTGAAAAAAAAAACAATGAAATACCAACTTAAGAGAAATACAAACAATTGCCCTGATAAGTAAATCCCAGACACCAAGAAGAACTGTGACCATCAAACTTTAGGAGGTTAGATAAACAAATAATGAAATGTAGCCATGGAAATACTCCATTACCTGTCTTAGGTCTACCCGCAGTCTTGGTATGTAGTGTAACCATAGCAGAAATTGAATAATAATAATAATAATAATAATAATAATAATTCCCTTGTCATTTATCCTTTTATTTTAGGCTTTTATTGCAACAAAGAGGGCTATTATACGGTCGTAAAATATGCATCATAGTTGGGTGATATATCATCTTATTTGAAATCGCTGCAACAAACAAGCCTTAATAATACAGTTAAAAAATCTCTTATTAGTAAATAATGTTATCTTATTAATACCAGTGGGTTGGAAATCTCATCAATAAGAAAAAAAAAAGAATCCCAGCTTCTCTTAGGTCAAAACAAGTGAATTGTCATACAGGATACAAGCTTATGTCTGTTTAGAATCCTGAATTACTAAGCAGAAGACCGTTTGCCAATCGCATAGTGGCCAGTATGTCTTGCTATTCAGCCCATAGCAGAAAACGGAGAGAGAAAAGATAAATTCATAACTTTCCCCAGTTTATTCCGCGTAAGAGAATGTAACAAACCCGAATAGAATTCGAACTGCAGCCATTAATCATTACACCACAGCCTACTTTTCTCTTCTGTATTTATGTGTATATTTCACCTTATTATATTTGTGAGAAAAACCAATAGAAATGAGTTTGAAAAGATATTTCTAAAATATTCATAATGGTAAAACTGGAGCTACTAATTTACAATTGAATGTATCTATAATCTTGCCGTGTGCATTCTACTCAATCGCCATGTTTTCTGACTTGCCCCAGATTCTAAATGAGGTAAATCTCAGAAGAATGTTCCAAGTGTTGAAAAGCACATAGCAAAAGTATAGTAACTAACTACGTCTCTTTTTAACTCACAGGTCGTTAGCCGGCAGAAGTTCTCTTTCAAGAAGCAACACTTAAGGCATTTTATTTCGATATTCCTATCTATTCAGCACGATTTTATTTTCGGGAAACTGTCTGGGTGAATATGAATTTAACATTTATTGCTTAAACGTGTTAAGCATAACCTGCATTCGCTTAATCGCTACGAGCTCTCAAAATTCTCAGAACGATAATATTTAGACGACATTTTCGAGTAAAGTTAGGTCGCTTGTATTAATTTACATGCCGAAATTTCAATGTTATCTGATATATTTCGTTTCAGATTTCGCAATATTTGAATCTTGCTTTGGGAAATACAACTTAAATGATATGTGCGATGATAAAACCTGCTTGTCGTAGTGCTAACTTTTAGAATATACAAAGTTCTTATCTAAGTTCAGATTATATAATAGACTTTACCTGCTTGTAAAATCATAACTGAAATTTTGAGCCTATTTTTAAAAGTATACTGCGCTTATTAGCTTGCTCATTATCAGTTAAACAGTTTTTAAAAGCATTTCACCACAAGCAAAGCGGGATGCCACTAGTACACAAAGGTTTACAGAGTTGGAGGAATGATGAAGAGAAGGACAGGGAATAGATCAGGGCATCTGGAGATATCAATTGACATTTGAATAGTTGAAGATTATAGCTATCATGGAAACAAGTAATTGGAAGGGAATTCCAAAGATGGGAGGTGCGAGACATGAAACTATAGACGTAGAAGAGACGGCCACATTTAACCGTTTCGATAGAGAAAGGGTAGACCGTGATGCCAGCCTAGTAGCAGGCTTAAATTCATGCAGTCTCGGAACTAGCGAAAGTTACCGTGAAAGTATTTGTAAAAAAGACAGATAGAGGCGACGGCAGGTATTGGAGAGAATGACTGTAGACGAGATTACCATTAATTAATTAGTATTTATAATTCGTATAAACTTGAATACTGTAGAAATTCCTATTGTAGCTGCAAAAGTAGAAAATTTAGTTTGATCCTATTAATTTTAAACTTGTTAAAATTTTATATTTTATGTAATTTATATTTTTAAAAGATTTTTTTTTCGTCAAAGGTACCTGGATATTCAGCTATCTGATCTCAATCAGATTTACCACGATTTTGTCTTTGCTTACATCTAGGCTGTGAGTGCAAACATGACTGAAGTGAAAAGTTTTTGAATAAAAGAAGCAAGAAAAATAATAAAACAAAATCCTCTCGATGCGTAATAATAACTGCAGTTTAATTTTATAACTTTTCTTCACCGCTAAGCATATATAAATACATTGATATAAAATTTATCCTAATGTATTGCACAGTATTTTTCTATTTTGGGTTTTCTCAACCACCGGACGTTTGTGGGATTCCCCCACAGGGAAAACGCCGGTTCACATGAAACTGCCATTGCAAAACAAATATGCAAGCTGTGGAATATAAATGTCTTATTTTTTTTGTACATTATCTGTATATATTTATTTTCTATTTTACATTGAACACGGAGCTTATTCACGGCTATGTTTTTTTTCATTTTTTATATATATATATATATATATATATATATATATATATATATATATACACCATACTGTCATCACCAGACAGTCTGTTTCGCTTTATCACAACTCATCAGTGTGACCAGAGACCCTGTTGCCTCTAACTAGGATCGAAAACCGGGTGTATTGGCGTCAGTCGGAGAACCTACACCTAAACCCATGAAGTTGAATTTAAGAGTATTTATTGTTGCCAATGACTGAGAGAACTCGATTCGTTTTATCGAAGAGTATTGCATTACTAGCAGTCATAGTCACTTTTTACATTTATTTTTTAGACAAACACGCCAGTCACTAGAGAACTATATATATATATATATATATATATATATATATATATATATATATATATATATATTAATTTATTTAAAAAAAAAAATATGTTTTAAATCCACTATAAAAATAGCAACTTTGTTTCAACACCTCTGGTGTCTTAACAATTGATGATGTTGGATGTAGAATAAAGGTTTTGCAAAGGTTCAAATTAATTAAACACACCTCGCAAGTGGAAACGCTGTTACATGTGCTGGAATGACCAATCAAAATACAAGTATACGAGAATTAAAAAACTTGACAACAAATTATGGTTCCATTAGCTATTAAATGCTTTAAAGTTGGGGTGAAACTAAAATAGAATTTATTCTAACTAATAAGAATTAAATTATATGATGAAATTTGAAATTAAAATCTACATTTAATCTATATTAAGTGTAAAATTATATAATTACTGAGGAAAAAAGAAAAGATACATATATTATTCTATTTGTTTTGATTTATTGAAATTACGTTGGAATAAACGTTAAGATCGACTGCTCTTAACTTCATGACAACATGGATACATTTGAATTCAATGTGTAGGGATGGGATGATGACATCTTGCGAAAGACAATGCATACAAACTCCGATTGTAAAACATAAGCACGCAGACATATTTAGATATATACACATACATAAAAGTGAGGCGACAGGAAACATCACTTTACAGGCGACATGAAACAACCCTTTAAAAAAAAAAAAAAAACACATACACAATTAAATGTCCATGCAAGTTAATATACACATCAATTTTTTTGAATGTCGTATAATTATTCTTATAACTTTAACAAAATAAGTTTATTGATCTTTATATTTTGGAATTTTATAATTTACATTTATGTCCTTATTTTTCCTTGATAAAATGTTCTATGAAGCTTTAAAATAAAATGTTACATTTAGACATTTTCTTAACATCGTGCTGAATTTTATCCTCTCTACTGTATATGCAAGTGTCCGGCAGAGGTCTATGCTTGAACATATTTTGTTTTAATTATCATTCCTGACTATCCTGATGACATCATCTTTTAATATGATATCTATTCTGGTGACACAACAATTTACTCCTGATTCGATAAATATGCATTTTTCGAGAAGTTGAAATTTGGAGGTGATATAAAAAAATAATCTATAGTTTGTTGTTAATTGGGACAAGGAACGGCTCTTTTTTAAAATTTTAACGCCTTCAAAACAAAAATTCTCTCTATTAATCACCTGAAAGACACCTTTCTGTCTACCATAATATTAATGTTAGCCTCCATGATAGTGACTGGTTACGCCTTTCATTTCTAACCTCCTCGGCTGATATGAAGTGGAAAAAAGTATATTGAATCCATTGCTAGATCTGATGATAAGAAAATTGAATCATTGTGTCGTGGTAGACATTTTCATCTCCGGGTTCTGTTTTACATATTTATAATTCTACCATTCGTCTATTCTTAGAATATTGCTGCTACATATTGGCAGGTATTCTTGCTGTATATTTGGAGATTCTTGATAAAATCAGCAATATTATTGTTCTTGACATGACATCCCGGCTTCAGTAATTTTCCCACCACCGTAACCTAACTTCCATGTACCGTTTCTATAAATATTTCATGATAATTATTTGGATGAACATTTCGCAATGGCACCAAATCTTCATGAAGTAATCGCAGTAATAGATTAGCGGCAAGACCTCATCTATTCACAGTAGAATTGGCTAAGTTCTATGCTAACAGTTTCTTTTCTTCAACTTTTAGTTTCATATTTTTCAGTTAACATTGACTTTTAAAAATTTAAAATGCAATGTCAACCGTTATCAACTGTCCTCTTGATTATTCTTCTATTCCTCTTGCTCCTAATGTTTCTTTTTTTTTTCTTTTTCTTCCACAAACGGCAACCCCTTTTGTCTAACTGAATCCATTGCCTTGCATGGAGTGTTATGATAAAAAAAGAGGAGCTTCAATAAGCTTGTCTTAATAGACAGAGATAAAATATGAGGAGCAGATTACATTACTGAAAAATAGAAGACTCACTGGAAATTAGCTAACTACTTACCTAAAAACTTGGATTAAACGTTGGCAGAACATGGAACCCGAATACAAAGGAACGTGGTCAAACCAACTGATACATTTAGTGTTGTGGATACCCATGATCGTCCTTGCACTGAAAGATATCTCATAATGAAAGAAAGCATCTCTTACTCAGAATGATTTGCAGAACCACCGTATTGCAATATAGATTTATGGCTGAGCACAGATTAAAATGCAATATCCTGGGGATGCCACGATTATTAAAAGCAAAAGTAATTTACTTAGGCGGAAGTTTTTCGTGAATGAGTCGATGGAACCTTACCAAAATATAATTTTTGCCTCATTATATTCCAAATATCTCAAATCCTGAAATAATGACAATATTACCAGCCAGCATACATTTCTATAAATTCTTTCAAAAAAATTAAAAGCAATTAATATTAATTTGCATAGAAATTTCAAAAACATATTTGACTCAGTTTCGTGTATTAGACATTAAATTATATCAAATAGCGTCATCCATTATTTACCTATACTTTTTAGCTAACCTGATAAATATTTATGACCTTTTCATAAATTTAATAATTTTGAAACTAACCGTTTTCCTCTTGTCTATAAATGCTTGTTACAAAGTTCAATCTTTGCATTTGTGTGATAAAGTCCCCCAGAGAACGAAACCCATTGGTTTAGATAAGTTTTCCATTTTTCTTTATTCCTAATTTGATATTCATAAAATATAAAACAGCAGAACGGTAGTTTGTTTGATTGTGTGAAGCTCTCTCTATCATCTCTTACAGATAATCTTAAAATGCAATATTTTAAGGATAATGCAAGGAATTTGAAAGTAAATAATGAACCGTCTACATGTTTTCTCTGGAAGTATGTGGCATCTATCAAAAGTGATCTTTGCGTTCATTGTAACCGAACTCTTATTTCGAACCCAAATACGATTTAAAACAAAAGGTTAAAATATAAACCTTTCTTGTTTTCAGAAAAAAAATTCTTTCAAGAAATTACTTTTATCTAGTGTAGATAATTGATTTTTTTTATTTATATAATGAATCGTAAACTCATTTCAGAATGACTTTAGAATCAGTCTAATTAATTTCGAAAAGGATTTCCATCACATGTTAATTTCTTTGACAAATGACTTCCACTCGGCAAAATCATCGATCAAGACGGTTTCGTCATCGACTAAATAGTATTTTCTTATTTCAACTCTTTTGTAGGCTTTAGTCTAACATTGGTTTGAATTAATAATGTTTCAAACAGTTTTCTTATAGTTTATCTTATTATTGGTATAGCAATTACGTTCCGATCGCACGCATTATTTTTTTGTTTCTTGTTTTATCATCTAAATAAAAAATACGTGTTTTCTAACATCACGACTCATAAAAGAAACATATTAATAGCTTGTTTTTTTTTCTTACGACATTTTATACTTCTCCGTTTTTTCCTTTACTGAAGAATGTTCATTTCAATCTATTTATCTTGCAATTAGGTCTGATCTTGAACAAGCGGTTCTTTTTGCCAGGCCGCTTTGTTCGCTGGCGAGAAAAGGAGTTGCTAAATAAATTATTCACTTGGATATTGAAATTTCATGACGCTTCTAATTTACTGCTTTACTTGGGAAACAAGCGTAGATAAATGGAAATGCGTATGCAGATGAAGAAGAAAGGTATTCTAAAAGGAACAAAAAAAAATAACGCTTTTATTCAAATACTTTTTCAAAATTTGTTTTTAGTTTTGTTTCTCTGTTCGATTACATGAACTTGACATATCGGATGCACATTTGAACATAATCAATATTTCATCTTTTATTGTTCAGAATATGTGATATTTACATTAAAGCTAAATTTAAATGGCATTTGCGACATGATCCCTAAAGATGAGAAAATCTGAGCATCGTTAATGTTTGAAATTGTAAGAAAGGTCATCGAAAAGGATAGAATTTATGTAAAGAAAATGTTTTAAAAAATATATGAATGTTGACATGATGTGATTTATTTCTTTAGCAGAAAGTTTTGTGGAGTTTTATGCTACAGTTCGTCGTGATTAATGAACCAAAGGCATTTGCATTGTAAAATCCATCTCTTCTTTTACTTGGAAAAAAATATTTACACCCAGAATGCGAAAATGAGCAAATGTCGGATCCATCTAATATCGTGGATATTGTTCACGTTTAACACGTTTCTTTCATTGTAATGAATTTTTCTACAACCATTCGACTGGCATCGGTCATTAATGTGTCATGCGTGATACACGCTTAGGCGATCATGTAACGAAAAATACATGAAAGACGAGGCAGATTTTTTTCTGTAGTAAGTTGCCATTTCTTTCTGGGGTAGACCAGTTGCCATCCAAGGCTACAGAACCACAGCTGGGGAGGGAAGAAGAGGATTCAAACTTTTCCCATACTTTTTCTCACGTAAGTGAATGTAATAGATTCGACTGGAATTTGAACTCGGCTCTCCGATTCCTCATTCCGAGCAGCTATCTATACTTCTCATCACCAGTAAAAAGGAAAAATTGTTTTATAAGCCTTTCGGCGGGAAACAGTTTTGAAGGGTCTTATGCCTGTGTTCTGTTTTTTTTTATATTTGCTATTTATTGTCTCTCATGATTTTCTTTCTTTCACACAGGTCAGAAGGTTAAGTGTTCAAATGTTGTAGCCATTACTCATAGTTAAACTATAAGCAGTGGCAACAAAATTTTTTCACTTTAAAGTGGAAAAAAAAATCTTACATTTTGCCGACGCGTTTTGTCTTCCAACTTTTTCAAGGCAAAAGTGAAATCGAAATGTTTTTGTTGTTATAGTTACATTAAAATTCAAAATTAAAAAGATAGGCACTTAATGTAACTATAACAACAAAAACATTTCGATTTCATTTTTGCCTTGAAAAAGTCGGAAGACAAAACGCGTCGGCAAAATGTAAGATTTTTTTTCCAATTGTCATTTGATACCAATCTTTCTTGTCCACAGAATTCATCTGGGAATTTAACTATACATACATATATATATATATATATATATATATATATATATATATATATATATATATATATATATATATATAATGATACAGGTTAATATAATGGTAACATTAAAATACAGCGGTACGTTGGCGTAATGTATTGCGGCTTGGATTGAGGAATCAGAGAACCGAGAGCTAATTCCAGGCGACTTACCTTCACTTGGGAAAGGTATGAATCGATCTTTTTACCCCCAGGCTTAGGTATGTAACAGAACAAACTGGCTTCTGTGTAACCTTGGGGAGAAGATCTCGGAGAAGTAAAAAAAAATATCTGAATTCACTCCAACCTGGAAAATCCTGGGAGGGAGAGATCAGAAGCAGTTAATAACTCAGTACTATTTTACTTATTATAAAACGCAGATTATGTGTGTGTGTGTGTGTGTGTGTGTGTGTGTGTGTGTGTGTGTGTGTGTGTAACGTTTATATATTGGATCGGATTTCCTACATTTTTTAGCCGATTTCAACAAAACTTCACAGGACTACATAAAATTACCTTGTGGTGGTTCTAACCGCGCCGAAAATTGGAAAAACAAAATTGTTTTTTTAACAAAATCAATTTGAAAACACGATTAAGACACATCGTGAGAATGAAAGGGGGACAACTCACATCGGGTTAAAATTTCTTACATTTGTCAGCCGATAAAACAAAGATCCACTTTTTTTTTTTTTTTTGCAGGTAGTGTTTCTTATTGTCTTGCACACTTTTTCTTTATTTATACATTCAGAATGCTTTTAAAATTCCATTTACAAGACAATTGTTTATAATAAAATTCTAATCTAATTCTATTCAATCGGGGGACTCATCATACCGATTGAAAACAATGTTTTTGTTTGAGTTTGGGTTTGACCAATTCGTAAAAAAAAAAAAACTAAGACATGCGTGTCCGTCAACCTAAACAATAATCTAACTATCTCTACTGATTGTACGAATCGAAAAATTTGATAATTCTTTATCTTTAGGGAAAGATAATTCAACGTACTTTAGGGCCGTTTTTACAATTCCCTTTGCAATTTGTTACAAGGCAGATCAATAAGGCATTGGTTCTATTTGAAATTAATTCAATATTTAAAAGAAAGTATTAAGAAATAATTTAAAAATGCCGTCGTAAGAAATCTGATAGACAAAAAATAACAATATTTCGAAGATTATTAAGGAAAGAACACCGTACTTGTAATAAATTAATAAACCCAAATAAAAAGTTAATATTTTTTGTATTAGAAACAACGAATGGAAAATATATTCAAATCAGAATTCTAATTATGAATCACCACAAGCAAAATATGCAATTTTTTTACTGTATTCAATAAGTAAAATCATAAATTGTAAAAGATTACAGAGAAAGGCTACCTATATTTTTTTCAACCGATTTCAAAAAAAATTTCACTTTTTTTTTGCAGGTAGTGTTTTTATTGTCTTGCACATTTTTTTCTTTATTTTTACATTCGGAATGCTTTAAAAATTCCATTTACAAGACAATTGTTTATGATAAAATTTTATTCATCAATCGATAGACTCATAACGATTGTAAATGTAAACAATGTTTTTGTTTGAGTTTGACCAATTCGTAAAAAAAAAAAAAAAAAAACTAATTAAGACATGCGTGTCAGTCAACCTTAAACAATAATCTTTGTCAATTTTATTTTTCAGTCTTTATGATGGTCGATACTTGATCTATCTCTTACTGTTACATCCCCGGGCAACGTCGGGCTCTACTGCTAGTCTGGTAATATTTTGAATCCCCTAGAGCCTACATTCTATCTCCAGATGTCAGCTACATGTGTCCAGTGGGACAGCAGGATTAGGACGAGAGGGCTGATGTGGCTCAGCGCAACACACTGCAACCATACCAAACTGCGTAAGGCACCAAACTCTAGAACATCATCGATTCGCGATAGACTCTTCTTAACATTAAAATAAAACAATATGCCTGATTGTAGTTCATAGCATATTGTATTTGGCCTGATACAATGTATAGTGGCGGTACATTTTCAAGTAATATAGAACTCAGAAAGGTCGGCGAAGGAAAGGGAAGAGAAAAAGACATTCAGACAACTACTTGACAAGTATTACAAATAATATAATAGGAAATATCACAAAGCAGATAGCTCTTGAATGGATACATTTTACTGAGAGTAACCGAATTCAATGACGACAGTGTAGAAACATTCGACAGATGATATGGTGCAGAAATGCAAAGTCGCGTAGTAATCATAAAATCATGTCTTCTAACAATTGACCAAAGGGTTAAGGCATTAAAAAATATTTTGAAACAAAAGAAAGACTGTCGAAGTGCTTTTTAAAATCTAATCTCCAAAATGTCACAATATCACTGGAAAATTAGCAACTACAAAATCTCATCATCGTGAAGAGAAAATTGATATTTCTGTAGTATATCTTGTAGTAAAAAGGCCTTTAATTCGTAAAACTTAAATAATATAATGAAAGTAAGTAAAGTGTAAAGTGCTTAAATAATGTGTGACTGGATGTCAGAGCTGAGAGGACGAGGGATGGCAAATAGTGAAAATGACTTGTTAAAAACACAAGTTGTTTTCGCGAGCCATATTACCCAACTGATTGAACGAACGTTATGTATAAAATACTTCTACAACAATTTGTAAGGCGACACGATCTTACACATCGTCAAAGAACCGATGACTGAAAGAGAAATATGGACATTTTTAAATACAAAAAAAAAAATAAGCACCGTAAAATATACAAGGGTAAGTGAAAAATACCCCACACATTCGCTATAGCATATCTTTAGATTAGTCACACTACATTCTACTCATGAGTGCTTATAGTTTTTACTATTGTAGTCCCGTGATAGAAGCTTGATCTCGCCGGTTTTCTTGCTGCTCATACAAAGTAAACATGACCGCTCGAATATCAGTGTGCACCAGCGTCGAACAAAGAGCAGTAGTCATAGGTATATCAGGATCTGAAATTCACCTGCAGCTTTTAATACAATATGGTGCATTACCGCGTAGAAATGTGCATGAATGGATCGTGAATTTTTAATTGTTACGTAATTGCCGCATAGAAAAATCCATGGATGGATCGTGAATTTTTAATTGTCACGTAATTGCCGCAAAGAAAAATGCATGGATGGATCGTGAATTTTTAATTGTCACGTAATTGCCGGATAGAAATGTGTATGAATGGATCGTGAATGTTTAATTGTCACGCACAAAGAAAACGTAGGATGCTCGTCAACCTTCACTGCTGATAAAATAATTCAGCAAGCTCAAGATATGGTAATCGCGAACCGGCGATTTTTTCGTCGATAAGCTAGCGTTTTCACTGCAATTTTCAATCCTTGCATGGTGCACACTGCCTGTGGGGCGGTCATATTCACACTTTAAAAGCATTTAAAAAACTGGCAAGATCAAGATCAAAGTCCGATCGCGTGACCACAACAAAATCAACTAGTAGCAGGTCTGAGCAGAAGGATATGTTATGGCGATGTGCGGATAATTTATGACTTACCTTCGTATAACTATACGGATATATCACAATTGTAGACATAAGAAAGTAATCTAATTGTGACCATCAGCGTGGGATAATGGGTAACGAACTCACCTGTTTGATTTTTAAAAATCAAACAGGTAATTTCAATCCTTACTTGGTTATCCCTACATGTGACATTACGCCGAAATGTCATAAAGATTATTATAATATAAATAAATGATGTACTTAGACGTCTAAATGGATTGAGCCAATACTTTAAGTGTTTTCCTTTCATTAACTGTGTATATGCATTCATAATATGAATCCAATTAATTTTGTTGTTTGAAACGGTCCTTGATGGAAAATACAGTAAATGCCCGAGAGCGATATCTCTACAAGCATTGAAAAACATTCAGACGAGTTATAATTTTAGAACGTGGCATTAACTTTAGAGAAGGTGCTCAGACAATTGGATACATTCTATTTTGGTTGCCTTTTTCGCCAATACCACAAAAGTAACAGACAGATGACTTAGTAACCCGAACATCGGATGTTTTGAACATTTTTGCATAGTGGAAAAACGGGATGCATGAGGTTATATTGTAATATGATTTCCAAAAATCTCTGCTCTAATATAAAAGAAAGATCACTCGATGTTTTCAGCATCAGGTGGAAAGTAAAAGTATAAATAAACACACAGACACACACACAGACACACACACATATAGATATATACATATACAAACGTACAACTATACAGCTTATATAATTTCTGCAGTGAACTAGGGAATGATGCCTTTCAAATCCTAAGAAAAGTACTAGGAAACAAGAAACTTATGTTAGAGTCAATAAACAGAGTACTGAACTGTTATGCAACATTGTTTTTTTATATGGTAAAGAAACCTGGAAAAAAGCCTGAGGCAACGGAAATGTGGTTCTACTGAAGGATTCTGAGAATACCATGGGCTTAAAATGTGACCAAATATTAAGTGTATTGAAAATAGAAACAAAAAAAAAAACAAACAAAAAAAACACTTATTATTTATATGAGAAAGAAACAGTTGAAATCTCTAGGCTCTATAATGAGGGAAGGGTGCATAAAAAAAATTAAAGCTTAAAGGACATATTGAAGGGAAAGGGACAGATGAAGGCGACGATAACCGAACGAAATATCCTGTATCAATATTTGGAAGAACAGGGATAGCATACAGGAAAATTTACTACGATCTACAAGGCAGAGGAAATAGTGGAGAGTCACGATCGTGAATACCCTGAAAGGATATAGCACATAAAAGAAGAAGAATATAGTGAACAAGAGAAAGAATATACCCCAACGTATTCCGGCGAAAGAGATTGTAGAGCGAAACAAGTCAAAGCTGTTGAAAAAATTATAAAATATTTATTAGTAGGCATTTAAAATACAGGCGTAATGTGTCAACAAAGCTAATTCAAGCAAGGATTTCAGGTAGAAGGGATGTATTAACAACTATATTAAATAGGCGCCCTAATGCGCAGCAATTAAGTTAGCTCCTGCGAAGGGCTTTTGAGAGGGAATTCGGCTTGGTCAGGAGTTTGAGAGACACTAAGTCTTTAGTATCTCAGCATTCAAAGCACGACTGGCTGCCGTTTGATATGGCTTTTCCATTGCACGGAACTTTCTTTTTACTCGCTGCAACCTTGGCTCTTTTAATTGCAATCTGCTCCTCTGTTGGCAGAGATTACATTTTGCTAGGCGTACCGTTGCCTTATGAGACAGGAAATAATAAACTAGTGAAAAACTCAAAATTAATCACTGCATTGAAGTATTGCATAAATATTTAAGCTTACCTTTTAAAAATTAAACGACAATTCTCCTACCAAAACTTAATATAAATACAAATTGACGAATGTAGTCCCTTACTTCCGTGGGTGTCTTTCGCTAGATTTCAAATTTAATTATTCCGAAATTAATTTCCAAGTTATAAAAATTATTATCATACAAACCAAAAAAAATCGCCCCAAAAATATCGTAAAAAACGCGTAAAACTGTAACAATAATAAAAACTTGGGTATCCAAATTTTCATGATAGCAGGCCGGAATATTTCAATTTGCTCATGGTGTCGGCCTGTTTCACAAACTGTATGACATGTTCGGCTACAGCCTCTAGAAGTAGAGTTGCAAAAGTGTGACACATTGACATTCGCATTTATTTATATAGATGAAGAATAATAAGATTACATTATGTAAGAGACTTCAAAATTTATAAATATTTGTCCTATATAATGTCTGTTACAGTGAACTGGAGGTAATCACCTAGACAACAGATGTGTTCATAAGAGAACAAGCTAAACTTTACAGTGAAGTAATCATCAGAAGTAAAATATTTAAATTATAGTTTTCTTTTATATTTTGGAAAGCCGCGACTGCGTACGACTAGAAGTTGCATAGCACATTGAAGAACCATACGATGAACACGAGGAAGAATATTCCCCGAAGCAAAATATTGAAATTGTAAATTTATTTTGTATTTCTGAAAATTCTAATATTTTAGACAGTGTCTCAAGTTTATAGACTCTCAATTTTTAATCGCAGCACACAATGCAAGAAGTAGATTCAATATCGATGTAGGATAAAAATGTCTTTTATACAGGAACAAATAAAATAGATTTGTAAATATTGAAATAATATTATTATTATTATTATTATTATTATTATTATTATTATTATTATTTTCGGGAGCAAATTCACTTATTGAAAATTGATTATTAAATTTGACCCGTCATGAGACAAATCTTGCACATTTAAAATCATATATCAATAAAAAAATATGGGTAAAAAATTAAATAGATACAGTAGTTGCCAGTGAATAGTCAAAGTGAAAAATAAAAGAGTACAATCTCAAATTGAATTAGAAGTATCAGGTGCGGCAAACCATATCTCGAAGAAAAAAAAAACAAGCACAAAATCTACCTGAGATGAGACATAAATATTCGATAGAAGACATTGTTGGAGTTTAGGTAACTGCAGGAAGCCTTATCTATTACACTGGCAGATAAATATTTAATTTATGCCTGCGTAGATATAAAACAAAAGAAAATTTATTAGCTTAGCAAGAAAAGTATTAAGAACGTTTTCCTTATAAAAAATAGTCACACGTTAAAGGCCCTACTGGGTATGGCGTGATACAATCATTATTTATAGTCACAATTTATCGTTTCTTACATCATTTTTGAGAACAAGAAATCTACTCAATTCCCTCATGCAACATATACCTCAAGAAGGCTTTAGAATAAACAGGTAGATAATTTTTTTATAACGAAAGAACAGAAAATTACGTCAAGATTACTAACAAGTCACGTTCAGTCATATTTATGTCTTAGCAACTGTAAAAATTATATTTAATATACATTATTTTACAATGCTTTTTCCTTTTGAACAATTACGAGTTAATTTCTCAACGGCACGGCGAACACATAAATGAAATAGATAAAGAAAACGCGGGTTGGATGCGGTAGAAGATCATTTTAAATAGAGGGTGCCATCGGCTAATGTAAAAACATTTCAGCTCCCGCAACCTCTGTAATGTTGGCGTCGGTGTTCCATCAAAACTACCTATTTTAACATGATTAAAAAACTGCTGTTGGGGGCATACGTTTTCTCTATGAAATATATGAAAAATATAACACTAAGTTTTCAGTTTTAGCAAAAAAATTTAATTGATTGATTCTTCTATTTTCCAAGGTTTGTCAACTATTTGCAGGTTATTTAAAGCTGTGAGAAATTCTACAATTAAATCTAAGCACCAATTGGCTAATTTATGCCACACCGTATTTTGTACAAACCAAGCTCATTGGTTGAATTTTCCTTTGCCTTCGCAGGCATTTTCAACTGCCCGTGACTTTTTTTCAGTTGCTGCAAAAAAAAAAAGGACTCACATTTCCCCACATTGCAGGGACTTTAGCGCCCAAAATTAAGCCTAAATGACTAGGCAATTATTCTTCTTGTCTCATATTCTGGAGACTTTTTAAGGCTGAATAATTCAGTCGGTTTATTGACTGTCGTCACATTATGTAACTTTTACATGAAGAACCTTTCTGCATGCTCTCGACAAATAGCCGAGTTTTTATTTCAGCAACCAAATTGGCAATGTTCCTGTTCGACGACCGTCAAGTTGCTGCTTCTTCGAATCTGCATAGAGACCAGTTGAGTCCTACAGAGAAGAAAAATACTACCACTTCTTTGAAGTAACTACCCCACCCTATTCATAGGGGAGCAAAAGGGCATAGTCTTTTTGCAAAGACGAAATAAAATTTGTATTGAATTTTAATGTAGGCTTTGTTTGAATTGTATGTCTTTTCTTGTCTCTGCCGGGGTTAAACCGTGAAAGAAGAAATTATCACAAAGCCAAACAAATATTTTTAGATTTAAAGTATTTTAGGGTGAGGGATAATAATGGTGTTAGTGATGCAAGACGTACAAATTGACATACAGCTGGAGGAAGAAGGAATAGATTCATAATTTTCTCAAGGATATTTGCGCGCAAGTGAGTATTACTAACCCAACGAGAATATGAAGTCAACTCTCCAATTAAAAATTCCTAGCCATTATCCATTACACCACCAGAATGTACGCTACTGTTATTCACAAGCGGTCACCCATGAAAGTGAAGACTAAAATAATCATCAAATACGAGGAGGGGTTGAAACGTTTCTCAATTAGAACAAGAAGATATTTTAAGTGCCACTTTACTGAAGTAAATAGAAAGATACTCATTTTCAATAAAAGAAAAAATCAAGTTCCGGGAAGGTAAGGCCTCTCTTCTCGATCTGTGTTTTACCTCCATCCCCGAGTCCTGTAGCACCACGCAACTCTGCCCTCTTGGTAACTCTGATCATGTGGTAGTATCTGTTAACATCTCCTTCAACTCCACACCCAGCAAAGAACCTCCTACCACTAGAACGTCGTTCTACTATCAACAAGCTGACTGCGACTCGTTCCGTGATTTCCTCCGCGATGTCCCCTGGGATCGTGTCTTTACGCTCCCCATCCAAGAATGTGCTTCTGAGGTCTCATCCTGGGTTAAAGCTGGAATTGACGTTTTCATCCCCTCAAGGAAATATAGGCTCAAGTCGCGCTCCTCTCCCTGGTTCTCCGCTGCTTGCTCAGCCGCCATCGCCAATAGGAACCAATTTTCACCTATTCCGTAGCGACATCTCTGACTGCAATAGACTTCTCTTTGCCTCCGCCCGTAACGAGTGTAAGCGTGTCCTCAACGATGCTAAGGCACTATTTGCTGCTCGTATGAATGAGCGTATTTCATCTCGCAAATTTGGCTCCAAAGATTATTGGCGTCTCTGCAAGAGCGTATAGAACAATTGCAAACCCTCTATACCTCCATTGTTCAACCAGTTCGAAGTTCTGACCTCCTCTGCCGACAAGGTTGAATGCTTTTCTCAGAAATTTTTATTCAACTCGACGATCGACTCTTCCGGTGTACCCATATCTGACTTCACTCTTAGAACTGAGGCCCTATTGAGTGGGTTACACATAACCCCGTCTTTGGTATTGGGCATTATCTCCAATTTAGACCCCAACAAGGCTAGTGGTAGAGATGGGATACCAGCCATTGTCTTGAAGAAATGCGCGCCTGAATTGGCGCCCGCCCTTTCTAAACTATACAACTACTGCCTCAAAGAATCTTGTTTTCCTGACTGCTGGAAAACCTCTTCGATTATTCCTGTCTTCAAGAACTCCGGCGACCACTCTGACCCTTCTAACTACCATCCTATCAGTCTCCTACCCCTCTTCGGCAAAGTCGTCGAAGCTGGTCAACTTTAATGCTTCAAAAACAAAACTGCTCTCTATTAATCACCACAGAGATCCTTCCCTGTCCTCCATTAGAATGTCTGACGCTCAACTTCACGAGAGCAACTCTCTGCGGCTGCTCGGTCTCACGTTGACGGCTGAACTGAGATGGAACAAATACATTGAGTCAATTGCTTCGTCCAGCGCAAGGAAAGTTGGCTCCCTGTGCCGTACCATGAAATTTTTCTCCCCGGAATCGATCCTCCAGATCTACAAATCAACAATTCGCCCTTGCATGGAGTATTGCTGCCATATATGGTCTGGAGCCCCTTCTGTTTGTCTCGGGGTTCTTGATAGGCCCCAGAGGCGGATATACAATATAATTGGCCCAGCTCTGGCATCTCGTCTACAGTCACTTTCTCACAGACGCGCCGTCGCCTCTCTCTGTCTGTTTTACAAATACTTACATTGCAATTGCTTCGAGGAGCTGCATTTGCTAGTTCCCAGACTTCATGTGTTCCAGCGCCCTACGAGGCTGGCATCCCGCTCTCACCCTTTCTCTGTCGAAACTCCAAAATATAGGCGTCTCTTCTACTTCAATAGCTTCATGTCTCGCAACTCTCGCCTGTGGAACTCCCTTCCCTATTCCAGTTTCCTTGAGAGCTATAGTCTCCAGCTATTCAAATGTAATGTCAATCGACATCTTCAGTTGCCTTGATCTATTCTCCACTACCCTTCTCCTCATCCTTTCTTCTATCACTCCTATCTGATCTTGCTCCAAATTTTCTGTAACCCCTTGCGTCCTAGTGGTTTCCCGCCTTCCTTGGGGTGAAACGTTTAAAAAATAAAAATAAAACAGTATTATATGTATTGAAAGATAAATTCCAGTGTTAACTTCAAATGAACATCTTAGACAATTAACGAGTTAAATGCTGCTGAACAATAGGTTCCGTTATGGGTCTAGTTGCTATAATAACATATACTCGGTTAAGATTAATTCGTGTGGAATAATTCTGTAACTGTTAGAACATAAACTAGATTGATTTTTCTAAAGAATACTATTGTATTTAGAAATGTGTTAAAATCCATTAAATAGCCTTTGAAATACCATTAAACACATGCATACATATTGGGGGCTATAATAATTTAGTTTTCCACTGTAAAGGTGATCAGTTATGTAGCGTGCAGTGAAAATAGTATATTCACGCTACTAATATGCTCAGATAGATTAATCAATAAAGAATCAATGTAGATACAGAATATATATATATATATATATATATATATATATATATATATATATATATATATATATATAAAATAAAATGATTAAAATATAGTGTACGGTGTGCTTAATTTAAGAGTTGAAGTGTTCAATATCAGGGATATAACGTATGCAAATAAAAAAGTGGACATTGAAGTCAAAACACATTGGCGACAGTCTGTTCCATGCTTAAACGTAATTTTGCTCGACTGTTTATATTGTATTATTCTAACGGTTTTTTTTGGGCGCGGTAACAGCTATATTTAAAATTATTCTAAGGGCGATTGCGGGGAAATAATTGTGAATACGGATGCAGTTTTGTGGCATTTTATTGTGCTGTTTGTAAACTTTTTGATTTCTCATTTTATTGTTGTTTGTTGATATTAACTTTACTTGCATTTATTTGTGCGCGCGGATGTTGTTAATTAGTTTAGTATTTACTTCAGTTATTTATTTATTTATTGGTTAGGATAATTTTTTTTTTAACTTATTCATTATTTATATTTTTATTTTATTATACAATTGTTCATTTTGATATTGCGATTTTTAAGTAACGTAATAAAAATGTATTTTCTGTCAGCATTTGGAGTTAAGTTCGGATCATATGTGTAGTTTTTTGTCCTGGTCTGGAAGGTAATTATGGATATGTTCTCATTTAGTCTGAGTTTACAGTTTTGTATGTGCTGTGTAGGTATATATATATATATATATATATATATATATAGTATTAATTCTCTCAGTAACAAAAAGAAACAAAATACAAAAGTAACCTTACATCACAGTTTCAATTAATCCAAACGAATTATTTTATATATGTGCATCGAAAAGATTTTTTTGTGAAAACTTATCTTTAAAACATTGCGACTAAAATATGATGACGGAATTTCAGAAGGATGCTTGCAAAGTGTTGATCATGCACATTTTAGAGAAATTTAATTGTAGTGTAGAAATTGAATGAAATTGAAAAAAAAATCAATTAAAACATATTCATCAAGAAATAGGAAATAAAGAAAAAAAAAATCCTATTAATTAATTTCAATTCTCTTCAGAGGGCGGTTCGAGAAACTGGTAGCAAAATCGGCTGGCCATATCGAATTTTACACAAAAACTTAGTCCTTTCTTCTCATATTTATTTTTGAAAAATGATATTCAAAGAATTATCAGAATTTTAAAATGGGGACTTAGTTTTCAATCTCCTCGTTTTTTACATATATATATATATATATATATATATATATATATATATATATATATATATATATATAACATGGGAAAATGAAAATAAAATAAGTAAGAAACACTTTTAAGGGAGATGTGGAATCATCTTGCAGGTCTTATATAAATTATTATTACTTGTAAAAAAATTCCGACATAAAAAATGTATATATCTTATGTATATACTAAAAATGAATGCATTCAGTGTTACACGCAAAAACCTTATATGTTATCATCCAAGTAAACGTTGCGAAGAGTATATATTGATGTACAAATTACAAATGCTCGCTTGCGACATTAAATTTATGTTGCATCATTAACATATTTATATATATATATATATATATATATATATATATATATATATATATATATATATGTGACGTCGTCCCCGGTCGCAGCGTCGACTGTGTCGTTCGATCCCGGTCGCGGCGCCAATTGTGACGTCACGTGCTCCCCAGGCTCTGATATCCTGGTCACGGACAGCACTAACTGTGACGTCTTTGCCGCGGTGTCAGGTGTTCGCTCCTCGCTGCTCCAAACGTGACGTTCTAACCCTTTGGTTAGATTGATACCAGCCTCGTCGTTCCCAACCCGCTTCCAACGCCTGGTTACCAGGGTAACTGCACTGATCTCCAGTCTGCCTACCCACGTTGTGAATTGATCTTAGACAGACGAGATCAAACAGGGGTTGGGGCCGTAATGCAAGTTGAGTCTAACGGGGGTGATAACACACAATTATGTATAAAAAAATAAAATAAAAACTCACAAGGTCCAACGTATCAAAGAAAAGAAAAGTCTATTTGCTCGGTACATAGGACTATGTCTACTTCCCGACCCGTTCTGTGGATTGTGGCACGACGCTTTTACTAGGCAACTTTAAGGCTTCAAGTTGTCTGCTCTCTAAGAAATTTGTGTTTCGGTGTGTCTTTGGACGAAAGTCGAAAAAAACTTATTTCTGTGGTCTGATTCTAAGTCGCTCTTCAAATTACTTGTTCTTGGTTGAAGAAGAGTCCAAAAGTGTGCGTGAATCTTGGTCAGCTATCTTAACGCGGTTTCAACACTGGGCGCTCATCTCTGCTTGTCGTCCACGGCTGAACTCTTTCGCCGTCCGCGGCTCAACTCAAACTTCTTCTCTTCAGAGTCTGAATTACTGGTCACTCATCTCCGCCGTTGGTGCGCGAGCTAACTTCTTCTCTTCGGATTGGGTCGAACGAACTTCTTCACTTAGGCCAAACGAACTGGCCTCTCTTGCCGCAAAGGGGCGAACGAACCTGGCCCGCCGTCCGCGGCTCAAACTTCAACTTCTTCTCTTCAGAGTCTGAATTACTGGTCACTCATCTCCGCCGTCGGTGCGCGAATTAACTTCTTCTCTTCGGCTTGGGTCGGACGAACTTCTTCACTTAGGCCAAACCAACTGGCCTCTCTTGCCCGCGAAGGGGCGAACGAACCTGGCCTGCCGTCCGCGGCTCAAACTGATTTCTGTCGGTTGGGGTTTCGCTTTTATTGACGCAGTCAAAACTGGGGTGGGTCTGTCGGCGCCAGGGGTTACTTCGATAATTCTAAATACGTATCCACCCTTCTTATTTCTGGTTAGGGATTTTCCATTTTCGGTAACTCACTCTCACTCGCACTTCCTTACTGTGCCTCTGAGGGGCGTATACCCGCTTCCCCGCTTCTTCGTATCGGCTCCTTACACTTCCACTTCTGACAAGGGCGTCGACCGATTCTCCTCGTGCGTCACGTGACCGCTCTCGGCCAATGAGGTCTTGGTCGGGTATCTTTCCTCCTCCTTCGTGTGTCATGTGACCGCTTTCGGCCAATGAGGTCCTGAACGGGTATCTTTCCTCCTCCTTCGTGTGTCATGTGATCTTATTTAGCCAATGACGTCTTTAGTCGGGTGTGGACAATCCGTGGCATTGTTTTGGGGAAAGAAACACCTTGCTTAAAAAACAAAAATATTAATTTAAATCGCCCTTATCATGAGCGACTGCGATGACACCTTCGGCTTTTTAACACGTGGTATTTGTCAAGCAGTTTATCGCTAATTGGATATGACTTAAGAAAGGGATTTCTCAGACCTGTTGGCGTTTTTTTGAACGAAATAAAAATATTTCATTTTCCTCCGGCCGAAGGTCCGATAATAAAAATCTTTATTATCACAAAAAAAATTTTTCAGCGACATCATCTTGTGTGGCTTTTTCCAATTCTGGAGATTGTCTGGGTTTTCGTATTAATGGTTTGCCTTCATATCCTTAGATACACTTCCCCACCCACTTAGACTTTTACTATCATCCCAATGACACACTTTCCACTTGTTACTTATCAATATTTTTCATTGTCCCTAAACTTCGTTTCTTCAACCAATTGATAACAACTTCCATTTTCCCCAGATCTCGGTTAGATGCTTAACCTGGATATTTATCGACACCTGTTATCTGTCAGCCGAGCGTGTGTGTGCTCGCCTATGACCTGTTTTCGTATTATT
>CAHIKZ030004343.1:1777500-1812500 GCA_903632075.3 Acanthosepion pharaonis | reverse complement strand
GATACTCTGCATTTACACAGAAGGAGATTATGTCGAAAATAATATTAATACGGACAATGCAACATATTTGCATCATTAGCCTACACAAATATTGATACTTCTACGCACGCTAGCATAAATACACACATATATATATATATATACACTCACAAAAATACAGACAAATTCACACATATACACGCTCAAGCACACACATGTATATATGAGAATTAACAAAAGTACACACTCTCCCTCATACACATTGGCACATACCATTCATATATATATATATATATATATATATATATATATATATATATATATATATATATATATATATATATATATGTATGTGTGTGTGTGTGTATGTGTGCTGTGTGTGTGATGTGATGTGTGTGTGTGCCCGTATAATGCCCGCATTCTTTTATGCCATGTTATCTAATTTTTGGTAACTACCTGGCTATCGAATAATATTCAATTCTATGTTAATATTCAAAGTAGGAAATTGTATTCGTTGATATATGTGTAATATTCTGAGGAGATTTTTCGTTCTTAATAGATGATACCATTGAATAAAAAGGAAAAAAAAAACAAACTTAAAAGCAATACGTGTCCGTACATACCTTTTTATTCTTCTCTGTAAACTGATAGACATAGTGGAGATAAAAGGAAATTAGTTTCTCTGAAAAGAACGTGAATTACGTCTCCGATTAAATCCGAATATAAGAAGAATACGATTTTATCTCGAACAGCAATTGTAACGTACATTGGCTCGGTGTGTTGTAAAGGCTGTTCTGAATATATGCACCGTAAAGGAGAGTTAGTCTTTTAAATACTTCAATATCTGTTAAATGTATAAGCGAAAGAAAAATGATTTAATTGGAACGCGAGAAGAGACTATTACACAAACCTTATATTAGTTTAAAATTCACTCTAAACTGGTGAGCTAATTCAATTTATAAATACGACATTGCCTAAGAGTAAAGATAATATATAAAATGCAAATTGAAACACGTAATTATTGAAAAATTGCTGATGACTTCGTTTCGCCAATAAGATTCGGTTTTCAAAGTGCGCAGTTTTAATTTCATGACAGATATTCCCAGCAGAATTATGCACGTGTTCGTGTCGTAATTTTCTGTGAGAGACGACTCAAAAATGTCAGAAGTTATATGAAATATCCGTATGTCAAACACATTTCTCGCGTCATACCGTAACTTCGGAAAATATAAAATAGGCATAAGAAAATATTACGTCTATAAATACATTTCTGTGCGATGTTGGATGCTGTTATTACATAAATTATGCAAATGCAAATGTATCATCGTAAAGGCTAATGAAAACATGAGACCCAATCACTTATACATAACATTTTATTCAATTCTGGAAATCAATCATTTTCTGCCAGTGGGTGTTCGATTCTGGGGGCATTTTCCGAACGTGGATGGTATATTTCGCCAGGACGGAAAATCGTTCCTCTTTTATTTCCCACAGAAGAGGACAATGACAGGTGTGTCGACAATATATCAGGGTTTGACATTAACATCGGGCGAAGCGGGGATCTACAATTTGTGGAAAGGAGGTTGTATCTCATACCCAACTGTAAGTGGAACTGTCTTCCATGAATATCACAAAGTGCAAAGTGTATTTTAGCCGCATCTGAAATGAGTAACATGTAGTAGGAACTAGATTTATTAACCATAGATATCTTTGTTTCCAGGTTTCGTTTGGTAGATGTTTTCAACTTCTTCAATGTCGGTTTGAAATTGACGAATATCGCTTCAATGTACGAAGGCATGAACCGTAAACAGTAATGAAAAAATAGAAATATTCTGAGTAATGTATGTGGAACTGACGTGAAGTACGGCTGTGAGATTTGACGATCAAAAGTTCTGCTTGAAGGAGATATCATTATTATATTATTTACTTTCAAACTCATATCGTCAAATCTGTTATTATCACAAATGTAACTATAAGATGTTTTTATTTTATGCGTCCGTCTACGTTTAAGTATACTTCTGTAGAAACACATTTATAGACACCTCAAAAGCCCGGAGAGTAAAACGGCCGAAATATTTTGATAGTGACAATAATGAATTCGGACGATAATCCGAATTTTAAATACTGTAAATAAATATTGCCGATATGTGTTATTTTATTAATAAATATTCTTTTTGTTTTCTCATTTGTTGACGGAACTAGATATATTTGATTACTATGCGAAAAGTGGAAGAACTATATATGTGTTTACTTGTCATTTGAATATGTTATCTGCTTTTAAATCAGCCGTACGTTTAAAATAATGTTTAGATGTAAGAGAATTGTATTGCCATTGGTATCACTGGCAAAAAAAGAAGCCAATATGGAAGACTCGTAACGACATGATTTCTCTTCTTTTGGGAACTGCTCCATTATTTGTGTATATCTTCTTCTTCTTCTTCTTCTTCTTCTTCTTCTTCTTCTTTTATATGTCTATTCCCTTAGCGATCATGGCACTCCACAATTTACAGTCTTTTGTATCTCTTAGTAAATTTTCTGTTTCTTAGTCACTAATTTATATGCCATGCATAACTGACGAAGCAGATTTTTATCCTGCAGTAGGCTACATTCTGTGGTAGATCAGTTGTCATCCAAGTGTAAAAAACCCAGTCTGTCCTACCAATTATCCATAGATAGGAGGAGAAGAAAATTATTCATACATTTCCCAAAGTTAGCACGTAATGGTTACGAACTGGGCTCTCCGAATTTTCAGTCTGAGCCGCTAACCATTACTCACCCCAAGCATCCTTAATACTTAATTTTGGAGTATATCTTTCACTATCCCAGTGCGCCTTCGGATTTCGGAGTCAAAGTTTCCGTCCTCTGTTAAATAATTTTCCAAAAATGTAAAATGTACGCATTTGATATTTGTAAATCCAATTTGTAATTTGCATGTTTCGCTATTTCTTTTGTTAATAAAAACGTATTCTGTATTCTTGGAATTGAGATCTTCCTGCTTTGGCTCACTAATTTCTTGTGCATTCCATTTTGCTATAAACATTGTCATCTGCGTATTTCTCATATTGCAATTATAATTTCACTGTCTTCAAATTAGCACTCTTGTTTTAAATTTAATACTGGTATGCATACGGAAAGAAAATCGACATATTATTTTTATATAACAGTTAACTCGAATTTTAAAAACAAAATATATATATATATATATATATATATATATATATATATATATATATATTGCTTACATTTTCAATTGATCCTTCCATATTCACGGAAAAGCTTTTGAGTCATTGATGTCTTTATACGTGATCTACAAATGCTTCCTTCAACTCTTGAACTTCAATGAACTTATTGTCATGGTGCCGGGAGAAAAATTTGGCTGCTATCGGCTTTCTTTGGACAGAATTTTGGCTTTATACAAGGGAGAACGTTATGGGGTAGGTTCACCTCTCTTTTTCTTCTTCGTCTTTGTTAACTTTTTTCCTATTTCCGTGGAATTGAAAGTCATTCTCCAGTCACTAAAAAGCAAGTCTTCCACGTATGATTGCAAAATTACAAATAATATCCCCACACAACAGAGACACGCGCATATATATATATATATATATATATATATATATATATATATATATATATATATATATATATATATAGAGAGAGAGAGAGAGAGAGAGAGAGAGAGAGAGAAAGTGAAATGTTGAGAAATCTCATTGAGTAATTGAGACAAGTTGTTTTTACTTATTTTCAACTGGATCCTTTCATTTTCACGGTCAAACATTTTGGAGTCATAATAAAAGGAAGATAGAAAATCGCTGTCTTAATGCATATAATTTTATTCCAAGCACTTTCGACATAGCACACTATCATCATCAGGGTGTTGTTTATTTCAACACAAATATTGTAGTATTTATCATTTTTACACAAAAATGGCTGTGTTCATCTGAAAGTTATTGTTTTTACTAGTGAAGGGAAGAAACGCTGCTTGTGTACGTAATGCTTAGCCAGACGTTTCTGAAAGATATCTATGTATTGTGCGTCAAGAGTTTTTAAGAAATGGATATTAAAACTATTAGAGGAAACGTCGATATTTTAAACTATCTATTTTAAAATTTATAAAAAAAATATTTGTGTCGCATTCGTAATTCATTTTAGTTAGGTTTTGTTTCATTTTTTTAATATAGATAGATTCGAGAATTTTTATTTAATGTTTATTATTTTAATGAAAATTATAGATACATTTTCAAATAGAATTTTCCTGAACTGCGAATGTGGTAAATATTTAGAAGTATTGGACATATCACCCATCCCATCTCAAGTCAAAATGCTTTCCAAGGAAAGCTGATAGCAACCATAAATTTTCTCCGGACACCATTGACAATAAGTTCGTCCGAAGTTCAAGATTGGCAAGAAGCATTTGACGAGACCGTATGTAAATTAATTTGACTTGTGTTTTTTTTTTCTGTTGTAGTAGATTCTAAAATGTCACTGTCATTCATTGAAATTTATTTTATTTGTTAAATTCTTGTTGTCTGTTGCTCTAAACTATGATCTTTGCACCTATCCTTCAGCATGCCGTGTGCATTTTGTTCACCTCATTGCTATTAATTATCAAAACACTTACTTTAGCCCCACGCCTCAACTTATCCGGGTAAATCGATGTGACATGATCCCAACTTCAGGCTATATCATCGTAACAGCTCTCGTCATGACAGTTGCCTATTTGCTTCTTCTCGTAACAAAGGTGAGTCTTCCACGATGCTAAGCCCTTGTTTGCTTAAAGAATGAGGCACCACATAGCCTCTAAAAGATTTGGCTCTCGTGATTACTGGCTTCTCTGTAATAGGTCATTAAGTACAAGGTCTTTATTCCCTACTTTTCAATCGATTTGAGGTGTTATCATCCTCTGCTGACAATGCTGAATGCTTTGCCCGTAAATGCTTCTAAAGCTCTGCTCTTGACTCATTGAAGTATCTCTACCTAACTCCCTACTTGGCACTGATACTCTGTGCTTTGATATGCATATATCTCATTCCATAGTCTCTACTATGAGCTTTAACCTTGGTCTACACAAAGTATGTAGAGCTGATGTTATCCCTGCAATAGTCATTATGGTGTGTGCACCCGAACTGGCTCCTGTTCTTTCTAAACTGTTTAATACATGTTTGCTGGATGCCATTGTCTGTTGTTGTTTTTTTAGGAAAACTGTTGACCCGTCCGACACATTTAACTGTCGGCTTTTTAACTCTTTTGGAAACTCCTAGAGGCCCTAATCAATGCTGAATCAACGCAGAGACTTTTCTAAGGCAAGCAATACGGTCTTCGTTTCTCCACGTGAACTGCTGATGTACTAGGGATGATTTTGAAAAAAGATCATTGTGATCTAGATTGTTGTGGTAGGATCCACCCAATTTGCATAGTGGAGTACCGACCATATAAATATGGTTGGTACCGGGAAGACGAGGGGAGGAATCAAGAGATTCAATCCAGAGACTCTGCCCGACTGCGACTAAGTCAACACATTCTCCAGGAACAGTCTTCCCAAGAATATACAAAAGACTATATGTAAATATTGTGTACACTTTCTTGTTTCAATACATTTTGTTCTAAGTACATTTTGTTCTAAGTACATTTTGTGTTGTATTATTATTCCATGCATTAGTCAAGTTTCAACATAGATAAAACGATGAAGCCTGGGGTGTAGTTTGGTTATCTCGAAAGTATCTGATAGGGTCTGGCATTCAGGTCTTCTCCACAAGCTGAAAAGCACATTTTTGAGCTCATACAATCGTTCCTATCAAATCGTGAAATGAATGTTGACCTAAACGGGCATGCGCTTGAACCATTTCGTACTAACGCTGGTCTCCTCCATGGACACATCCTTAGTTTTACTCTGTTTTTAATCTTAATTAGTGACTTTCATGATGACATCAGCTATCAACGTGTCTTCTAACTCGAATACACTACCATGTACTCCAGCCAAGATACAAAGTTTGCTCAGTCCGACAAAGTCCATATGGCAAAGGATGAACAAAAATACCTCAAGACCGTCTTTGACGGGCAAAAGATGGCTTGTCAATTTTAACACCTCCAAATTTAAACTTCAATATTAATCATCTTATTGATCCTTTGTGCATTTCTTTTATAAATGTTTATTTGTAACTGTTTGGATGAGATCTTTGCCATGGTACTTAGGCTGTATGAATTTGAGTGCAGTAATAGACTTGCGGCGAGATCGCATCAGTTTTCAGTTCATTGAGCTAGGTCTAGCCGTATCTGCTACGCCAACGGTTTCTTGTTTTCCACTGCTCGCTTTTGGAATTCCCCTGTGGCTCTATCCAGCCAGCATTAATCTGCAAAATTTTAAATGCAATAGCAATCGCAGTTTACCGTCCATCTGGATGCACTGTTCTGTTCTCATTACTAATGTCTCTGTTCATAATTCCTGCGCACACTGACACCCCTTGCGTGATAGTGGCTGTAATATCTTGCATTGGCTGACACTGATTGAAAAATGTAGTACTCGGTAATTTGTCATTTGCATCATTATATGCGTGCGAGATTGCCGGCTCGCTATAATATATATATATATATATATATAGAATGTTACTTTGAACATGCAAACGTGCGTGTCTTTGAAATAAAAGAATAAAAGACACTTTAAATTGCATGTTCCAATGTAAAAGTTTATAATAAATATCTATTGATGTACTCTTGTATTGAGCCCTTTTTTGAAATCAATTTTCGTTCTTTTACATTTGTGCTGATATCTATCTATCTATCTATCTATCTATATATATATATATATATATATATATATATATGTGGGGGGTGAGAGAGATAGAATTTGTGTGTTTGTGTGCGCGCATGTCAGTAATAAATAGTAATTCATCATAGTAGTTTTGGGGGAACGGTGGATTAATGGATTGCGTCTCGGAGTTCGAAATACAATCGAATTCATTACGTGCTAATATCCTTGGGAAAGATATGAATCCCCCTCTTCTCATCCCAGCTATGTGAAAATAGCAGAACAAACTGGACTTTTTAGGATTAGGATAACTCTGAATTGATACCTGCATATTGAGGGCTCCTCTCCGTCAGGTTACCTTGCCCGAGACTCACCTCATCTTCTGCAGAAGCAGGGAGTCTGTTGCCCCTACGAATCTTATTGAATAACATACGGTACATATAGTCATAAGTTTGGAAACACTGTCCTTACTTGTCTGTATATGAAATCCAATATTATATTCAGGGTATTCCTATTTTAAAGAGATTCAGATAATTTGATAATCTATTAGGATGAATATGCCAGGAATAATCTGCCATTTGTATATATCGACAGATTCAGGGAAAACGACGATGTTGAGAGAATTCTGCACAGTTTTTATTTATACACTTCCATATGTGTGTGTTTTAACTTGTGTGTGTTTTTGTATAAAGTGAGATATATGTATACATATATACGTTGGCAGAATTATACGGGCACAGACGTCAATTAGGGTGTATAGCCATTCCGATAGCACCTATATCAATTTAGTTGCATCTGTGATTATTGAACACTCACAGGGCCTATCTTTGATATATACTGCAAATAGGCCGAATATATCTTCGTTCGAGAAAACAATCTGGCGAGATCAAAATATTCTGAACGTGTTCGCGAAAACGGTGACGTGTAACTTCGTCGTCTACCTAATATAATTTGCAATGGTTTGTGGCAAGCAAGTATTTTCCAATGAGGCAGAATGCAGGGATCATCTAAGGGAACCAAAAGCCTAAAAATACATCATTTCTGACAACACCGTGCTGAATCCATGTCTCATGTTCGACAACAAGCTTCTAGCAATATTATCACGCCCCCATATCACACACATACATCTCTCTCCGAATCTGTATGTCTCTCTCTCTGTGTCTCTGTCTCAGTATATATATATATATATATATATATATATATATATATATATATATATATATATAGGGACAGTGACATACAGACTGTATGTGTGTGAGTATATATATATATATATATATATATATATAAGAGACAGAGAGATTTACTAAGGGTAGCGTAGTTGTGGTCAACACGCATTTATTATCGAACTCACTACACCATCATAACTGGTCTAGCAAACAAGCTTGCTCGATATATATATATATATATATATATATATATATATATATATATATATATATATGTGTGTGTGTGTGTGTGTGTGTGTGTGTGTGTGTGTGTGTGTGTGTGTGTGTGTGTGTGTGCATGTGTATATTTATATATATATATATATATATATATATATATATATTGATAGATAGAGAGATTGAGATAGAGACAGAGAGAATGATTAATACCGGTGTGTGCTTGTGCGTGTGTATCTGAGTCGTGCCGTCTGTTTAGGTGCTCTTGTTTGGATGATTATCTCTTTATCAGTGAATGAGTGCATGGTTTTCTAGTGGAGTCAGTAAAGTAGACTAATTTCCGTTTCTGATTTGATTTCAGAAGACTTACCTTATAATTATATTATCATGGGACATCCAACCACCTGTTATGTTTCTCTTTGCATATTTTCTTTGGAACAGTTTCTTCTTCAATTCAAAAACCACTTTCAACATTTCTGTTTCTTTTTCGTCTTCACCTGTGTAGTGCTGCAAGAATTCTGCTTGCAAATATTTGCCAAGAGATTTTCGTTCGTCTTTAGTAAACATAACTCGATGTATTTGTAATTTCTCCGTGACGGATTTCAAATATTGCTTCCGCCGTTTGTGCGTATTCTGCTTTCTTTGTAATCGTGTAATATGACATTTGTATCGTCTTTTGAGACAGTACGCATCGAAAGTAGTAAAATAAGAATTCGAAATCAAGTGAAAGAAGGCAATGTGTTGTCGTTCGAAAGACAGACAACTCAAGGTGCGTGAACATAATTGGAAACCTCAAGATAAAATATGTTCAGATAATTTCCATCCTGGCTGTTTTTTTGTTTTGTTTTTTATGCAGACAACGGAATCTGTGTCATAAAATTCAGAATTATCTTTACAGTATCGAAAACTTCCTTCCAGAATCTAATATATTATGGTTTAGATTATATTATTAACATCAAATAAATGATTATTCAGACTATTGTCCTCATCATCAATATTCCAATTGATAATCTGTTGGAGATGCTGGCTTTCTGTACACAAACAACACACTTCGGAATGGGATCACACATATATCGACAGGATGAATCTTAGCAATGGCGAATATATACATGGAATACTTTGAGGAAATGGCATTAGAATCTATATCTCTAAAGCCAACTATATGGTTAAGGTACGTAGATGACACCTTTATACTCTGGCCACACCAGGAAGATGTTCAGGTTCTACTGGACCATATGAACTCAATAAGACCTTCGATACAGTTCACAATGGAGAAAGAGAGTGACAACACTCTCCCATTCCTGGATGTTCTAATATATCGAATAGAGCATGGGTTCAATACATCCGTATACCGTAAACCGACATTGACCGGACAGTACCTCAATTTCAACTCCCACCATCCATTCAGTGTAAAGAAAGGGATTGTCCGTTGCTTTCAACACCGAGCGAAAGTCATCAGTGGCGACCCAGAGACGTTAGATAAAGAATTGGTCAGTATAAGCAGTACCCTACAACGTAACAACTACCCTGGGTACATGGCAGCAGCCCCCCCACCAAAACTGGGATAGTAGGGTACAAGAAGAGGAGGACAGCAACATTCAGGAAACAGTCTGCCTGCCTTATGTGAAGGGGTTATCAGAGAAAATACAAAGGATCTGCGGTCCATATAACATCAGGACAACCTTCAAAATCTTGACGACACTTCGCAAAAATCTCTCCCGAGTAAGACCCCACCCCATAGAGGAGAACACGACTAAAGTCTGTTTGTACGCTATCCCGTGCAGCTGCGGAAAGGAATATAAAGGAGAGACAGGCCGCCCCCTCAAGGTAAGGCTTCCAGAACACCAGAAAGCTGTAACGCGAGGGGAAGTAGAAAAATCAAGCGTGGCTGACCACATATGGAGAGAGAAGGGAGATCACCGCCCTTTGTGGGATCATGTTGAGAACATAGACAAGGAAAACCATTGGAAAATTCGTAAACTTAAGGAATCAGCACATATGCTAGGCCACAAAAATCTCCTGAGCCGACCAAGCATAGAAATAAATACAATATGGGAACCAGTAATAAGGAGTGCCAGAGAAAAGCAATGATAACAGCATAGTTGCAATATGAGCTCTGGTAAAAACATGAATTGATAACAGTAAAATAGCAATGTGAGCACTGGTAAAAATGGTTGATGAAGACATTAGGTTTATAATACCCTGAAATTCATACCCAAGGACACATGGCACAGTGGATAAAGGCGTTGGTTAGATCCAGGACCCAAAGGATGTGAGTTCAATACCCGGTTAAGGCAATGGAGAACTTCCAGAGAGAAATTAACATGAGATAACTGATAACTGACATCCTTTAGACATGACACGTGGAACTAGATCAGTCTACCCTACAGTGAGCGAAATAAAGGGTTCAGTTCGACATTCCAACGACCTGAATAAGGCCGGAGCGTACAACGGCCGAAACGTTGTGATAAATATGGCGACAAAGATGAGGACAATAGTCCGAATAATGTAAATAATGTACATAATACCTCATCTCAGAAATATAGACAGAATCAAATAAATGACTTGTGAAATAATATTCAGTGTGAATACTCCTAAATATCTTATGGATAAAGGTGAGATTGAAGTAAGATACATGGAGTTCTATAAAAAATGTTGAGTACAACATCGATGGAACTGATACATGGAGAATAAAAAGACCATTTACTGAACTTTCTAGAATACAAAATACAGAAATATACACACCCGATGTACTGAAAATAGAGAAAATTGCGAAATCCATCGATAATGTGTAAGTAGATGGCTTGAAGGTATATGGAGTAATGACCATGAGACAATTATTGCTTAAAATACAGGGTATTCGTTGATACCAATCATCGTAGATATTGTTATATTATCCTCTGAGATAAGAAGGTTCCAGTCATCTTGAAATCTTATCTTCTGTGTCCACAGTATGTACACCTATATACATAAGTGTTTCAGTGTATTTTTGTTTATTTTCAAATATATTTAACGGTTCATATACACGAGTGTCAGCTGAAATGTTCATAGACCAAGATACACTTACGGAATAGGACCAAATCAGGTTTATTTTTGACATACCGTCTTTGCGGTTTTAAACACCTCTTCGGTGTTTCTTGCAATATTTAAATCCCGTTGGGGAATCTGCATTACTCTTGGTCAAAAAATGTCATCAATAGCTGATATTACGTTATCGTCACTGCGATATTTCTTCTCGGCCAAGTGATTATTTTTCATGTTGGAGAACAGATGATAGTCAGATGGTGCAAAATCAAGAGAATAGTGAGGCTGATAGGAATGGCTGAAAAATGGTCATTACATTCAGGGGTAATGAGGTAAATGAATTTGATCAGAAAAAAGAAAAAAAAGGAGGATGTCTTTCTCCTTGTCATTTTATGACCCTGTGTAAATTTTTCATTGTGGGTTCCTTTCTTTATTCTTGTCTATCGTGTGTGTATACGCCAGTATATTTATATATATTCTTTCTCCAAACATTATATTATAAAATGGAACCTATATAGTATATTGTGTATGGTGTGCATGCGTCAGTATGCGCGCACGCTCCCGCGTCTCGTCCGTCGTGTGTGGTTTTTTTGCCAGTTTGTGTGTATATATTCGACATCCATACATATATTATTATAAGGAAGCCTATATAGTAAATAGAAGCATTTTTATGTGGTGGTGGGTCTGTGTTTCCGTATGTTCTAACTAGTATATTTTGTCACTATGTGTATATAGTGTGTCTTTATGTGTGTGTGGATTATGATTTCTTAACTGTTGGTTTAAATTTGTCTAGGAAGTTTTTTTTTTTTTTTTTGTTTTGTTTTTTGTAATTGAAATAAGAATGATCGTCATTTTGATATATTGGCATCATTTTAAAGTTAGACTTGTTGTATTTGCGGATTTATCTGCCAATCCGAAAAACGTTTAACACCCCTCAACACACAAAGACACACATACATGTGTATATATATATATATATATATATATATATATATATATATATATATGGGATAATGATATATAATTCTATGCATATCAAGAATAATTTTAGTGAAAAGAAGTAAGATAATGTCGAAAACGTTGATGTGATTTCACAAGCCATAGACGCTCGTAATTTAAATTTAAAAAAAATGTTTTCATGGATATATGTTTTGTGTATATATTCTAACCGCTTGCATTTATGTTATTTTTTCTTTTTTTTATATCTCCGACACTGTTGTTATTAATTAACCCACGCTGATAAAACGAAGATCTGCCAAGAATCGTGAAAAGTTCGCTGAAAACTTACTGTTCGACACAAGGAAGCATTTTAAAGATACTGGATGCCTTATTCCTGTTTACTCGATGGAGGAGTACGTTTGGCGGCATTGACATGAACGACTCAAGGAGAACTAGTACAATACAGAATACTCCACGTTCTGACGACTTCACTCAGGGCGTCAGTGTATTGTGCTTCTCAATGTCTTTGGCGTTGATAGGATGGTCTCCCGGAATAGTGGAGCTATTTTCTGGGTTCTCAATGATGGTGATGTTAAGTTTGGTGCCTGGCAGTTTGCATACAGAAATCACAAATAATCGTGAAGGAATTGTTCCAAATCTCGTTCTCTGTGGGGTACTATTTCTCGTCAACAACTACTCCATATTTCCTCCATAGGCATCAATAGAGACGTTATGTCAATTTATGATATCGGCGCTTATAAACTTTTTGTATGCAAGCCTTAAAATATCGTTAACTTTTATTAGTTTTATTATAAGTATTAATACTACTATTAGTAGTAATTTTATTTGCTGTAGGTTATTATTATCAGTTAACAATGTAGCAATTCATTTAGTCTATCCCTCCCAGATATGGGTTAATAAGTAATCTGACTGGACACTGTATTTTCTTCTTTATTATTATTATTATTATTATTATTATTATTTCTGCTATGGACACACTACCTACCAAGTCTGCGGAAAGACCTAAGGCAGGTCGTGGTGTGTTGTTATGGCCACATTTCATGTTAATTTTTTTTTTTTTTTTTTATCTCCGATGAAGTTGCTAGCGTTACATAGACAAAGTTCTCCTTAGTGTGTGTGCTGTACTTAATAAGACAATTTTCTGGCGTCTCTTAAGCTGGGGTTTCCAGGATTCTTTCAATGTGTTGTTTTGTTCCATTTTTTATAATTCCAAGTGCACCTATTACCACTGGTATTATTCTTGTTTTCAATTTCACATTTTTTCTATTTCAATTTCCAGGTCTTTGTATTTTGATAGTTTTTCAAATTCCTTGGTTGCTATGTTACAATCCGCTGGGATGCAAAGCCATATTCCATCAATTAGTAGGCAAGTTTTTTTTTTCTGGTTTTTTGACAATAATGTCCGGCCTATTTGCTTCAATTTTTCTGTCTGTGTGGATGGTATAATCCCAAAAGAATGGTGACATCTTCTATTTCTGTAACCGGCGCTGGCCGATGTTCATACCAGTGTTTGCTTACACATTTTCCAAAGTGTTTGCACATTGTCCAGTGTAAGTATTGCCCCACTCTATCGTGACGATTTTTATATTCATTTGGGGCAAGTATAGAACATCCTGAGATTAGATGGTCTATTGTTTTTGGTATTTGTCACAGAACCTGTATTTTGGATCCACATTATTATGTATGATATTTGCCTGAAAATTCCTAGTGAAAAGACTCTGGTCTTGCGCTGCAAGAATAAAGCCTTCAGTTTCAGATTTTAATCCAGATGCTCGTAACCATCGATGAGTATTAACTTTATCAACATTGGGTTTATTTGCACGTTCTGGATTATTATTATTATTATTATTATTATTATTATTATTATTATTATTATCCATTTATTCGTAATATTTTTATCATAACATTTCATCTTATCGTACTACTAGTGGTTTCTACGTTTCTCTCTTCTTACTTTGCATCTTTGTATACTTGTCAAATTTTCTCTCAGCTATTGTTTGCCATTTTTTCACTACAAACAAACACAAAAACATTCCCCTGGTCAGAATATGTCCGTCGAAGAAATTCTCTTCTTCTCTTGCTTATAATCTAGTTTATGGAAAATGTTAGGTCTTCGGGGATAGCAGAAGTGTCATGGCGGCTGAAAAATGAAAAAGCGCACAGCAGAATATCTCTGACCCAATGTGAAAATCTTTTTTCTGTTGACATGTTTGGTATGAACGTTGGAATATGATCTTTCAAGGTAAGAGGTTTTTACTTGAATGTATTTTGTTACATATTATCCTTTACACGTTGGCACTAAATATACGAAAAATATAAAATTTCAACTCCAGAAATGCTCTCATGAATATGATAGAAATTTTTTCTTTCTTTATTCTTTATTTCTCTCTAATATCTATATCTATCTATATATATATATATATATATATATATATATATATATATATATATATATATATATATATATATATATATATTAGTATTTTTATTTTTATATTTATGCATATATTTATTTATATTCATTTTTATACGCTATATATATATATATATATATATATATATATATATATATTTTTATAAAATATATATATATATATATATCAACCTAAATAAGTAAAGTATAAATAGAGAAAGAAACATTATTTTTTTAAAAATCATTATACCGTATATATGACTTACTTTGTGTTAATTGAAATTCGTTCCATAAAACCTGAGAACACCATATTTATAAACCTACTGCGTATCTACTACAGATTCTTCCTTTAAAAATTGCAGCAAAATTACGGAAATACTATTGTAAAATAATTTAAAATAAAAAAGTAATAAGAATTTTGGTAAATTCACTGATTATAAGAACGGGAAAACTGATAGTTAGAATATATATATATATATATATATATATATATATATATATATATATATATATATATATATATATATATATATATATATATAATAGATATGTAGAATACAGAACGTGCTCATCCAATAACTAAAATTATGATTTATCAGAATATTCTGACATCAAAACCGAGATATTTTCAAGATTATTATTATTATTATTATTATTATTATTATTATTATTATTATTATTTTATTTACTTTGGATTCTGGTGTATACTCATTTCTTTCCGGGTCCCGATAAGAGACGTAAGGTCAAAAATAACATATAGACATTGTCCCGTGAACAGTCGCCAGCTACAAGTGGAATTGTTAATGTCCTCATGAGCCACATTTTTGGGATTTCAATTTCAAGTTCCTTGTATTTTGGTAGTTTTTTAAGATCTTCAAAGATGCATTGCAGACTGCAGGGATTGCCATGACTATAAGGATGCCCATCGTGTCTTTGCGGTCTCTAATCACGTTGTCAGAGCGATTAGTTTTGACTGTTCTGTCTGTGTGTATTGTAAAGTCGCTTAAATTTCTTACAGTCCCTCTCTCTGTAACCGGGTTTGGATGGTGTTCATATCAATGTGTAGCGGTTTCTTTTCCTTAAGCGTTGCAGGTTTTCCAAGGCAGATACTGGTCCACTCTGTAGTGTTTTATATTCAGTTGTTGCTAATACTGATCAACCTGATACTAGAATATCAATTGTTTCTGGACTAACACAATTGTTCAGTGTGTGCGCTTCGTAATTTCTAGTTAAAAATCATTGCTACTGTACAGTAAACATAAAGCATTCAGTTTCATCTTTTAACCCTGTACTACCTAGCGACTGGTACGGGGTTTATCTACATCAGCTTGTTTGGTACAGGCAGAGTATTGAACATCAAGGGGTTTATCTTGCCATCTGTTCTGTATCTGGTTGGCTGAATTTGACTTTGTTTTATATTTTTTTTAATTATTTTGCAAATTCAGTCGGTGTATTGTGCTTTATTTGCATTTCTTCACCCACTTGAAACTCCATTTTGAACTTGTTAGATTCCTTTATCACTGAATACAGTCGCTTACGACTTTAATGTTCTTTGACACAGATCTTTATTAAGTCTTTTGTAGTGTCTAGGTATCACTGAAGAGCCAGTTGTTGTAGATTTTAAGACAGTTCTAGATTAAATAATCGTCTTCCTCCTCCGGATCTGGTCACTTACAGATGATCAACATCAGCCTTGGGATGACGCATGCGGGGGCACGTGAGAAGCTTTCTCGTTTTGACGTCCATCTGCTTAATGTCAGTTATGGTCCAGTTAAGAAGGTTCAAAAACCTTTAAAAAAAAGGAAGCAAAGGCAAATGCTATCGACCAGATACAGAAACGATGACTTCTTCACGGTTAATATTAGGTGTATCACTATTGTGTCCGTACACTACAAAGAAGCTTATGTAGTTGCCACGTAGTACAGGGTTAGAAACTGAAACATAAGGTTTTATTTTTTCTGCACATGACCACATCTTGCTTACTATAAATAACCAAGGTCACATGAAAAATTTTGTTAGCGCAAAATGTAAATTCTGTGATATATATCCAGAAACAAATAAACATATTATATCAGGGACCCGGAAAGAAATGTGTATACACCAAAAATCAACGAAAATATACGACTACTACTACTACTAATAATAATAATAATAATAGAAATAATAATATCAGCTTAAGATAACGGACATCCTACCAAGAAAAATCGAAGCGAATACCATCTACGCCAAACAAATAAAACAGAAAACCTAACCACTTGGCCAAAGGAAGTTACAAAATAATTGGTAGGACTGAGCCCTGCCTAACAAATACATGAAAAGAACGAAAGAAGCAGATAAGGACCAACAGAAATCACATCAGTGGCTGAAGAGCAACGGGCTGAAAGTTGAGACAGAAGGCCTAATTATTGCAGCTCAGGAACAAAGCCTCGCTACCAGATCCAATCACTGTCACATAATCAATGATGGAGAAAACACGAAAAGCAGGATCTGTGGCAGATATAATGAAACTGACAACCATATTATTTCAGAATGCCGGAAATGGCAAAAAATGAATATACCCACAGACATAACAAGTTAGCGACATATGTGCCCTGGAAGTTATGCAAGAAGTACTAAATCAAAAGACTGAGAGATGGTATGACCACCAACCTGTTAACCAAAATAAAGGTGTAACTATCCTCTGTGACATGCCAATTCAAACTGACTGGAACATAAATGCCAACATACCTGATATTATCATAAAAGACAAGAAATTCAGGAAGTGTATGCTTATTGACATAGCACTACCATATTTTTTTTTAAGCATTTCACCCCAAGCAAGGCGGGAAGCCTCTAGGACGCAAGGGGTTACAGAAAATTTAGAGCAAGATCAGATAGGAGTGATAGAAGAAAGGATGAGGGTAGTGAATAGATCAAGGCAACTGGAAATGTCGATTGACATTACACTTGAATAGCTGGACATTATAGCTCACAGGGAAACAGGAGAAGGGAAGGGAGTTCCACAGGGGAGAGGTGCGAGACATGAAGCTATTAGAGTAGAAGAGACGGCTACATTTAGGAGTTTCGACAATGAAGGGGTGAGAGCGGTATGCCAGCCTCGTAAGGCGCTGGAACTCATGACGTCTGGGAACCAGCAAATGCAGCTCCTCGGAGCAATTTCCATGAAGGTATTTGTAGAACAAACAGAAGGAGGCGACGGCGCGTCTGTGAGAAAGTGACTGTAGATGAGACGCCAGGGCAGGGCCAACCACATTGCATATCCGCCTCTGGAGCCTATCAAGAACTCCGAGGCAAACAGAAGGTGCACCAGACCATATATGGCAGCAATACTCCATGCAAGGGCGAATTGTGGATTTGTAGATCTGGAGGATCGACTCAGGGGAGAAAAACTTTCTAGCACGGCTCAGGGAGCCAACTTTCCTTGCAGTGGACGAGGCAATTGACTCAATATATTTATTCCATCTCAGGTCAGCAGTCAACGTGAGACCGAGAAGCCGCAGAGAGTTGCTCTCGAGAAGTTGAGCGTCAGACATTCTAATGGAGGGAAGGGAAGGCTCTCTGTGGTAATTGATAGAGAGCAGTTTTGTCTTCGAAGCGTTGAAGTTGACAAGCCAAATCATGCCCCAGTTCACAATCGATTGGAGGTCCTTTTCGAGACGCACGACAAGGTGAGTTTTGTCAGCGAGACTGGATTTGTTTTTGAGGCAGGAATAAATTGTGGTGTCATCCGCGTAGATTACGACTTGAGAAGTTACGGCGTCAGGAACGTCATTTACATCGATAAGGAATAGAGTGGGGCCTAGGATGGAGCCTTGAGGAACACCTGCGTTCGTGGGATAGGAACTGGAGGAGAATCCATTGAGAACGACCTTCAATTTACGGTTTGACAGGAATTATCGTATTAGGTCATATAATCGACCCGTAATGCCATAACCCTGGAGCTTGCGAAGAAGGCCGGCATGCCTAACCCTATCAAATGCTTTGGAGATGTCTTGTGCCAAGGCTCGGGCTTCCTTGTTATTTTGGAGAGCTCGGTAGACTGTTTCAGTGATGGCCGTAAGCACATCGGCTGTGGATCGGGCAAAGCGGAAACCATATTGCTTGTCTGAGAGCAGATTATGGGATATGAGGTGGTTAACCACCCCGGTATTGATTAGGGCTTCGAAGACTTTGCCGAAGAGGGGAAGGAAACTGATAGGACGGTAGTTAGAATGGTCAGAGGGGTCGCCGGAGTTATTGAAGACAGGAACGATCGAAGAGGACTTCCAGAAAGTCAGGAAAACAGGATTCCTTGAGGCAGTAGTTGTATTGTTTAGAAAGGTCAGGCGCCAGTTCAGGCGAGCATTTCTTCAAGGCAATGGCTGGTATCCCGTCTCCACCACTAGCCTTGTTGGGGTCTAAATTGGAGATAACGCCCAGTACCAAAGATGAGGTTATGTTTAACCCACTCAATATGGCCTCAGTTCTAAGACGGAAGTCGGGTATGGGTACACCGGAAGAGTCGAGCGTCGAGTTGAATGAAAATTCCCGAGCAAAGCATTCTGCCTTGTCGGTAGAGGAGGTCAGGACTTTGAACTGGTTGAATAAAGGTGGTATAGAGGGTTTGCAATTGTTCAATACGCTCCTGCAGAGACGCCAATAATCTTTGGAGCCAAATTTGCGAGATGAAATACGTTCCTTCATCCGAGCCGCAAATAGTGACTTAGCATCGTTGAGGACACGCTTACATTCGTTACGGGCGGAGGCAAAGAGACGTCTATTGCAGTCAGACATGTCGCTACGGAATAGGTGGAAGTAGTGGTTCCTATAGGCGTTGGCGGCTGAGAAAGCAGCCGAGAACCAGGGGGAGGAGCGCGACTTGACCCTATATTTCCTTGATGGGATGAAAGCGTCGATTCCAGCTTTAACCCAGGAAGAGACCTCAGAAGCACATTCTTGTACGGGGAGATTAAAGACTCCATACCAGGGGACGTCGCGGAGGAAATCACGGAACCCGTCCCAGAAACAGTTCCATGAAATTCTCCAAATACAAGGACTTGGAGATCGAGATTAACAGGATATGAGGAATGAAGACTTAGGCTGTAGCCATAGTAATCGGAGATCTGAGAAAAGCAATGGGCATTTTTACTAACAATATCCCAGGAAACATCAGCCCAGAAGATCACACTACTAGAAATATTACATATACAAAGAAATGAGCTATCAACTACATGATAATTCCCCTATAGTTCCTAAGGACCATATTTTGAACACGGTTCTATAGGATACAAAAAAGGAAACATAACATACACAAGTGATAAGGATAAACATAATAAATAAAATATAAATACTATTATAGATAATAATGCAGAAAAAAACATAAATAATTTAATTAATTTAGGACAATTATCATTATTATTATAGTTATATCATTATTATTATCTATACATTTGAACGATTTTATGTATATATATATATATCGAAATGTCGTTAAACATTATTAAACACTATATTTAAGAGTATTGTTTTTAATATTATTATCATTGTTATTATTATCATTGTTGTTGTTGTTATTATCATTGTTGTTGTTGTGGTGGTATACCGATGGATTCCGTCCTTGGGTAGCCATTAATGATATACCGTTCCTATTGTTTGAAACAATAATAAAAATATATAAAATCATGAGATTTTATATAATTGTAAACACTAAGGAAAGTATTGTTTAACTTTATGATTATTTAGAATTATTCTCTGATTCACAATGCACAAACCTGCTCGTAAATATATATTTTAATGATTGAATCCTTCGATAATATTTAACTTCGTTTAACAAACGTGTAAAACTTATCAGTAACGACGGGTAAATTTCAATTCTTGTAAATATTACATAGTTACAGACAATATAAATCCCGGTAAGAACTGGCAAATGAAAAAATAATCGCAAGTGAAATTCATTGGACGTTGTCTTTGAATATTATGTATGTAGGCTTCGTGGCCGCATACATAAAATCTAAACCAAGTGAGTTTCCCATCAGCACCCTCCGGCATTTTAAAACTTAGTCATATTCCGTGGGTCCGGAATAGATTTGTTGGCGAAAGACTGGGTTCTGGATGTGTTTGAATAAAGAAACTTCAATAAGTTGTTGCGCATTTAAATATTTGGCATAATCTCAGAGATATATGCAGGCACACGGGTAGAGACAAACTCAAGTGCACACTCACGCGCACACAAACAGGCACACCACAATCACATATACATTGTATACATGGGTAGCAAACATTATTTTATACAGGTTTAATTGCATTTGACATACAAGTTTAATTTTATTAAAATCTTATTAATTGACATACAGATTTTCTTTTATTCTTGTGTATGTGTGCGTGCGTGTGTGTGTTAAATGCCCGTAATGACTTTAGTGTGTTGGGATGAAGAGTCAAACTAACATTTGTACCATACAGGCTCAGCTATTTACAAATTTCTGCTGTCTAGACACGCATTCAAAATGAGATAATCGACCAACTGCTATGTTTTAGAAGGATTTATAATTCACCATTTTATATTTTTAACGCTAAACGCGTGAACGGAAACTGAAACAGCGGATGAGAATCCCGTTTAGTGTGGAGATTCGTAAAATAAGCTTTAACTCCATTATAAATGTTTTAAAAGCGATCACAGTGTAAACAGGTCGAGTGCATTCTCACAGGAGGTACAAGTAAGGGCGATAATATGGGCATGGTGAGGCAATAATTAGCCAAACACAGAAGCTACACATGTAAATTTAAACAATTTAAGCAGAATATTGTCGCTATCAGGTCGAAGATCATGTTTGCGACTGATGGCACAATAACTGTATATAAATGTGAAAACAAACCAGCAGATGCTGTCTAAAGAAGCGTTTCAAATTCGTTAAGAAATACATTTAAAACGGACGATCCATTACCTTCACCAAAATTAAAAACTTTCAACTTGTTATATATTCTTCACTAAACGGAATAATAGGCTGAACGCCCAAGATATGTTGTAATGTGTGAGCTGTAACCTGCGGCAATATTATTAAACATATTCAGAGATATTTTGATATTTATCAGGTCCAGTAGTGTTACACCATCCCCCACCACCATAGATCGAAAGACATGGAATTTTCAATGGTACAGTAGCATATAATTAACAAATCAGCATCTGTTTTTGAAAGCGCATTCCTTGGATAATAATAACAAAATTCTTGTGTGTATATATATACGTTACACACACACACACACACACACACACACACACACACACACACACACACACACACACATATATATATATATATATTTATATATATATATATATATATATATATATATATATATATGTAAACGTTTGTCACTTAGCTGATTGACGTTACATTCAGCCTCACTACTATAGAGTTTCTCGGCGGAGATGCCTGCGCAATATTTGGGGGTATCAACAAATTACTGTTTATATTTTTTACGATTTTTAAAATAACATATACATAAATTCCCAAGAGGATAGAATCCAGGTAGGTGTGATGAATAGGTTCATGATTAAAATTCCAATGTAATAAATTATAGACATGGAATATCAGTGTTTGAGCCTTTTACACACCCACACACCCCCACACACACACACATATATATATATATATATATATATATATATATATATATATATGTATAGACACAACAAACACGCACTTAGACATACTCATACACAACACACATAACAACAGACGCATTTAGATTCTTACCTTTCAACCACTTTTGAGGAAATGCAATCATATATCGGCTTCGAAAATGCGTTTAAAATGCCATTCATTTTCGCAATATTTTATATAAAATTATTATCTCAACAGAAAATCAACAAATTTTGCTATTTAAATAAAGAAATATATTTTATATTACATGAAAACTAATTCAATCCTAATATTTTTATAATTATATCCTGAAAATTTTCAGTGAAAGAACCTTTAGAAACAAAGGAAGTTCTCAGTTGACGACATATTTTTTTTGGAAAAATGTCTTCATATCTTTCTTGAAATCCGTAAACATGAGAATGTTCAGATGTTAATCTCACTGCTCATTCAACACTGAGAATGTGATGGAAAATCAAGCAACTTTGATTTTATGTTATTTATAAGTGATATTTGAAATCATTTTCTAAAAATTCTTCAATAGTTGCAGTTTCACAAATTCCATTTTGGAAAAGATTGATTAATTCTGACAAATGCAATTCTTCAAGGTTGATGGCTGATATTTTATTCAGCATTCTATTGTATGGCTTCCCTTTTCTGAAAGGACAAAATATAAGTGTATATTTTAATTAAACTATCCATGCCTATTCTATACTGAATAAAACTTAAAAAAACATCCTCTAAATCCGGATAAATTAGTCTATTTCTGTATAGTTACTAATCTAATGGAGTGAAAATTTCGAAGAACTATTTTTCTTACTTCAATTTCATCTGACTTCATCGTTGAATACAAAACATTCTCAGAAAACAGAGCAAAAGCATTATATAGGAACTTCTTGAATGCAATATTTTGAATTTCTTCAGACTTCTTCAGAATATCTTGGATAATCTGCTGGTTATCCCTCTTAATCTCAAACAAGGCTAACAGCATACACTTTAATAATGTATTTATTAAGTTGGCGAATCTTATCAAAGAGTTTCCAAGGGTATATACGTCTGGTCCACATGCACTTTAGCGTGAATGCTAAAGTTAGCGAACTTCAATTACTTAATGGTTTAATTTCCCAGCCAGCAAATCTAGAGGTAATTTTACATTTGGAAAATCCTTTGGTATATTCCAAGAAGAGACGTTGGTCTTTGCTTAGAAAACCCGATTTTCGCTATGAAAACCAACTTATGAAGAGGGCCACTGATTTTCAAAAAATTCTATTTGTGGCTACTCCTGATGGTTTCACACAATTTAGCTAGTGTGACTGTTAATGTAGGTGGGTTTCTTATACCAGCAAAATATTTCTGGAAAGAAAACCCGATTACATACCCTGTATTACGATTTGTATAAATAGCCCAAACGACAAGTCTATTCCTTTAGGTTCAATAAGGGCTCATTAAGCCGAACTATACTCCGAGATTTCATTGCAATTTATTAAACGTAATTGTCAAATAACTTAAACCAGAACGTTTCGACTTGGACTCTGCAGATTCATCTTCTACTGACGACTTGAAATATTCGAAACGATTATTTGAACGATTTTTGCTTGGACTGGAAAACAGTTCATCCACTCCTCTTATTGATACGGATAGACAACCTGCTAATATCATATACGTATATAACAATATTTCTGACTGCAAAAATGACCAGGGTTCCATGGATGTTTTGGATGGAATTTTAGCGAAGAGACGATACATAATCCGGCATGTATTAGAAACTACCTGCCGATCCCCTGAAGAGGGGTTAAAATAGTATCTTTAACGCTTACAAATCTTAAATCAAGACTGAGTTTCAAGTGACGAGAGCAGATCAGCACAACGACGAATTTGTCAGAGACTCCAATATAAATGGAGTAGAACCGAACGATATCCGTCAAAAATTGCTGGAAAATAAACAATTAGATGAAATTGGAAATGGTAGAAAAAAAATCTTGTTCATACCTTCAAACAAGACATGCAGAATATGTACTAAGGACTCACAGTCTTACTACTCTACCAGTTCAGCCGACCCAAACAGTAAAACAAGACAGTCCTCTAGGACTGACTTCCTCATTTCTGCACCCCACTTCCGCCAGAAGACACGGCATACAAAGCTAGTGCTGTAACCACAAGAAAATGTTATTTTTTTGCGGGCGCAAACTACAGCCCAGGTCTTGTTGCACAACGAGAAAACTAAATGCCAAAAGTGCTGGAAGAAGGGACATTTCTCTACGATTTGTAGATGAAGCTTGTTTACCTGGTTTGAATGCTTTTATTGCTACTAGTATCGTATTAACTTCAAACACTAAATGGCTATATTAACGGTAAAAATAAACGGCTATGTTGACGGTAAAAATAAACGAGGTAGAAATGAATGCTCCGGATGACAGAGGAATCTCAGTCTTTTATTAGTGCTGATATTGCAAAAAAAAAAGAGAAAGATTTAAATCTTATATCTTAATATTCAGGTGGCTATGGCAAACTCTTCACTATTTTCGCTGGTTAGAGGATATATTTGAATCAAACTAGCTACAATAACACCAATGTTTTCGTGATGCCAAATGCGTGCTGCGATGTCACACTGGGCAATGATTTCCTCTCACAGCATTCTAGTATTAACCTCCTTTTTGGATGCCGTTGGATATCTGTGGCTCGGCTGCTATAAATACACAATATATATATATCAAAGAGAAGAGTATATATACACTTCCCATTTCGAAAACTTAACCAAAAATATAGACTATTGGCCACATGATCTCGAAATTATTCTCTTCAATACAAAGCGTTTATTCTGGCAGAAATAACAAGAATGTTAAAAGAAGGAATTATCGAAGATAGCACATCACCATGCAGGGCATATTTATTAATAACTTCCTATGGTAATAAAAAGGATCTTCATAGAATACTCTCAAACTATAAATACGTATACTCTCTTGGATATACCCTGGATTGGCGAGATTATAAACACGATCAGCAAATACAGAATATTTAGAATGTTAAACCTAGGAACTGCTTATCAACAAGTAGCTATAGACTATATAGATGCGCCTTATCAGTTCGGATGTATTTCGTTTAGCGTAACTAACGTGGCTTCCAGTTTTCAGAGAATCCTCGATAAAATAACTCTTGAAGAAAACCTACAAGTCAACTTTGCCTACATAGATAATGTGACAGTGCGACATGAGAGGGCCAACCACAATCGCAAACTAAAACGGTATTTGGCGGCTGTCAAGAAATATAATCTCAAACACAAACATGACAAGTGTACTTATGGGTCGGCAACCATCAGGCTACTTGGATATATTGTGGGTAACGTAATCATGAAGCTGAATCCTGAACGGCTAAAACCACTGCTAAAAATTCCTACTCCCAAAACTATATGTTCGCTCGTTATTCTCAATGCCAAACCTCCTTTTCTGAAGAAATATCCCCATTAAGAACGGTACCAAATTTTCTTTACCTTCTTCTCCCGGTAGCCTTTCAGGCGTTAATAAGATATATTGCCAACTCAGCCATCACTTCGCTGAATCTTGAAGTAGAGACTGACGGTTTCGATCACGCCATTCCTGCTGCGTTAAGGCAACCGGGTTAACCTGTAGCGTTCTTTTCCAGAACATTGTTAAAATCTGGGCGCAGACATTCAGCTGTCGAGAAGAGAGCTTATGCCATCGTCGAGGCGTTACAAATTCGCAACATTTCTTAATTGCTCACTGCTTTAAATTAATCACTGTCCGAAAGTCAGCCTCATTTATCCTTCATCTCAAGCCGTCAAACAAAATAAAATGATAGCGAGATAGAGAGTAGAGCTTTATTCTTTTTCGTTTAACATACTCTATCAGTCAGGACAAGGAAAATAAAACGACGGACGCGCTGCCAAATGTGTGTGGATCAATAAACAGCACTAAAGATCTACAAAAAGTTCATAACGATCACTGTCATCAAAGCAACACAGGATCGATTCATCTGATTTAAAGCCAGAATTTGCCTTTTTCACTTGATGACATGAAATAATAAACAGTTCTCGAATAAAGCAAAGATTCTACAAATCCGAAGCGGAAAACCTAGTAAAACGCTACACAGCCATTCGAGAGGCTGGGCGTGGACTTCAAGGACCCTCTTCTATCTAAATCCCGAAACAAATATCTACTAATTGTCGTTGACGCGTACTCGCAATTCCGTTTTGCCTTTGCCTGTCAAGATGTAAGTGCAAATACTTCATAGTCTATCTTTGCTCTCCGTTCTCAATATTCGGAGAGCTACACGGAGATCGTGGGACCTTTTTATGTCCGACCAACGGAGAAGATTCCTATTAGTACAAGGAGTGGTCTTAAGCCGGTCTACCCCATACAATTCTCAAGTGAATGCACAGTGCGAGAGATAAAATGATATAATATGGAAGACCGTACATCTAGGATTTTATACATTAAAAAGACGTAATAACTGAGGCTATGTTCGCTATAAGAACACTATTGGGTACAAGAACTAATAAAAAACCTCACGAAAGGTTTTATAATTTCTAAAGCGAAGTTCAAAGGAATATCCCTCCCTTCGTGGCTCTCACAGCCAGGTATTTTTTTTACTTAGAAACCATGTTCCACAAAGCAAGTATGTTTCTTCTATGAGTAAGGTGGAACTGTTCAAGGCGAACCCCCTCTATGCGCGCATCCAGCACACCGACTGGAGACAATCTAATGTTTCCCTCAGCGATTTAGCCCTGCCGGCCTGTTATGAAACCATAGGGAGGAGTATCTTTCGCCCTTAAGCAATATCTCTCCATACTTGATAGTAACGACGACAGAATGCAAGTGGATTCTCCTGAGGAACAAGATCACGATAGTGACAATTCAGCGAGGGACACCAAAATAGCTCTCTCGAAACGAGAGCATAGTACCACAGACCTCTTGCAGAATCGGAACGTCTCACACCAAGGTGACAAAACAATATGAGACGCAATACGTCTGACCGACATTTCCCGTAACACCTAAAAACCCAGATTAGCTGCCATAGAGACGATCCAGAGAAATGTCAAGTGACCCAATAACGTGGATGTATGTGTAGAACTAGGAGAAAACAATCCCAGAGAGAAGGTGGTAAGAAATCTCAATTACATCCCCGGTCGTAAGATTCGTATGAATAAGTCACGCACTCTGAGTTAGAATAGCAGGACTTTTTAGTTAGGTGCTATAACGGTACATTAAGCCGAACTAGACTCCGAGTTTTCATTATAATATTTAACTACATCTCTGAATGGTAGATCATTCTATGTAATGAACAACAATTTGTATGTAATTTTCGATGGAATTTCTACTTCAAAGCAGTTACAAGGCCTGCATTACATTCAGTATTTGCATTTGTTTTGTGCAGAAGAACACCCTTAAGGCTGTCTATGCAATCAAATTATTCCAAAAGAGGCTCCCAGCCAAATATAACAACTGATGTATTTTGATTGGTTGTAAAATATTAATTAGGTGGCGTCAACTACGTCCGAAGGTACCGACCCAAATTTTGACCTCTAGTTGACGCCATAAAACGTAAACATGTTTACGAGCCTCCCCACGTGACCAAGAGAACTAATAAAAACGAAACTTCGACGCGACTTGGTCAGTGGGCACTTAAAATATTGAAACCAATTCACTTGACTTCATTGGAAATCAACACAGGAAAGGAGACGAACTTTATCTTCAATGCAACAACAAACTTTGTCAACCATCTCCATGCTTAACGCTCACTCCCACAAAATATTCCATTCCACAAGAATCTCTGGTTAATGAGCGATAACAATCAGTGAGTCAAGAACAATACTTTTTTTCTATTTAATACAAAAAAAAAAACATCTGTTTAATTTTCCTATAAAAACAAATATAGCTAACTAAACCTTGTCATTTTCACACATACAGTACAGTAGCTCAAATTCTTTCAGTCACACACACACACCAAAGAACTCTATTGTGTTTATCAACTTTTGCACCATATATTATGTATTTGTTGTGTTTATAAAAAATATTTATTGTTGAACAAAATTCACATTTTCTTCTACTCGATTATTTCTCTCGTTGTTGTCTTTGTTACATTTGATATTCTAAAAATTGTAGAGGGTCAGTTTTTATTTCTACTTATAACCAATACAAATTGGCTGACCCACTATAATCGTCTAAATGTTTATGTTATTATTAAGAGGAAAGTTCAAAATATTTTTGTTGTATGTTTTTACATTTTTTAATCGTTCCTAGCACGTCCAAAATTTTCATTAAAAATCTTTTTTTTTTTTTGAGTCAGCCAAATTGACCATTTTTTACCATATTATAAAAAAACTGGAAATCTAACTTTGAAATTCTTTTAAATATCAATTGAGATTTTTCAAAACATATTTTAAGAAAATCAGAAATTATAATGTTTATTTAAAATATTTTGAACAAAGCTTAACTTAGCTTCTGCGCCGAAAAGATGTAATTTGAAAATAAAACAAAGCATTTCATAAACTTTCACGTCACTTGACAGGTGATGAATGACATATTGACGGATTCCGTGAGGCTCATTTGTTCTACGGAAGGAGAAAAGTGACATAATTTACATTCACGTGAACAGATCTTATACCTCGTGATGTTTAAGGAAAACTTTCAGCGCTCTATTTTTTGTACTTAGCTTTCACCTTTACGTTTACGATGCTTTATGGAATATATATTATAAAGATATTAAAGTAAGACTGTTATGAGCGAGATTAAATTTCATATTTCATAAGAAAGGTATCTAATTAATTTTTAGGTACCTTTCTCATGAAATTTAATCAGAAGTGTACATAAAATACTATAATTTTATGTACATTTATTAAATTTTACTGTGTTATTTGTGTGTCCATTCATTTTATTATTAATTTTGATATTTCATTTTGGAAAAATGTCATAACTGAGGTTAATATAAATATACGATCATATAAATTTCATAAGATGATACTTATACTTGTAGGTATCCTTCTCAGTTGAAATTGAAAAATCAAATTAACTTCTCCACACATGTTTCTCAAAAGTAAAGGCCTTAACAGCGGAGAACAATGCTTAACTTAAATAATGCAACTTAATTGTATTCTGATTGGTCCTCTGTACATTATAATTACAGCTGATTACAAACACAAAATTACATTTCCTAATTACTGCGGATTTTCAGTTTAGTCGAAATGATACAATTTACAACGCGCTAAAAAGATCTGATAAGGAGAGATAGGAAAGCTGATGCGGCTTTAACTAATTTTATAATATTTTAAAACATTAAATGTAAAAATCTATTATAATAAAGAAATAACAAATAGTTGTATTTTCATCGAAAAAACTATTTTGCTTTCAGAAAATATTGTCCATATTCATAAAAACAACAAATATCATATAAAAGCATTTGAAATTAAATAATATCTTTGTTTTATTGAGTTTTGTATGTTACAATTCAGAGCTGATTTTCAGGTAGGGAGGTCCAATAAAAAAAAAAAAAAAAAAAACATGATTTGCTCCTCAAAGCCTTGTGCTTTTCACTATTTTAATCATTAAAATAGACGCGATTGAATTTCTAACGTTTTCCTAAAATTAGTTATGGGGTGTGGGTAATAAATAATTAAATGATTAACAAAAAAATATTTATAAAATTTTGATCATCTGTGAATAGTTCCGGAAAGTTTCATTAACATCCGACAATTATTCATATTTTTGAAAGATTTTCCAAATTAATGTGTGTCATACAAAAAAACCGTTCTAAAAATTGTCTATGTTATTTACGAGTAGCGCTGATACAAAGAGAAACAAGGTTATTTTAATCAAAATTTAGAATGTTATAAAAAGAAGGAAAATTTTCAAAAAAAAAGCTTTGGTCTTTCCTCTTAATAATAACATGAGCATTTAAACGATAAAATTTTGTTTTCGGCAAGATTGGCGTCTTTATCATTAAGCTATATTCATTTTTGTAGCGATTTTGTGGAGGAACCTATATTAAGTAATTTGATTTTAATAACATTTCCTCAAATGGAATCGAAATTATAACGTAAAATATTTTGTGTGTGCATTTATGATATCATGCCCCAAATATAGAGACCTGTTACATAGCCTGGCTTAAAAATCAACCAACCCCAATACATACATACATACATACATACATACATACATACATACATACATATATGTGATTATATCAGGGTAGAGAATATTGACACGTACAAAATGGGGCGGATATTTTCGACAGCAGTTATGTACGAACGTGTACTGTAATATTCTAAAACTTGGTCAAATGATCAAACATTAGGTTTTTTTTTTTCTAAGGCTCTCATATCTTTGATGAGATCTTTTCAGCTATAACCTATTTCATATCAATTGCATGCATTTATACAAGTTTTACGCAAAGCTCCCCTTCTAATAAATATAATAAATACATCCTTTCTAACGTCTTTCAGACGCTTTTTTTATTATTGATTATGAATTAATTCATATCACAGGGTTTAAAATGAATTGTAGGGAATTCTATACAAGGTTACTTTCATGTTTACTGTTCACAATAATCGACATTTGCGGTAGCAACACTTACATATGCATGTATGTAAATATGGATTACTCTTTCACTGCAAATATGTAAATGCGAATAAACATGTGGTTAGAAGATAGAGTGAAGAGACATTCGAAAATTTCTATCCAAAATTATTTATCTTTGCTCGTTTGGAACGGCTTTCATAAATCGTTCGAATAGTCCTTTTTTAAATCTATGTTTGTACAAGCACACACTGACATATATTTTCTTACGACTATGTTACACATTGTATTTACTGGTTATATAGGTTTAAGTGCACACATTAGTTTCTTTTATAATATTAAAATTAAAGTCTACTTCTTTTATAAGCATTTCAACGCAAGCAAGGCGGGAGTGCTACTAGCACTCAAGTTGTTACCGAGAGTGGAAGCAAGAGTAAAGTGGCAAGATAGAGGAAAGGATGAAGAGAAAAACAGGGAATAGATCAATGCATCTGGAGATGTCGATCGACGTTGCATTTGAATATTTGGATATTATAGATATCAGAGAAGCAAGTAAGAGGAAAGGAGTTCCACGGACAGGAAGTGCAAGACATAAAAATATTGGAGTAAAAGAGACGGTTACATTTATTTATCCGTTTCGACAGTGAAAGGGTGCAACTGAGATGCCAACCTAGTAGCACGTTTAAATTCATGCAGTGTGGGAACCAGCGAGTGTAGCTCGTCGGAGCACTTACTGTGAACGTATTTGTAGAAAAGAGAGAGGGAAGCGACTGCACGTCCGGGAAAGATCAACTGTCAACGAGATGTCAGGTCAAGGCTAATCGCATTGCATATCCGTCTCTGGATTTTGTCCAGGATCTTAAGAGGAACAGCGGGAGTTCCACACCATAAATGACAGCAGTATTCTATGCAAGGGCTAATGGTTGTATATGAATCAAAAGCGGTATAAAGAAAATAGGATACATTTAATAATACTTTTTTTTAATATCGAGCAAAATAAATATTAAGAAAAATCAATGTCTAATTAAATATGTGTGAAAATATGTCGCTTGATTCAATTACAAATAATAAGCTTATAAAAAATACATTGATTGTTTAAACATGTCAATTTTTAGCAAGTAAAACGACGACATGACAAGTTAAGTGACAAGTAAAACATTGTTTTTGGTTTCCCGTTTTCTCACGTGATAAAACTTGCACCCCGCCAATAGAATTTTCCTTTTCTGGATTTAGTCATATTGATTTTTTTTTTTTGTTACCGTGTGACGGTTAACTAGAAAATTTGGCAAGTATGGATCGGATGATGGGACGGATTACTCTATAAATGCCAGTGAGCCAAACGGGCCTCAGGTGTCGGATAAATTTGAAACCTTTTGGGACGACCCAGGGTAACAGTGTATAAGGCGGACCCGGGTGGATTAAAAATTGTCTGACGTCGATGGATAAATTTTGAGAAAAAGAAGAGGAATAGTGGAACGCAGGTTCAACGTTGGGAAGGCCACTGGAAGAATAGGGAAAAAACACCATGAATAGGGTATACGACGGATGGAACTGCGACCAGAAAATTGGGAGAAGGAAAAGGAGACCCCAATAGGAGAAACTGGACATTAGAGTCGGGACTTTTCAGCTTACATCTGGTAAATATGATTTAGTGGCCCGGACTGGTAATTACGGTGCAGTAGATTGTCCGACAAAGAGGGGATTGGCACCAAATTTCAAGGAGGCAAGCTATGCTAGGAGCGGTCAGATTGTACATAAGAACAGATGGTGTGAGACAGTGAAAAAGAAACCTTCAAGTGCCTTGTCAACAGATAAACCCCTAGAAGATATTGTCACCCAGTACAAAAACTAAAAGGGCGAGTGGCCCATGTAACGATAAGAAATAATAAACCTTGTGGAGAAATGCAGTAACATAGTAGTAAATGACGAAATCCGTTGCAGCTGGAGCGAGACCAGTGGACGACGGTGACCAGGTGAAACAGGAAGAAGCGACGCGACCTGCTGCCGATTGAATTACTGGTGTTGAGACTTGACGAGAATTCCCTACGAACATCTCGTGTGAATGTTTAATCCCTTCCAATTTTAGAAGCAAGTCACGATAGAGTTTAACGGAAAGGGTTAATTTTGTTGTATCAGCGACAATATAATCCAACTCAAAATTAACCCTTTGTTCTTTGTTATGATATTTGTATTTTCACCGATGGAACCATTCTTGTCTTTTTTCCTAACACGGTTACGTCAACTTGATTCATCGCTTGCGTTCGGACGGGAGCAGATGAGGAACCGAAGCGGTCAACAGATCAACATTAGTTGACCGACGGCAGAGATGATGAGCGTTATAGAGGCAGAGTGTATCACAAATTATCTTTATACAAATTTGTCGGCGGGTTCATTAGGCTAAAATAAGGACAAAGTTTCATATGAATACATATGACTGCAATTTTCTTAATTCTTTGATTTATAAATTTTAAAGAAATTTTACGGTAGATGATCCTGTGTTGTAATATAGGTTAAGTTACATTTGTCATTCGTGTACATTTATGGCTAGTCGGTTTTCAAAGTTTAATGTGTGTAACTGAGAGTTAATTGAAAATTGGTTCGTTTAACAATATCAGAACATACATATCGTGAGCAGAATGTTATGATTTTTACATGGGGCCGCGCAAATATTAACGTACGAGAGGCTGGGCGGCTGCATCAGTGTGCGTTTCCGGGTCGAAGGCAGCCGAGTCATCCAACCATTACTGCTGTTTATCGTCGCATTTCTAAGTTGGGATTCGTGGTACCACAAACTTCAACTCAAGGAATAACGAGATGTCCTCGCCCGCCTGACCACTAAGAATACATCCTACAGGCTGTTGTAGGAGATCGATGCATCAAGTGGCCCTAGGATGATGTACATCTCATAGTAGTGCATGGAAGTTATACTAGAACACCTCCTGTATCCGTATCTTTTGCAAAGGGTGCAGGGTCTTTTGCTCTCTAATTACTCCCCAAGGGAGGAACTTGGATGATGCTTTATTGCACAAACTGCCAATCCGTTGTTTGTTTCTTCAGTCTTGTTTATGGGTGAGGCAACATTTGGAACACATGGAATATCATATTTACGCAACCAACATTTGTGGGCTGATCAGAATTCCCCATGGTACAATATAGGATAGACATGATCATCAGTATAAGATTAAGGTGTGAGCTGGAATTATAGGTCTGGTAGGTCCATAAGTTGTTCCAGCATATTTTCCACACCTACTAGAGGCTGTACCGCTAGTAATACGAAGACGCATGTGGTTCATACATGATGGGGCTCTAGCAGGTTTTGGTCACTTTGCTCGCCAATTCACAGGCTGTAATCGACGAGGAAAGATTGGCAGGTAGAGGAGGACCGGTTCCGTGGTCTGCAACTTCCCCCGACCTCAGTCCGTTAGATTTTTATCTGTGGAACAACCTAGAGTAATTGGTTTATGCAGCAGAAATTAATAATGCAGATACGCTTCAGTAACTTATCATGCATGCCTACAAAACCATTCAATAACGCGTGATATTATTTGATCCAACGGGTGTATGCGTGTGTAGAAGCAAGCAGAGAACATTTCGAAAATCTGTTATGAGTTGCTGCGCTGAGCCCGAAAGATCTCCTCCAAAGATTATAAAAGTATTTTTGATACACACAGTATAAGGATGGTTCTAGATGTAAAATGAGATTAACGCTCAAGTGATCTACAGAGGATTTGAAGTTGAAAGTCGTTTTAAGATCACGTGAGCACGAAACTCGGGTTACAACTAGAGCCTTACTTTCATAGAACTTAACTTTGTAATTTTTTTTTACTGGGTCTAGACAATCTAGGCTTCGAGCAGTTTACCGAGGAGTTGAGTTTGCCTAGTTTTAAACATTCGCATATATATATATATATATATATATATATATATATATATATATATATATATCCAGAGAGATAGATAAATATGGGTTTGATGAAAAAGATAAGTGTAACAAACATTAATAACATGATCAAGTCTTACCGCATACTTTTAAAGCACGAGAACGCGTATTTCATAATCCTTAACAGAGAGGGGGTATTTTTCACGTGAAGATGGCGTGTTTGCATGAACTCCGAAACGTTGGATATTATGTATATTCACTAATATATATTCTCTCTATCCCTCTCTCATATACATATGTATATATATATATATATATATATATATATATATATATATATATATGTATATATATATATATATATATATATATATATATATATATATATATATATATATATATATATATATATATATATATAAATATAATGATAGAATTACGAGTGTGAGAATACACTGCATATTCATTTCATG
>CAHIKZ030004343.1:1770000-1775000 GCA_903632075.3 Acanthosepion pharaonis | reverse complement strand
GTGTTTTTCACTTCACAATTAATTTTACCTTTCAAATGAACAGAGAAATTTTGTCTTTGGAAATTAATTAATCTTTCTCGAAATAAACAACACACTGATGAAGATATTGTGCTATGTTGAAAGTATTCGGAATAAAATGATATGCATCAACGCGGAAATACTCCCTCTTCCTTTAATGTCATTATTAAAGTTCGTAGACAAAACTTGTCTAAATTATTTCATGAAACAAGGCCGAAAGTATGGGGTACCCAATGAGGATCGAACTCAGTATTCATTCTCACTTGTTCTAGCGAGACAAGTTAGCTTACCATTACACCACCTAGATGTACACACCCACCTCTCTCTCTGTCTCTCTGTCTCTCTCTCTCTCTCTCTCTATATATATATATATATATATATATATATATATATATATATATATATATATATATATATAAAAACTAGCAAAATCAAACTTGGTAAATGAAAATATATATATATCTTTTTTCTTTATAAACATACATTTAGGACTGCTTATATTGGACGTGTTGTTTATTTCATATGTTATAACGACATTCTAAACAAGGAATAAGAGGTAAGATCATTTTTAACAAGGTCATAATCTATAATTCAGATATTATTCCTTTGTATTAAAAACTATCATCATCGGCTACGTTATTTTCGTCAAACACCGTAAATTTAATGGAATAAATAATCCACGTTCACTACCAGGTAAAAAAAAAAAAGATTAAAAATCAAAAGCACTAATTTTCCACTGAGAGATTAAGCTAAACGGATAACTCGTTCGATTATGGACATATTTTTTCTTTGATTTCTGGTGTGTACATATTTCGTTCCGGGTCTTTCTCAGAGACCTAAGGTTACAAATTTCCACTGACATATATATATATATATATATATATATATATATATATATATATATATATATATATATATAGAGATAGATAGAGAGATAGATAGATAGATAGATAGATAGATAGATAGAGTCATTCGTAAGGTGTGGGCTGTATTCGTGAAAACAATTTTTATTGTATTTCTTTAAGGCATGGGCTTCCAGGTATCCCTTCAATTTGTCTACTGGAATATTTTCCAACCAACCCGAGGTCTCCAACTACAAAAGTGATTGTTGATGTTCCCATGTGCCACATTTTTGAGATTTCGATTTCACTGTCACTGTATTTTGAAAGCTTTTTGTAGATCTTCAAAGATACATTGCTATCTGCAGGGACTGCAATATCAATAAGGAAGCATTTTTGTTTGCAGACTCTAATAACAATATCTGGGCGATTAGCTTTGATTTTTTTGTTTCTGTGTATTATATAGTCCCATAAAATTGTAACAGTTCCTGTCTCCATAAAAGGGCCTGGGCTGTGTTCATACCAACTTATTTAAGTTTCCTTTCCGTAGAAACGGCAGATTTTTCAGTGCACGCATTGGCCAAATCTCTATTGCTGAGTTTTATATTAAATGGGTGCAAATATCGTGCAACTTGATTCAAGATGATCAATTGCTTCTGGGTATTTATCACAGAACCTGCATTTTGGCTTAACACAATATTTTGGTATGTGTACTTGATAATTTCTAGTTAACAAGCACTGGTCCTGTGCAGCAAAACTAAAACGTTCTGTTTCAGCGTTTAACCCTGCACTACCTTCCCACAGATTGCTTGTTTACATCAGCTTTTTTGGTACGGGCAGAGTATTGGAGATAAAACGGCTTATCTAGCCATTGTTTCTGTCTATGGTCGTTTGCATTTTTTTTGCTTTCTTTTTATGTATTTTGCAGCATCAGTCGGTGTATTGTGCTTTACTTGTATATATGCATCCACTTGAAATTTTCGCTTCTTTTATTCCGGAATAATGACGCTTACTACTTTCATGTTCTTTGTACACATATCATCATCCAGTTTTCTGTAGTTTATTTGTGTCTTTGAAGGCCAGTTGTTGTAGTTTTGTAGGATAGTTCTCGTTTATCTAATCCTCTTCCTCCTTCGGATCTGGGCACATACAAATGACCAAGATCAGCTTTGGGATGATGCCTACGGTAGCAAGTTTGAAGCTTTCTCGTTTTGGCGTCCATTTAATGTCAGCTATGGTCCAATTAAGGATGTTAAAGCTGTATTGCATCACAGGGACAGCCAAGTTGTTTATGGCTGATATTCTGTTTTTTTCTTTGTTTTTTTTTTTTTTTTAATTCTGCTCGGTATTTAGCACCAGACGCACACACCTGTAGTACTCCTTTCTTGCCTTCATTTGGGTATGTGGTATATCATCTCCTTGGCTAATTCCTTGGTACTTATAAGTCTCATCTTGTTCCTGTTTCCTAATCATTGTGACTAATTCTAAATCTATTGAGGGTGTTTATTTAATTCTCCCTTTCTTGAATTGTACTTTTGCACATTTATTTTATTCGAAGTCCATGTCTAAGTCGTTACAGAAACATTTTACAATATTGAGGAGGCCATTCAACTCATTGTCGTTTTTGGCGAAGAGTTTTATATCATCCATGTCGAGTAGGTGATTGAATATTTTTGTCTTGTTTGTAACCATAGCTAAGGTTGCTTAGTTCATGCATAAGGGGGATTAACGATAGACAAAACAGAAGTGGTGTGAGGGGGTCACCTTGAAAGATTCCTCGTTGGATATTCAGACGGTTGGAGATGGCAGTATCTCTGGTATGATTTATGTATAGTGTGGTATTCCCCATTACCATGCTGTGCTTGGGGAAATTTACTACCACAGGGGAAACCTTTGTACATTTCTGAATTTTTAAGATTCTAAGAGTGTGGCACACGATCAAAGGCTTTACGATAATCAATCCACGCTGCGCTAAGATTTCTATATCGTCTCAAGCAAATTTCCAGGATCATTTCGTTTGTCAGTAGTTGATATTTGCAGACTCATGTACCTCTTCAGCAGCCCTTCAGTTCCAGTGGAATAATGTTTTTTGCTTCGAAAAAAGAGTAAGTATGGTTCGTCAGGATAGACGTGATCAACTCATACGTGGTGAAGTGACATGTTATTGGCCTATAATTTTTCTGATCATCTGTTTCACTCGTTTTTGGCATGAGCTATGTATTACCTTCAGTGATCCATTCCGGTATTTCATTGGGATGATTCACAAGCATTGATAGTGTTTTTGCAAGGGTTTTATGGATTAATAAGAAATGATAGAGCCAGAAATTGGGCACTTTTTCATTGCCTAGGGGTTTCCATTTTTGTGTTTCGTTAGAGCTTGCCCAACATTAACTGTGGTTATATTTTCCCACTCTTGAATATGTTTATCCAGCATTCATTTTTCACGTTGGATCCATTCTGCATTTGGGTTATATTCCTTTGGGCTGCTCCAAATATTCTCCCAAAATGTCTTCACATTGTCAGGAGATGGTGGCTTTTCAAAATGTATAGGTGCTTTTCTCAATTTCCCTGTAAAATTTTTTAAGGTCTGTTCGGAATATTTTATTTTGGCGATAGAACCTGCACCGTTTTTCGTATCGTCTTGTTCTCTGTGCCTCTAACTGAAGTTTCTGTTTCGGCATTTTCCTTCACTCGTGGAATGTCAATTAGGGATTTAATTTTATATTTCCGCTTGATCTTCTGGCACTTGCGTGTGGAGATATTTGGGTTTCTAATGAGCTGATCTAATACAGAAAGCTCACATCTCATTTCCTTCATTTCTTGCGTCTGTTTTGCCTTCCAAGCTGGCTCTCTATATCTGACTTTTTTTTTTCATTTTCTTGAACCCTAGCTTCCAAGTAGCTGTTAAAGCTGTTGCCTATATGACGTTGTTAATTTCTGTGATATTTCCACGTGGTTTATCCGTTAACAGTGATTCCTGAGCAGCGTTATATATTTGCGCAATGTGCTTTTTGAAAATTCGTCATATGAATTTTTGGGAGCTGGTCTCTCTTTGACAATTTTGTGAGGTAGAATCTGCTGAGTACTTGAATGACGTGGTTTTTCTCTTCGGTTATTTCATTTCTGTGGTTTTTCAAGGAAATCTAACTTAAAGATGTTGGAGTCATCTTCAGTGATATCGTCTGGATAACAGCAGCTTATGTCACAGGAATATTCTTCGAATTTATTTCCCGGGAGGTTATTTCGTATTTCATTTGTTTTAGTTTTTACCTCATTCTCTTTAATATTACTTATTTCTACTTTCATTTCTTTACAGTTTGGGTGATGGGTTATAGTATTCTGTCTTATATCTAATTTTAACTTATCCATTTCTGCATTTCAAAGTCTTTTGTTTCGCACAATTTCCCTGCGGATATTGGCAAGGATGTTTGAGTTGAGGTTAGATATTATAACACTTCCTACCATAGTTCTCCATATTTGCTATATCTGATTCGTGGTGTTCTTTGCTGGATTTTCGAATGCAGTGAAGAATGATGTCATGATTTGTTGATACTCTTCGCAAAACCATTTTGTTCGTTTTAATTTTATTAGTTGGTTTGACATTGCGTCATTTGGTCCAACTTTGGGAATAATCCGGGTTTGGTGACCTAGTGTCTCTTCGTTTTGCGAAGAGTTTGTTTCAGGCACATATTTCTCGGTCGCAGACTGGTTCCTCTCTGAGATACGCGACCCTAGTTGACCCCGGTGCCGATAGATGCGTTATAAAATTTTATTTGTATTCATTGAAATTCGTAGAATTTACTTTTTAAACTTGACCGCCAAGAGATAATTATATTAAAGATATACGACGACACTCAAAGAAGACCTGAGAGCACACCCAACCAATGAGTTTGGTAAGGCTGGTGAATATATTCATATATCAACTGTTAAAGAATTCATAATTGTGTGTTGTATTCAGTTGGGTAGCATATACTTACAGACATGGCACTGACTATACTATGTTCTAATTTCGTATAAGTCGGAGCGAGCAATAACAAGTGGAATATTATACTTTTATAGTGAAGGTTATTCTATTATTAAAATAACAAAAATGAACGAATTAAAGTTATATATTTCAAAGAGACTTAGTATGAAATCAAAGAA
>CAHIKZ030004343.1:1685000-1765000 GCA_903632075.3 Acanthosepion pharaonis | reverse complement strand
AACTGGAAAAAAATATACAAATAATCCAGACATAAAAGTTAAAGGGATTTCTGATAAATGAATCGTGTAATTGAATTGGACATCTCTTTTGGCATCCAATTGTTCTTCTTGACATTTTTTATGTAGTGCAGAAGTTATAGCTGTTTCACTGTCTTGTAACTTGAGTACAGACAGATTTCACCGGTTTCTGTGTCGTGTTTTTGGAAGCAAGACACTTTTCTCTTATAATTAACAAATCCAATTAGGTATGAGCGAACGGTTAGAAAATAGGTGATATTAAATCCGCAACTGATCAATATAGCGAATGTTTATGGATGCAGTAGAATCCAATTAATGTCGTTAGTGTTCATACTTGAAGCGCCATAAGGATTTTCCTTTCGAAGATTTCCCATGACTAATGGAGAAGAAATAAGCTGGTTAAACCGGAAACTGAAAATGGAATGCATATTGCAATGCATCATAACTAATTTTGCATCGTGAGGTGACGAATATAAAGAAATAGATGATTTGGCATTTCACAATAAAAATACAATTTACGACTGCAGAAATAAGAAACTCATATACCCCTAATTATTTTCTACTTTATATCCGGGTACAGTAACGGATAGCGGCTCGGAAAGACAAAATCGTTCAGCCAAGTTGAATTCCGGTACAATTCTTTCGTTCAATAACCGACAAATATCATTGGTAAAGGTAATTTCTTCCTCGTTAACGTCTTGTTTAAATAGCAGAAAAAGATGGGATTCTATTTCTTTATAGGTAACTGGAACAGAGATTGGTCACTCGATCAAAACACAGATCTCTTCATTAATCAAATCTAAGATAAAAATGGGAATATACTCTTAAATAATAAAACGCAAAACCATTGTAATTCTCAAGTCATAGTTGTTACCCAATGTTTAGCATGTGGTTTATATTTTCTACTGTATGCAAACAGCTTAGGTTATCAGTTTGTCCTTCTATCTGATTAGATTTCGGCGTGTTTAAATTTAAAATAAAACTGATGTGTGAGGATATTTTTCTTTAGATCGTTGAGGTAATCAAGTAAGTATCCTATCGCTTAACAAGCATATTGCTATTTGGAAATCTGTAAACGCATTAAAATATTCTTCTCGGAACGAAACGCATCACTTGAGGTTTTTCCGATAGGAAATTTATTTGAGCGATATTACTGTTAATAGTTCACAAATACAAGGCTGAAGAGTCTCTCAATGTAGATGGATTACTGGGTGAGATTGCAAAGGATGAGAGAGGAGAAAATAGGAGAGTATTGTGACGATTAGTATGATATCGGTTTACCATGGTCTTCAAGAAACTAAGATTGTAGTTGTCCGGGAAGTATTCTCTCGAGATTTTGATTCACAAATTCTGGGAAATAGGCTGTTTGACTGGAACTTGCTTTTTGTCAAAGAAACACGAACGCGATGGAAGTGGTTTTCCATCCTCAACATGATATAGCAGATCCTAGCGATGAAGGTCTGAATGGGTGGAACGAAGGAATGTATTTCGTCCGAACATCTGTCATAGTAATAGTGATATAGAAGTGGGAGAAATGCAACGTCTAGTTTATGGGATGGGTGGCGAGTAATAGAACACACAGAATGCTGCATAGGCGCTTTGAACTCGGTCCATATATATTACTGATACCCTTTGAAGAGAGGGCAGACAGGTCCGCCCACGTAACTCTGGTGTCGGGATGCTGAAGGTAACATCAGTCAGCTAAGTGACAAACGTTTACTCACATTATTCCTTTACACTCACACAAACATAAACATACGCTCATATATATACACACAAACACAAACATATATATATATATATATATATATATATATATATATATATATATATATATATATATATATATATATATATATATATATATATATATATATATATATAGAGAGAGAGAGAGAGAGAGAGAGAGAGAGATAGAGAGAGATAATCATACGCACCCATATATATATATATATATATATATATATATATATATATATATATATATATATATATATATATATATATATATATATATATATATATATATCATAGAATATTTATATATTCAGTAATATTTTCGATTGATGTCAATCTTTTATGAAAAGGATAGGCTTTTATCCCAACCTGCTCCAGTCTTTTTTTTTCCTGGAAGACATTACATTGTCTTAAGTTGATTTGATCATTGTTACCAAATATAACTTGACCCGTAATGTTCTGTTTAAATGAGTCTTGTCTTATTGCTATGTATAGTTCTTAAAAAAAAAAAGAAATATAGAAAATAAATATTCGTTAACTTACCTTCTTTTACAATAAATAAAAGCTGGCAACTACTCAGGATTCCATCATTGTCCGATGTAAAAAGGAGAGCCAGAAGTCCTCCTCAATCATAAGCTGAATATGGTGCGAGAAAGATGGGGTATTGTAGGCTATCATGCAGCTGGTAAAATAAACAAAGTCAATAACCATATCGATCTGAGACCAAAGAAGACAGGAAAATCTTATTTGGTTTCATCTCAAATAAAGCAAAACTACAGATCGTCTCTAAAAATAGATGTGCCAGACTAATATGTTATCGATTTAAGTGTATGACTTTTATTGGGTCTGTCTCCGCTTATAGAATTATCGATTTCTGTTATGCATTATACTTATCAAAAGATCGATAGAAACCCTTTCTTTCTTTTGTTTTTGCACAAGCAAATATTTTGTTCTTGTCATTTGAATAAAAAAATGTCGTCTTTTAATCTGTTACGGTTTATATTTTTTGTTCATTCCTATATATCTTCTTTTTTTTTTTTCATTTTATTTTGTATCAAAAACTGGAAACTTTTGGCTCTAGTGCATTGCATAGGTCTTCGTTTTACAACAGGCAAGGTGACTAAATCAGTGGTTTAGTAAATCAGCTATAATATAGGACGTTTCATTGGCTTCGAATGCTTTCATCTCCTCTTTGACTTCGCTTCCAGATGAGCAGTATTGATAATATAGGTTCTTATTCAGTCTATAAACAAAAAAAAGACGCTTTTCAAATAAAGTACCACAAATATATAAATAAAACCAAAAGGACACACCAAATTTTCTCCGCTGATATGTGATTGCAAATATGGCCATAAAATATTCTCAGTAGAAATGACGGGCCTTTTGATGTAAGGAGATCGCGCGCACGCACACACACACACACACGCACGCACATATGAATTAAAGAATTATATATATATATATTATATGTACATATATAATCTTTCTTTCCATATGTGCATAAGAAGGATGCACATACTAGTAGTGTGGTGCATGCGATTATATATATATATATATATATATATATATATATATATATATATATATATATATATATGACCATATATATGTACCCACAACAATACTGAAAATTCAAACATGATATGTTTCCTGTATGCATCTACGCACGCATGCATACACGCATAGACAAACCTACTCATATACACATATGTGTGTTTATACATATGTATGTATGAATAGATAGATAGATAGATAGATAGATAGATAGATAGATAGAGTTAGTGTGTTTGAGAGGGAACATATCTGCAATATATTCACATAAGTGCACTTGTTTAGGAAAGAAAAAACTCAGTACCCCATTGACAGAAGATGAATTAGATGACTTCACATTCACCGCGTTTTAAAAATCACTTTTACTCCTGTCAAGATTATTAACCTAGAAGCTTCTAATTTGACACAAGATATGATAACCGGCACAAGGCTCATTTCAGTCGCCAAAGCTATTATTACAGAGATAGTTTACTCGTTGGAGATGTCAGTACGATCAGGAGGAAAGCCGGTGGCTCTGCTCAGGTACGAAGGTTTTGTTTATGTTTATATACTCCAACTTCATATTACATCAGTTGTTAGATGAGTGTCAGAAGAAACGTTGGTCAAGTCAGCATATCCCACTTTTCCATTGGTGATCCATCTTCAATGACGCTGCACAAATGAATGGTCAATTCCTAGATTTAGTCTCTACTCATTTTTTCTCCATTCCAGAATTAGATGGTCAAGAATTTGGAACGATCATTCCATAATTAACAAGTGGTCCCCTAGTCATTCTTGAAAGTTTTTGTTCAACCACCTTTGTTGTCTAGCCGATCAGAAGATAAATCAGCGATTATGATATAGCAAGCACTATTTGACGGTCGTAGAAGGGATGGCCAAGATGAATGAATAAGATATGGTCTAAGCAGCAAATTTATACAGAAAAGGCTGGGTGTGTTTTCCTGAAAAAGATAATTATTTTTCTCAAAGATTGGAAAATAGTGGTAAGGCTTTTGTTTATTTTTAATCGAAGATCTTTATTTTTGATATTATATTACTGATGTAATGGAACTAGTTATAAATATCTGTAAGTCAACGGAGTACAGATTCTACCCGAGATCTGGTGAGTGCGACTCAGACTTACGCGAGAGATACCAACCTACCAGTAGTAACACTCATTATTGGATTGACTTGCGATGACCTTGCGCATAACTGTTACTTTTATTCTAGAGTAGATCGGTATTTAAATCTGAAATATCACTAGTGTAAGGATCGGTATTAAACATGTTTCTGTATTTAAGTCTGAAATATCACTAGTATAAGGATCAGTATTAATCATAGGTTGGTAATTAAAAACGTGAATGTGTAGGTAGGTTGGATGGTCTTATTTCTGCATTAGTGAAAACATACGGTGAAAAATACAGGACAGCTAACAAACAGGTGTACAGAAACAATGAATAATTGCTGAGTGTTTTTCTATATATATATATATATATAGATATATATATATTAAAGACATTTTTATGTTTAACGTTGTTATTTATAGATACAAGTATTTAAGCAAATGCTCTGTTTATGATAAACAGTATTAAATAACATTTACCGGCCTGAATGTCCGAGAAATTTTCATAGAAAATATTCGTTCTTTGACAGGATTCGAACCTGCATCCTATACGGAACCGTCATATACGCTGACGTGCCTTGACCGCTCGGCCACAAAGAACCTTACGGTAGACAAGGTCAAATTTACTGTTTATAAACTTCAATCTTCCATGAATCTCGTACATTCATAACTGCTCTGGCGTATCGAATGTAAACAAATGACGTCATATGTTAAGAAATGGACAAGGTCCGACAATTTATTTATTAAAGACATTTTTATGTTTAACGTTGTTATTTATATTCGACCTTGTCTACCGTAAGGTACTTTGTGGCCGAGCGGTCAAGGCACGTCAGCGTATATGACGGTTCCGTATAGGATGCAGGTTTGAATCCTGTCAAAGAACGAATATTTTCTATGAAAATTTCTCGGACATTCAGGCCGGTAAATGTTATTTAATACTGTTTATCATAAACAGAGCATTTGCTTAAATACTTGTATCTATAAATAACAACGTCAAACATAAAAATGTCTTTAATAAATAAATTGTCGGACCTTGTCCATTTCTTAATATATATATATATCCTCGTCAGCAAACTTAGCCAGTTAATCTCTGTTGCTCACACCTGCTGAGAAAGGTTTGCGCTGTATCAACAGACTGAGATCGACTCTAGTTTTTTATACTACATCTGTGATGATTGGAACTTGGAGATTCTGAGGCGGATTACATAAGATGACGGGAATATAATTTAAACAAAGGTTTCTGTGACCAAACCCTTGCACACGATGACTTGAGACTCCGTTGTTGTTCTACCATATACAATTCTGAAAATATTTTTATACAAATCTCAAATCCAATGCTTAGGTCAACGTATGGTATATTTTGCAAATAGTTCCAAACAGTTCCAAATAGTTGACGTACAGTGGAATAGACTTGCAGGCCGTTATTATCAAGAACACATGCTTGCCAAATCAACAATTGTGACATTCGAAGCTGTTGCGGACTGGTGATTGGGTTTAAATTGATCAGAAAGAATTTCGAGTCTGTGTTCTACAACATTCGTCCACAACAGTTATTTAGAACAAATACTTGGAACAAATCATGCAAATAAATTTGAAAACAAGACAAAAGTTGAATGCATAACAATAACATCAATTTATATTCAATTTAAATACAGTGAGTTTAAGATTTGATGGATGAATGAGGATTAGTGTACTTAATTGTGTATTGTGTTGTTGTGAATGTTTGGGTGCGTTTGCAGGTATTGATTAGATTTGTTCACAGAATTAAACTGTTTGATCAACGTACAAAAATGTTCGGTGCTGAGGTTGAATCGTTAGTGTATGTACGTAAGTGTGTTTGTACAAATATTCAAAGTTGTTCAGAGTTGCGTACCTTTATCTGCTTGAGAAAAAATAAATTGTTAGTTTCTGATACTTGTTATCTAGTGAGAAATATCACTTTGTAAGTATAGCAAGTGAGGTTTGAGAAATTGTTCTCTAGAGAGAGATAGAGTCTGTTTGTGGATTGTTGATTCAGAGAATATTTTTTCTGCGCGGCAAAGTCTGAGTTTTGACTGGCGTGGAGTTGATGGGCTTCTCTCTACGTGAAGAGGTCTGACTGACGAATTGGACTGAAATCCGTCCTTTTATTTAGTTTGGGAAACCAAAGTTGGCTCCCAGTGGCCTGGCGGGAAAACAGATTTTTGACCATGGATACACATTCTAGGGTCGTCTCGACCAATAACAAGCCGAGTTTCACAATGCGTGGTGTTGATTGGCCAAAGCTAATTCTTATAGAAGGGTCTATTTTTAACGGGGTTGAGTAGACAAACATTGACGATTCTATAAAACCATTCCATTTCGTGGGGACATAAACATTATAAAGAATCAGCCACTCTCTCATTAGATTAAAATTTGATATCGTAAATATAGATGTTTTCGATTATCGCTTTGTCTATAAATATTTTTTTCGTTTATTCCCGTGCATTTATTAAAACTCGCACTGTTCGTTATGTCAGAGTGCAGCTAGAAAATATATGCAAAATAAGCAACTAATCCATCGTTAAATTGTCAATAGAATTCAGCGTATTAAATATTTGTCCAACAGATTCGATTATAGTAGAAAACCCTAGAAAATGAAACACATCCTCCCGACTGCAATTATCTTTTCAAGTGGAATATTATGAAGAGTTTGTTAAATAAGATACTAATATTGCGTACACATAAAATCAAATTATTGTATTCCCTATGTGAGTTCACTCAGTACAACACTCAATTGCCCCCGAAGGTACAGACTTTCAGAATGATTCATATAATGTAAATTTAACAGTGTGGAAAAAATCAAATTTATGAGCAAATGGAGGATTGATAACGATATACCGTTGACTCTGAAAGTTTGCGAATTTATAGAAACATCCACGCGGGTGTTTTTTTTCCAAATGTTTGAAAATGCTACCGTCATTGGGGTTAAAAATGAAATACTGGGAAAACATGGGAGATTTTACGCCTTCGACATAGGATAGCAATACTTAACTCTATCGTTCTGAAATACTGGCTCTAAGGAAATAAAATCATATAAATATTTAACATGAAAATATTTTTATTCTATCGATAGTTTGGAGATGTTGTGGGAATGTGTATGCAGACTGGAAAATGAATCATGTCCTACATAATACAGCCTAAAAGATTTTTAACTGTATCAAGGCTGAAGTGTAAGAGTTCAGCTGCTACAGCCCAAATATGGCAGCATTATTTTATGACACTGGAACTTATAAAAATAAACAATGGCTGAAAAAGTTAGTTACTTTCTATAGTCGATCGTTTAGTCACATCTTAAGGAATCATAAATTATATATCAGTTCCACTTTCAAATAATCTTGGGTATCATTGAGGATGTAAACATTTCTCATGACTGGAAAAATAAGCAGAGTCTGATCTTTGTTGATAGATTGGTAATAGTTTTTTTTTTCCTTTTAAAAATAGAAAGGCACGTGCCATACAACCTTCCCCACCACTGAGCTAGATCTAGACCAGAGAAGAGTTCAGTTTTAAGTTCCGGAAATCATAATTTCTGTAGGTGCTGCAACTACAATATCTGATTAATAGATATTTGCACATTTCATGCAACTGCTTGCGTTTGAACGCAAGTTATTCTTAACAATTGCATTGTCATGCTTAATCGGGCATACTTCTTTAAAAAGCAGATGATATCCTCAAAGCTCTTTTCTATAACTATTTCTAGTAATTAAACGAATACTCTTGTAAGTGGCACTAAGTAATTATTAATAGAAGAAACTTGCTGTTTGCAAATGGGCAGAACAAATTATCAGTTTAATCACAAATACGTTCCTTTATAATAAAAGTAATCGTGCATTAAGCTCTTCTGATTATAAGTGCCATTCCATAGTCTCAATTCTTTAACCTGCTTCCTATATTTAATTATTATATTCGAGCTGTGTCTTTCCAATAACTGTAAAAGTATTTCTATATTATGTATAAATGTCTTTCAAGGTAGGGCAGATAATGCTTTTAATGTCCTTTTTTAATAAAAGCAAAGTGTTAAGCATTTATGTCAGCCATAAATATTCCGATTACATCACCATTTGCAGTATTTAATAGTTCTGATTGAATTAACGTTAATAAGTCTGAAGAAAAGACAATATATGTTTCCAGGTTTACTTAATGAATTAATGTCTATTGCAGAAGATTTGATCTAAATATATACAAAATTTTATTAAACAAAGGAAATGCAAGGGAATTAAACGCTCTCTTGTAAAAGATTCTTGATGTCTAAATGAAATCCATACAATGCACGAACAGAAATATATCTATCTATCTATCTATCTATCTATCTATCTATCTATCTATCTATCTATCCAAAACAGTCGGTATGGATCTGTTTATCAGGAAATCGAATTAAATAAACAAAATTATCAGCGACCAGCAATAAAGATCAGAACAAATATCAAATAATTCGATCTATCTATCTATCTATCTATCTATCTATCTATCTATCTATATATATATATATATATATATATATATTTAGATAGATAGAAAGAAAGATAGACTATCTATCTCTCTCTCTCTCTATATATATATATATATATATATACAAATATATATATATATATATATATATATATATATATATATATACATGCATATATATACATATATATATACATATATATATATATATATATATATATATATATATATATACATATATATATATATATACATATATATATATATATATATATATATATATATATATATAGATAGATAGATAGATAGATAGATAGATAGATAGATAGATGTAATTATCTGTTATTTGTTCTGATCTTAATATAGTTTTGTTTCGCTGATAGTTTTGTTTATTTAATTATTTTAGTTAGATTCTTTTAATTTTCATCACTTGTATTTTGCTTTAGTGGTTAAAATGTAAAAGAAAATCGTAAAATCCATAACCTCCTGTCATTGAAATATCTAGTTTCTACATAAATTAATACCAAACCAAAATAATTGAAATGTTAACTCCATCAAAATCAAAATCAATATCATTTCCTTATATTCGTCTAAGAGAAATTAAATGACATCTCGTAGCATCGTTCATAATTTACATAAGCTTTTTAATCGAAATGATGAATGTTTAGGATTGTTTCTTAAATTTATAAATTTTTGAAAAACTGACATATTTTCTTTAGTTTATAAATACCTATTGCCATAAAAATCCTTAAATTTGCTTTGGTAAAGGCCATCTGTGGTCGTAACCCGTTCCTAAGTTCTCTCTCTCTCTCTCTCTCTCTCTCTATCTATCTATCTATCTATCTATGACGGAATACATTACAATGTCAAGTGAATAAAATCGTCAATCAGTTTTTAAGGTCATTTTCCCGGCCAAAATTAAAAACTAATTTTATTCCCGTCTTTTAATGTAAAAGTACATCACATATACATCTGATATATATATATATATATATATATATATATATATATATATATATATATATATATATAATTATATATATATATATATATATATATATATATATATATATATATAAATTCCCAAGAGAATAGAATCCATTTAGGACTCATTGTCCAGGACAGAGTAATAATAAAACAGAAAAGGCTTAAACACTAATATTCAATGGTTATAATTTATTCCATTGGAATCGTAATGACGATTCAACTCATCACACCTACATATTCAAAAAGTAATCGGAAAATACTCTGGGTATAACCCCCCCAACCAAAAAAAAACAATGTACCCGGAGTTATATTTTCTAGGACTGATGAATTGGATCGTGATTAGGGTTCGAATGAAATAAATTATAACCATGAAATATTAGATAGATAGAAACGTTATTCTTAATGGATTCTCACATTTGAGTAGACGCTCCGTTTACTTATTAAGCAATAAACAAATAAATAACGTTTATATTAATAAAAAAAATTCTCAGGTCAAAAAATGAAAATCCCTTTACTTGTTTAGAAATATAGAGACATAGACAATGTTAGAATGACAATTAGAATAACCCAGAACCTATAAAATCTATGTCTTCTCACTAGACTTATTCAATCTATTCAATGAGGGCATTGGGAGTGAATTTGAAGTTTTAACAGGATTTATTATTGACGGACCCAATCTTAGATATGCAGATGAATCAGAGTTGATAGAAAAGGAATGGAAACTACAATAACACTTACAAAAGTTAATGATGGAAAGCGAAAGTGATAAAATTAAACATTATTTGCAGGAAGACATAATGCATTGTTATTAGCAAAATGAAGAGACCGATATTCACGCTACTAATTGGATATAACAAAATGAAACATGTACATTAAATTACATTTCTGAGAAGCGTTTTAAAACAGAACGGAAAACGCCACATTGGAATTGTAATGCGCAGTGATAGCGAAAGGTGCATTTTAAAAGCTTAGCAGCGTATTGAGGACACTATTTACATTATTCGGATTATTGTCCTCATTTTTTCGGCCGTTGTACGATCGGGCCTTCTTAAAGTCTTTAGAATGTCGAACAGAACCCTTTATTTCGCTCACTGGGGTAGAGTGTTCTAGTTCCATGTGCCAGGTCAAATGGATATTAGTTATAGGACACGTGTTACAGTGGATAAATGCGTTAGTTAGATCCAGTGACAGGACCCAAAAAGTGTAAGTTCAATACCTGGTTAAGGCGGTGGAGAACTTGGAGATTGGAATTAACAAGAGATAACTGATAACTGATATGTATTAGTCATGGTACATGGAACTAGATCAGTCTTCGCCAGTGAGCGAAATAAAAGGTTCAGTTCGATATTCCAACAACCTGAACACGGTCGGAACGTACAACGGCCCAAACGTTGTAACGATGGCGACAAAGTTGAGGAAAACAGTCTGAATAATTTATATAGAGTACATAATACCTCATCTCAGAAATGTAGACAGCGTATTGAGGAATATAAAAATAAATCATCAGAAACAAAGAATATTGATCGATTCCATCATATTAGTCCTCCGATATGGCACTGAATGCCGGAAAAATCACCATATAGGAAAAAGAGACTTGAAGCAGCAGAAATGAAGTTCTACAGAAGGGTACTGATGATACAAGTGAACGTTTTAAAAATAAATGAAAAGGAAAATTAAAATTAACATCAGAAAGACACAGTTAGAATTTTAGAGTAACTAATGGGGAAAGATGGTTTAGAAAGTTTGATACTCACATGACATATTTAAAGCAAGATATACAGAGTAAATCAAAGCATAACCTATTTAACCCTCTTTTAGAAGAGGTAACAAAACACACAAAAGTTTTTGAGCGCTACAAAGGACAGGGCATTTCAGAGAGCCATGATCGTCAACGTCCTGGTGGGACAGGGCACACAGAAGAAGTTGCATCAAGAGTTTTAGCTTTATTTCTACATCATATCAAAACTTATATTCAGTTGAGTGTATATCAGAGTGTGTATCTAGAAATTTAGTTTTACGGGTTATGTTTGGTAAGATGACGTAATCTTATTATCACTTCAGACTTAATATATCCGACCCATATCTAAATTAGTCTCGATTAATATTTTGATGAAAGGCATCATCCATCAAAAAGAAGTTTTCACTTTAATGTTTAATGGAATTAGCATATTATTCTGAAAAATCATATCATCAGCTATTATACCATACCAGAAGTATGGCCCGGCGTTGCCCGTACTTGATTTAAAAATCGTATGACACTTACAGCAATCACTATCACTTGACTTAAAATATTTCTGCCCTTCCTTGCCTTTAAAGGAGTGCCCTTTGCCGTGCTGATGTTGCTACATGCCGTCCATCTTGCCTATCTCACACTGCGAATTTTGTCTAAGCTCTATACTAAATATTAAATCTGTTACGAAAAAAGAACTAAACAAAATGAACACAAAACGATCAGCTTTAAAAAAGGACTCGTAGCTGGAAAAACCGAATGAAAAATGAATGTTAACAGCAAATACTTTTTCAAACCCAACCCAGTTCTGCAGAATCAAAATCAACGTTGAGTTTAAGCAAGCAAATGAGCCAATTGGTGTAAAGTGTCATGCAGTTTTAAATTTTTCCTATTTGTGACGAATGCAGCTATCGATTTTTTTGCATGGTAGCATGCTAGTTAACATTTGTATGTCAGATGTTGGTCCTCACGCTGGCCAATAAGTTCTTCCTGCCTATTCATGGCAGGCAGCTATTGGCTCTCACTCTGGCCAGTAGAAAATGGCCGCAAACTACATGAAAACTGCCGTAGAAGCATGAAAAATCGATTATTTCCACTATCGATGTGAGTTGGGAAATGCAACGTTAGTCTTTGCCTTCCCGCTAACTTGGAGCATGTGCATGTAAATTTTGGTGAAAATCCGTCGAAAATTGCGGCCGTGCATTCGTTACACACGCACACACACATCCTGCCTTTTATAGATAGAGATTTGTTACAGTCTAGCATCGCCTTTCTCGTGTCGAGGCTTTTCGTGATTATTAATCGAATTAAAGTGTCGGGAGTTTATCTCATCTGGAAATACAGACTTCATGATTTCCTATGTATTTTAGAAGATAGAAGCGTTAATAATTTTCATTTTTTAAGCTAGTCATTATTTTACCTTGTTTTTTTTTTCTATCTGTCTTCATATTTGTGCAGCCGTCTCTAATCTGTTTATGAATAAGTCATTATAAACGTATATAAATTTTATAGTTTTATATGTTATTTAAACTGCTGTCATATACTTTGCTAGTTTTAACAAAGCATTTCGGCTGATTCTCCCATCATTCGGAAAAAGATATGCATACAGAATATTTCAGAGTGTTGTTGCCTGCATAAATCCCCTTTATTTCCACAAAAGCGGCATTGCTACAACTCAAGGAATGAAAAACTGCTTAATATTTTGGGGATAATTTTTGTCTGACTCAGCCTACTAACTTCCGACACAAAAGGAAATATTAAAAATTCATAAACAAATGTGTTCTAACCGATCAGGCTAATAAAAGCATCTTCAACACTCGCCACTCTATAAAAAAACATCAATGTGATTATGGAACCAAAAGCTCATACAATCATTTGCCTCGCACTCCCCTATTTTAGCATGGCTCTCCCGGAAGACATCTAATCATTGAAACATGATACCGATTATGTAATCGAATCCGTTTCACAAATGGATGTTAAAAATTGATCGGAGGAAAACAGAAGAAATGACTATACATATGATTTTCATCGGACTAATAACTTTTCAGCTTCAATTTTAAATGCAGTCAGAGACGAGACGTATGATATCAAATAACCATTTTCTTAAAGTAAAAATAAGACAGACATTTACTTAGCTGTTAGCATCGTGACAATAATTCTATTAGTAAGACAGCAAAATGCATAAAGATAGCATATAGAATAAATTCTTCAATGAGGCTGACTACGTTCCAAACATCTGATTAATTCTAACTTCCCAGAAGATTTAAAACAAATTACTATATTTTTTCTTCAATCAGTATAAATCCTTATTAAAATTAATTATCAAAATGCGAAGTCTATAATCCGCTTAGCATTAGAAGCGTTTCCTAAAATCAATAGACTGCAAATTGCAACAGTATTAAAAACTACAAATTAGGATTAAATCATAAAACCATATATTGCATAATGTAATGTCTAGTAACATTTTCCCATAGATATACATAAAATGTAATTAAATATGTTTGCGATATATTTTAAAATTAATCATTAATTTATCACACACAGACCCACACAGACACACACACGGGCGTGCGCTAAAACACACACACAATCACAGACACACATTTATCAGCCTTTCTACCTAAATATATATATATATATATATATATATATATATATATATATATATATATATATATATATATATATATATATAGGTGGAATCGCTGATAGATGATGAGTATTTACGAAGTATGTTTGCAATAGCAACTCTGTAAAAAACACGCTTTGGTATTTTTTCTTACAGGAGGAACAGTATATTAAATGGGTTCATCATATGCTGAGACTAGAAACACAAAGAAATTTTATTTTGCCCCTTTGACATACATACATACATACATATATATATATATATATATATATATATATATATATATATATATATATATATATATATATATATATATATATATATATATATATATATATATATATTTATGTACACACACAGATAGATAGATAGATAGATAGATAGATAGATAGATAGATAGATAGATAGATAGGCCTTTCGTAGCCACACAACCAAACAAAATATTGCCGGGTCATATAAATTTATAAATGTTGAAATATCTAATATAATAATAATAATAATAATAATAATAATAATAATAATAATAATAATAATTATGAGGCTACATCCTAAAAAGTTACAGCTATTAACAGCGCCGAACATTCAGACACATTATTTGCCAACTGCACTGAAGAATATATTCAATACTTCCAAAAAAGACAATTATAAAGAAATTGTTCGATTGCTAATCATTTTATTCAAATCTGATGAAAATACGAATACAAACCTCAAATTTGAAATTTATATTGCAGCATAGATTAGTCAATTTACCAGTGAACACCTGAGAGTTGGAGGTAACTGTGGAATATACATATTTTAAAATTTAATAGGTAAAATTAACAGACACGTCGATCGAAATTACTTATAACGGAAGATTTCAAATCAGTTTTCTTGCAGTATGCCATTGTTGATTTCAGCTATAATTAAGATCCAGTATTCAAAACAAACAGGCTGCTACAAATAGGTGAAAGTGTATAGCACAGAAGAATAAAATCCGACATCTCTTCGAAAATGAATAACATTTATGTGATTTACTTGTTGTAAGGATGTATAGGTATTAATATATTGTATATGATATATATATATATATATATATATATATATATATATATATATATATATATATATACATATATATATATATATATATATATATATATATATATATATATATATATATATATATATACACATGCATATGCATAAATATATAAATATATATATATATATATATATATATATATATATATATATAGAGAGAGAGAGAGAGAGAGAGAGAGAGAGAGGCAGAAATTTCGTTTATGCAAGTTTCATTAAAAACGACAGACAAGGTACTACGGTTAAGCTTTTTATTTAATTTTTCTCGTGTTCGAACACAAGTAAAATCAAATAAAATGGTTAACTGTAGTACCTTCTGTCGTTTTTAAAACTACACACACACACACACACACACACACACACACACACACACATATATATATATATATATATATATATATATATATATATATATATATATATATATATATATATATATATAAATGTAAAATAAAATAGAAAAATGTAATGTTAGCCAACGCATTTCGTCCGATTTGGGCTTTTTGAAGGCAAAATCTAAATGAATTTATTAAACAAAGTAACAATTAATAAATAAAACAAATTCTCCTTAGCAACAGGAGGATTTTAGAGAACGCTATTTTCATACTGTCAAATGAAATTAGGTGAGTTACTGTCACGTGTGGAGATATTGGTTTTCTTGCTGTGTTGAATTGCTAGTCTCCCAAACAAACATACACAACAGTATCAAGAAATCAAAAGAAAAGGGTTGAATCCGTCAACACAGCAATAAAAAGAGTATAGGCTATAGGATGTTTTCATTTTTCCCGCTTGCATTTAGTCTGTCATTAATTTGATAAGTTTTTCCAAGCCCCTTTCATCATTAAATAACCTAGTGATTTCTTGGTGTTAAGTGTATCTTTTTGTTTCAATTTTCTCTAAAATGTTCTCATTGCTCACGTTTTCAGCCCCTGATATTCTCAGCATATTTCTATGGAACCGATTTTTGGTTGCTTCAAATCGCTTCTCCATCATTGAGAAATTGTCCAGTATTCCCTGTTATATGCAAGATAACTTTTATTAAACAAAATTAAAAAAAAATAAAAAGATAAAAAAAATAAGACAAGGGTTTATCTCCCTAGAAGTTAATTGCATAAACAACGAAATATTAATGAATATATTTGAGTGTCATTTTCTTTGCTGGGGTGTTTTAGTGTGAAGCTTTCTCAGCCCTTTTAGCTTCTGCGTGAAAAGTTCATGTCATGTAGATCAAAAGAAGAAAATCCCGAACTGAAATCTACTCAAACTTTTGCGTGTTTAAAACCCCAGAGTTGATGATCATACTAGGTTTATTAAGGGCTGATACTGCTACTATGTTTATTAAGGTACTAAACTGCTACTCATCAGTCTTTTAAACTTTTCACGAACGTATGAGCCTCCTCGTGTCTATATAAAAAATTCATTCAATCCATTCATAATATGCGCTGATCTGCAGTGAAAAATCACTAGATGTTTCTCACCGTTTATTGCTTAATATTATGAAAATATCAGTGAGAAATTCAGCTAAATACATCTGAGAATAAACTGTTTTCTTATGGCTTTGTCCATATACATATATTCGTATATACACATTTTTTCTCTTTTACTTAATATAATCTTTGCTTGATATTGTACAATTCCAGCTTCATCAGTAGGCAAAAATATGACCATCAAAGACAACCAGAGTTCTAGGATTTTCGCCACATTGTTATCAATATTCAATGTGTTTGAATGTCTATTTAAGTAACGGACAGCCATTACAAGTTACAAAAAAAACTCCCTAAGTGTTGATGGACTTAACAAACATTGCCTATTTCTTAAAAAATTTACAGTGCCTTGCGCTAAACTATTATTAACACACTCTAAACGATAGCGACTACAGAAAAGATAAAGATTCTGAAATCAAACCGATACCGGAGTGCCTTCTGGCAGTGATTTTAAACCATTTTTGTCCAATGTAACCTTCTTCACTATATGTCAGAATATATTTCATCTCTTTCCAAAATTATCCGATTCAAAAGGTGCATTCCAAATAATATGCACAATATTATTGAAATTCTCCGTTCTATTCCATATTAATACATATAGATGGATTATTTTACAGAGGGGTTTTACAAATTTAGTTGCAATAGAAAATGTTGAGACATTTTAAAACTTGAATGTGTCTACAGTATTTTCTTTTAATTCATTAGCAATTATTAAAGAAATAAGCTGGTATATTTTTCAATAAATAAATTTATCTAAATAAATAAAAAAAACAAAATCAAATAATAGTAAAAAAGACTACTCTCCTGAAAGCCTGATATTAAACCTGTGGGGGAATTCCCCTTCGTTTGAGAAACCCGTTCCTTGAAAAATGACATAATAACCTTTAGATTACAAATCCAATTAAGCCACTTAAAAATGTTCCCTGATTTTAATCCATTGATTTAACAAGTAATATAAGGATTCAGGTTGAACCAAATATTAATGAAAATTACGGTGTGTTTCCGCATTCCCCAAAGAACATATTCCATATCTTGAACATTGTTACCAGATGCATTTTGAAGTAATATCTGGTTACTAGTTTCCAAATACTCATCTCGGTTGCCTTGTAGGCATCAGCACAGGCACAATTATGTGTCTTCAATACGTGTAAACCAACCTCGGATTCCTACTGCAACTCAGCTTAACAGACGTTAGCTATAGTTTCTGGGAGCAAACTCAACATCTGACGACATGTCTAGTCTTAACAAAGCCAGTACGATCAAGACATCGCTCAGAATGACTTGCGATTTCACTTTAGCAAAATCATTGCCGTCCCTCGAAAAGTTTGGTCGATTTTACTTCATTCAAGGGTCTCATGTCAACTTCCTGTTTCTTTCTGGTTATTTGCCATTCTTCCCATCTTGTATGCTTAATAAACGTTTCTATTGTTTGAATTTTGAAACGCACGGTGCACACACACAAAATATATATATATATATATATATATATATATATATATATATATATATATATTAACTTTACTTGAAATTGATCGACTTTGCTTGGATAAAGTGACTTTATCATCTACTCGTAAAATATATTCAGCAGGGACACGCGTCAACTATAAGTAAGCGAAGAAAATAAATATAATCTATAAGTAGACCACTAGTAGTAGTGTGTGATATTGTTGTAACCTAGGAAGAGTTACTGAATGAGGAATAACCAAACTGGAGGTTGGAAATGAAACGGTAATCTTTATAACATCAACAAAATAAAATACGCTCTCGCGGCGTGAAGTAGGTAAACCACTGCTAGTAGTGGACTACTTAAACAGCATATTACTCAACTTAGAATAGTGTCCAACGTATTTATGAGGATTTGGGCATACCCATTAGTGTCATAGGTACGGAATATAACAGTTATAAACAGAAAATAAGTGATTTTAAATTTGAAAAGCAAACGAGACACCTTGTAAATAACATACTTGAAGAGAATCGACAAAGATATAAAGTGAAATACTTATAATCAAATAATTACAAGATGTATATTTATTGAGAATAGCTTACTGATGGCAAATATTACTTAGCTCAGGCATTCATGAATCAATCTCGCAATCGCCCACGGACCTGTGTTAAGGTCAAGATCATTAGTTATGCATTAACATAGCCAACTCGTCTTGCTCCATACCTAGGTGTCCAGAACAGTTGATTTCTTGCGAGTACTTGTTTTGCTCGCCAGTGGTGTCCTGCAAATCGTAGTCTACGTTCACGTAAGATTATAGAAATATCAGGGACGCATCCTTAGTACTGTACTGATGCGGCATTCACCCTAGGCGGATTGAGCCGGCTTCTTCCTATTATGAGAAGAAGATTCTTGGGATAAATTACAGAAGCAGAGTACCCAGGCCTACTCGGATAACGTTCTTGCTTGCCGCGGGGTTCCCACAGACGCAGAGACAGGAACGACCAGAAGCCGCCGGTTACCGATGCAGACGCTCTTTGGATTTTCACCGGAGCCCTTGTTAGCCGGCGTGTGTGTCAGACCTGTCCGCCTTGGGTGGCCCTACCAGGAACGAATAGCTCTGACACTACCGTTTTACACCCCCCACCGACTGTGAGGTAAGGGTTGGACGAAGGGTTGTTTAGTACTGTGATTTAATTGGATGTTGTCTACAGAAAGTGTTAAGTATAGCATCCATGATCCGAGTATATGTTCTATCAAGCTTACATTGTAGCTATGCGTATTTTCGCATTCTTTTCAGTATAATCTATCACGCTTCCTAGGTATGTAAAATATTCGACCGAATTTAATGATTCACCTGCGATAGTTTTTATTGAGCCTTGTTGGTTAAATCCTATAAATTCAGTTTTAGTGGTATTTCCATGGAGTCCAACATCATTGGCAGCATTTTCCAGATTATGAATGAATACTCTAGCATTGGTAATGGAGACTACAGTGATAGCTACGTCATCTGCATACTGAATATCTATCAATTTTTGTTCAGGATATCAACTTGAGAGTTTTGGTGTTAAATTAAATCTTAGATAATGCTGTTTGTTGAGGAACGTTCTCAATACGTATTAAAGTTTGATAACAAAGAGAAATGGTTCAAAGGTGTCACCCTGGAGGAGACCTTTTTTGATGTTGAAGAATTTACTGTCTCCGTCATGCGATCTAAACAAAGATTTGACATTATTGTCAATTATTATGGTAGTTACTGTGTGGCGGGACTATCATTCTGCTGCTGCCAACAAACAATCTGCTCTTGCTTGAAAACGTCTCAGCGGCATTAGTGTCAGAATATCAGGAAATAATATTGCTATAATATATGATTCTATATCGGATAGTTTACATCTGTTGAAGGTTCTGTATCTCAAACAGATCTTATTCAGATATCCATTATTCTTCATCTCCGAATATGATGGAAAATTGCCGTGCATGAGAATCAGCGTTTAGATTCTTCTTGAAACGCAACGCCATGTGTACCTTCAAAAATGCAGTGTCTATATGAGCTGTGATCTTAACACGTCCTTTAATCTTAACACAGACTCTACCTTCAACACGTTTTCGTTTCGGTTTTTATGGCTTCCGACGGTCTCCACCTACTTTCGTTCAGCCCTTTTAAATCATTAGAGCTATAATAGCATAAATCGATGAAAACAACCGTTGCAAAAAGGTGAACATGTACTTTGCTTCCTATTTCCTTCGATCTTTGTTGTATATTCCTTTTATAAGCGTCCTATTGATCGATCTCACATGTTTTTTTCCGCGTTATTTATGAACCGACATGTTGTCCTTTCGACGCTTTCTCGCTCATACAACGCCTAAAAATATCATGGCTTGACAAAAACGAATGTTTATAAATTTTCTCTTGATATAGGAGACAGAACTTTGATACTAAGTCACCAGGTTGCATTTAGCAAACCATCATTGGCGTCGTCCAGCATCTTAAACGAACGTCTTCACACATCAGTGGCCTGGCAGTTCTGTTATCTCTTGTGAAGATATAAAATAGTTAATGACGTATATGGAGTTAAAAGTTACTAAGACGAAGAGAAGAGAACGTTTTGGAGAGTCATTATCACCCAAGTATTGAAAGATAATGGTACGTAAAAGAAGATACACGTTCTAAAATCATTATATTTTAATGATTTAAAACGTGTATCATCTTTTACGTACACATTTCTTTCAATACTTGTGAGATAATGACTCTCCAAAACGTCTAATTCTCTTTGTCTTAGTAATCAATCAATCAGTTGCCATATCAGATAACTGTGTATTTTAAAGCTTCAATAAAGCTTCAATAACTGTGTATTTTGAAGCTTCTCTCAACTATAATATTAATACATTAATGCTCACCGTTGAATTTTGAGGATGACAGGTTTTAATATATTTTTTATGTAGAAATATATAATTAACACAGGAATTTTAGCTATATATATATATAATTAGTACCGTATTTTTCATAAATATATAATTAATAAATTTTAATTTTATAATAGATATGAGATTTTACGATTTTAATAGTTAAATATGATATCTTGAAATTCCGGAAATTTGAAATAAAATTGTTAGGTTAGTGTATTACTGCGCAAAAGAATAAATTTTCTTTCCACCTGCACGTATAGAAATATCAATGATTCAGCAAATAAAACTTTAATTTAAAATACCTTTTTACCGATCTGATATTGATAAAAATTTGAGTGACGATCAGTATGACAACCATGTGTATAAATACAATTATTGTATTTCATAAAACCTACATGATCGGTTGAATAATTAAAAAAAAACATATTTGCTAACTACAGATAAGGGTTGCATAATTTTTACTTCGAAAAGGCTAAGTTTTTCCCATTAGTTTCTATGTCCAATGTCAGTTCAATGAGAAATATAATGCAAGCTTAGCATGATTTTTGCTTTTTTCCATTTCCTCTGGTTCCGAATCGATTTTCTTTCCTCCTCGGTAGGAAGAGCTAAATCGATAAGGGACAGAAACGTCAACGCCGGAGATATTCAAACAATCTGATGATTAAATTCTTCCACACTTTTCTGTACACAAGCAAATTAAAGATCAATAGAAAAGGGGAAGGACGAAAATGAGTACATGTCAAAAATACACGAACATACTATTATATGCCCACATCCAAAGTCCTATTATCTTGAACATATATGTTCACGGGTGTAAATGGCAGGGATTAGGATATTCTTATGTAAGTCAATGTTTTCACAAAAAAATTGAAAATAACAATACGAACATTCAGGATATACGTACATTTTAACTTTTAGCTCATAACATACTTTTAAAATTAAAAACAAATGTGTAGTTTTACTAAAAACAACAGTTCGACAACCAAATTAAATTTCTAGGTACCGACATCAAAGAAGTACAACGACTTATATATTTGGAAACGTTTTAACAGATGATGGCATATAGGAGACTGAAATTCGAAAGTGTATTGCGATAGCAAAAAGCGACTTCCAAAAGCTAAGCAAAGTATTAAGAAACAGGAAAAAACCCTCAGAAACAAAGAAAAGAGTAAGGTAATGTAATATCAGTCATACTATATAATTTATTCACAGATATAGAAGGGATTTAAAGCAAAAGAAATGTGGTTCTACAGAAGGATGTTGACAATAAATTATTTAATGTAAATAGGAAAAAAAATGAAATTTATACATAATAGTAAGAAGAAACAGAGCCTGTCTTTATTTCTGAGATGAGGTATTATGTACATTATTCACATTATTCGGACTATTGTCCTCATCTTTATCGCCATATTTATCACATAGTTTCGGCCGTTGTACGCTCCGGCCTTCTTCAAACATGGCACATGGAACTAGAACAGTCTACCCCAGTGAGCGAAATAAAGGGTTCAGTTCGACATTCTGAAGAAGGCCGGAGCGTACAACGGCCGAAACGTTGTGATAAATATGGTGACAAAGATGAGGACAATAGTCCGAATAATGTAAATAATGTAAGAAGGAACAGTTGAAATTTTTAGATCACATAATAAGGAAAGAGGGCTTGGAAAATTTGATACTCATGGGACATGTTGAATGTAAGGCAGACAGAGGAAAATAATGGATACATGACTTGGTGAGCTTGAGTAAATAGATGGCGGAATAAGGCTTAGGAGAGATAACAAAAAGAAAAAATGTATTAAGGACTAGAAAGGTCAGGAAATTGTGGAGAGCTATGTTCAACAACGTCCCGATGAGGTGAGATTTTATTAGGAAATGAACAACCATGCATTCTATCTTCCTAAAATGAATAGAAAGTTGTCTTCTTTTGCTTTATTTTTCCATCCTATTTAAGTGGTAATTCATCTTTCTTTTGAGTCTGCCATCGTCAAAATATCATCTATATATTCTGTGTTATAAGATATGCGTAGGCTATAAATGGGGTAAATGTCTTGCTGGGAATCCACTTTTTTTAACATATTTAATGAAAGCACTGACGGCATATTTCCTGAATCTATCATAAACATTCAGCATTTATAATTAATAAATGCGAAATACATTGCCATGATGTGTGAATCAATTATATGAAATCTCTATCTATAAAAGGCAGGATGTGTGTGCGGGTGTGTGTGTGTGTGTGTGTGTGTGTGTGTGTGTGTGTGTGTGTGTGTGTGTGTGTGTGTAACGAATGCACGGCCTGAATTTTCGACGGATTTCCAGCAAAATTTACATGCACACACTCCAAGTTAACGGAAAGGCCAAGAATGATTTTGCATTTCCCAACTCCAATCGATAGTGGAAATAATCGATTTTTTCATGCTTCTGCGGCACTTTTCATGTAGTTTGCGGCCATTTTCTACTGGCCAGAGTGAGAGCCAATAGCTGGCTGCCACGAATAGGCAGTAAGATTCTACTGGCCAGCGTGAGAGCCAACAACTGACTGACACGAATCTTAACTAGCATGTAAAAAATCGATAGCTGCATTTGTCACAAGTGGGAAAAATTTAAATCTGCATGGCACTTTACTCCAATTGGCTAATTCGCTCACTTAAACTCAACGTTGATTCTGATTCCGCAGAACTGGATTGGGTGTGAAAAAGTATTTCTTGTTAACATTCTTTTTCATTCGGTTTTTCCAGTTACGATTCCTTTTTTTAAAGCTGATCGTTTTGTGTTCAGATTAAACATTTAGTATAGAGCTTAGACAAAATTCGCAGTGTGAGATAGGCAAGACGTACGGCATGTAGCAACATCAGAACGGCATAAGGCACTCCTTTAAAGGCAAGGAAGGGCAAAAATATTTTAAGTCAAGTGATAGTGATTGCTGTATATGTCATACGATTTTTTTAATCAAGCACGGGAAGAGCCGGGCCATGCTATTAGTTTAAAATAACAGAGGAGGAAAATGCACATTTTTAATAAGATTCTATAAATTTCAATTGACAGTAGATTTGGCTGTTCGGACAATACTAGTTTCAGTTGCTAGAAAAACAAACATTAGTATAAGAATTCTAGTCAACAGTCATCTGTATTGCACAGATTTCATAGAACAATGATTTAAAATGATTTCCCACAAAAAAATGCATGCATCTCTGAATTGAGCCCCTCATTGTTTGAATCTTGTTAACTGGTGCTACAGGATCACGGAAAATTTACCGTGACGCCCCCCCCCCCGGTGTCGCCGCTCCCAATGTGGCGTCCGCCTGTCTGCGTCAGTCGTGCTATCCTGTCTTGTGACGACCATCTGGCTTGGTATTGGTCGTGGCACCAAATGTGACGTTCTGACCTTTTGGTGTTTTGGATGGGAATCTGGTTAGATCTGGTTAGATTCGGTATCAGCCTCGTCGTTCCCAGCTCGCTTCCAACGTCTGGTTACCGAAGTAACTGTTTCGATTTCCAGTCTCACCTACCCACGTTGTGAATTGATCTAGGCAGACGAAATCAATCAGTCGCTGGGCCGTACTGCAAGCCGAGTTCGAACAAGGGCGATATCGCACAAGTATGTGTAAATGAAAACAAAATAGTAACTCGAAAAGTTCAAATGTGTTAAAAAAAGGATAACAATACTTTATATCTGGTTGCTGAGTACAGGACTGATTCTTCTCCCAAACCCGCTATATGGATTCGTGGCACTTTGTGTTTGTTAGGCGAGTCTTAACATCTTAAGTTGTTTTTCTTTTAAGAAACTCGTTCTTGGTGTGTCTTCAGGCGAAATTCGTAAAACCTGTTTGGTGGTGTGAGTCTAAGTCGTTCTTCAAAAATAAATTGTTCTTGATTAGAAGATGAGTTCGGAATTTGCGTGGAATCTTTGTCAGATCTGCGGGGCGGGTCTTCAGAGCTTTCAGCTCACTGCATCTGCTTGGAACTTAACTGGAACTGGAACTGAACTGAACTGAACTACTTTTCACTCGCTGCGACTCTGCTTATATGGACGCCGACCAAAACCGGAGTGGGCTTGTCGGGGTTTGAGGTTTCTTGATAATTCCAAACCCACAATCCACTCCTTTGTTTTCGGCCGGGAAAATTTTATTAATTTCCATTTGGAAGTCTCTTCCTCCTCCCACATTCTTTTGTTCTCATATTGGTATCTCACCATGCCCTCAGAGGGTGTCAACGGGTTTCCCGTCTCTCTCACAGTGGCATCTCACACCTATTCCCTCAATGGGTGCCAGCAGACCTCCCCTCCTTCCTCACATGATCACCTCCGTCCAATACTTCTGTCACCACTCAGCCAATGGGCGTTCAGCAGCGTGGGTGTGGTTAGACTAGCTTCGGTTTTAAAAAATCTTGCTCAAAGAAAAAAAATATCTTTCTTTTTCTTTTTCTTTTCTTTCTTTTTCTTCTTCTCGACAACAACCCAATACAACCCGTAGTGTGGTCTCTTAGTCTCAATTTTATCCTGAACGTCACCTGGGATTCATCACACGGGATCTTCGCCAAACAAGTGGGTGGTCAATTTGACGTATGTGCATTATTGGTGCCAATTTCTGATCCGATAAAATAGTTTCGCTGTCATAGCCGAATTTCAACACAAAACAGATGACTTTTTCAAACGACTTTCCCTTAGATAACCAATGGTTTGGTCTTTTGTTTTGGAAACCCTTGTGTGGTCAACGGACATTTTTGTTTCTCAGTCAGCGGATGATCTATTTAATTTTTATCTCTTTAGAATTCTGTGGGAGGTCTCAAATGGGCATTCCTGCGATACAGTTAAATGTTTATCTATTTAGAATTCTGTCTCTGAGGTTATTTGGCTAACCTGGAATTTCCACCCGCCCCGTAACCTAAATCAGATTAATTCCAGTATCTTCTTTTTTACCTTCTCGACAATGGGAAATAAAAATTTCACCACTTTTCCTTGTCAGAAAAATAACACCATTTAATGTCCTTTTCGTAATGGCTTCTTATCACCTAATTTTAATTCTCGCCTTTCTTTTTTTTCTTTCCTTTTTCTTTTCTCCTTCTAGCAACCCTAAATGGTGTCACATTACCAAATAACAAAAGTCATATCATTTGTGATCTTTCATCAGTAGAAATAACTAAAATATATCGTGAATAGAAAATAATGAGATAACATTGATAAATTTTTAATAAACTTATTTAATGAAAACGTTAAGAAGGAAGTTAACATTAATAATGGGTAAAGCGATAACAGGGAACGTGATGAAGTTATATTCCGAATAACAAGAGTCTATGAATTTCAACTGGCGGAAGAATTGCTGTTGGGTAAGTAAATGTTGAATCAATCCACATAATGGAAAGGGAAATATTGCAATTTGCATTACCATTTAAATATATAATAATCAGGAAAAATAAGGATGAAATATTAAATCATATGTGTTGGCCTGGGTTTCATATGCTGAAGAATTATTTGTATGTAGACTATTTTATGTTACAACCATTAATATTTGATGTTATTCATTCAATCACATAATTGACATTCTCTAATAATTAAGACGTTAGATCAAAAAGTAAATATATGTAATCGTCGAGTTTTTTCTTTTACGTCAGATTTTTTTTATTACAGTGAGTTGTAAGTCAGCACTAACCCTTACCCAGAAACAAACTAATAAAATTTGAGTATGTGAAAGAGGCATAGCTTTGCAATTTGAGAAAGCATTGATGAGATATCATATGAAAGTTTTAAAATAGGACTAATGTTAAGAGGAAAACTCAAAAAAATACTGGATATAAGAATATCGTATATGGAGATTAACAAATATCAGGAGAATAAGAAAGAAAATTGTATTTTCCAGCCAGAAAATATTTATAGATGCTAGTATTGGGATTAGAAACAGAAAAAAAAAATTGGGAATAATAATGTACATTTGACGCCTATTACATTTTATTTGAAACAAGGACCCATCGATGAGAACGTATTTCTTTAACCATATGCTCTTTCCAAACGTGGGCACCAAATTATCATATGGATGCAAGAAACTGCATTACTCAATATGGGGTAGGTGTTTATATACCTACCTGTTTTACTTAAGCATGAACAGCATTGTTGTAGATGGACCAACAATTTCTACACGTTTTGGAATCAGCTGCTGACAACCTTCCTAACAGTCCTTTTTCTGAATATTACTGTACCCCATTTGTAAAAGCATTCACAAAAAATTTACATGATTAAGATAATAGTCTTATTCTATGTGAAAGATATGCATAAACTCTTAACAAATGAAAATTCGAATTTTCCTGAATTTCAGTACATTCTTATAGTAACACTGTTCACAACTGATTATTATAATATTAGAAACATATATCAGCAAACGTTGCATTCATTCCAGATAACGGAGTAGTACTTTCTTCTTGATGCCCAACATATTCGTGAAAACAATAAAATAAGAATCTTGTCTGAACACAGAAAATCTAACAATCTATGTTTTAAGTCAACAACAGAAAGGGAATGGCGTATGTTTGGCTAAGAAATGCATACAAATTGATATTTAACAGTACTTTCACTAATAACACGAATGCGAACCCACCATGGGATAAAACATTGTAATATTTGGTGCGTATTTGCAGATAAAGTTTATAATATTTTGCAGAGAATTTTGTAGGATTTTTCACAATAGATTTTTGACTGTACAGGTCATACAAAAGAAGCTTTATTTTTAAGAGTATATCCAGGCAAAGAAATGTTCCTTTACTATCTGTTAAACTCTGGGGATCAGAATCTTGCAAAAATATTACAATGACATCAAAGAAATGGAATAGTTTTTATCTTCTGCAGATCTTATTCAAATATGAAACATGTAATATATCATTAAAATATTTAAACAAATTTAGAACCTCATGTACGTAAAAATATCGGAGTGTAAAGAAAATGTTTTTCTTTCATTGGCATTGCTATTATGTTAGTTAAATTCACACGTCGGTATTTTTTTATTTTAAAAGAGATTATTAAAATTGCAATAACATCTAGACATATGAAAGTAAATTTATATATTTTTTAGTTTTTGAAAATTTACTACGGAAATATTAAACACTATTTATATATTATAATAATATTTTTATTATATGCTTATTTACAAAAATAATTTCATATTTACATTGCAAAAACTACTAAAATTAAAACTAATGCGATGCAAAATCTATCATTTACCAGTTTATGAAAAAATTAGTATAAAAATATTTTTATTTATGAGACTTTACTAAATTATTACAATATGTGAAAGCACTGTAAGTAAATATTTATTATTTAGCATTTCATAAATCTTAAATCAACTGGCAATTAGCCGATGTTTTGCCAATAATCACAATATATATAATAATTAATAAATAGTGTAAATATAAAATCTAATAAATAATCGATGTTTAAATTTCTTGTCAATTCTCAATAACAAAAAATGTTTGAATTCCCATTCATAGGTTTAGGATATTTTTTACATTTTTGATCATTAAATTCTTTTAAAACAATAAACATTGCCGACGAGTGAAGGTAGTTACAATATTAACAGTGTCGGTGCCATAACCGTCCTATTAATACTTTGTTTTCTCATGGCCGTGTATGTCGAAGTTTTCATAATTTTATGAGATAAATGAATGAGGCTCTGGGAAACAATCTTTTCTGTGACAAGTCTAATTAAAATAATCAATTATGAAGCCTTGATGAAGGTTATAAACAATAGCGGAGGCCATATTATGAGATAAAGTAACAGAATAAATATAATACCGACAGATCGTATGATTAAAACATGCTTAGTCTGGGAAAATCATATATATATATATATATATATATATATATATATATATATATATACACACACACACACACACACACACATATATATATATATATATATATATATATATATATATATATGTGTGTGTGTGTGTGTGTGTGTGTGTGTGTGTTAAATTTATAGAATAGCATAATATATCCTGACATCGCTAAGAAATTACTATTAATAACTATCATGTGGAGATATGATATTCTCTTATGATATTCTGTAATATAAATATAGGCTTCAAATAATCACAATATATTTTTGATAATACATATTTTATCGTTTAAGTTTTCTTTTCTTATTAATATGTTTCATCCTGTTTAATGCTTAACCGGAATCGTCAGGATATATCTGATGTGTTTTAGTGGGGCATTATGTGAAGGACTTTTGTATTATTCTAAAGGTTATTTGGGTGAAAGATGACAGTGATTTTACTAATTATTCTAGGGCGTATGATAAGAAAATTATATTCTATCCGGATTCATTATCGATTATTTTTTATTTCATTAATGGTTATTATTTTTTCTACGTTTACGTATGTTTATAGGTGCGTTCGTAGTATGTTAATTTTTTTATTATCTACTTAATTACTGGTTTAGATTAATTTATTTTACTTTTTTATTTATTTTCATTCATTTTATTTTATCTTCTTATTTATATATATATATATATATATATATATATATATATATATATATATTATTTTCAAATTTCACTTAACGCACTTAAAGTATTGTGTTTGCATTTTGAGGTGATTTCTCATAGTTTTTTTAGTAATTAGTTTTGATATCGGAAGGAAATTATAGCCAGTTTTTCATCCAGACAGATTTTGCATTTTTCGGATTCATTTAGGATACTCTTTTCGTTATTTTCCATATTTATTGCCGTCATTTGTCTTATGTTTTAATATCACAGATATGTTTAGAAAGAATTGTAATGTTCGCATATTTACAATGTGTAAATTATGTTTTTCGTGCGTAGTTCATTTGTTTCCTGAACCTTCAGTTACATCTATTTATATTTTTCTTGGTTATCTCATGAGTTTACGATGATTTGGTATATTACATTGTTCCACAGGTAAGTGCAAGTTAAGGGATATGCATTCTTTATTATACAGCTTCAGGTGAGTTTGGATTGTCCGTGTGGTTTGTTGATTGATGTCCGCTTGTGATATTTTATTTTTTGTTTTATGTTCTCGGTGCAACACCATTTGATTTTTACAGGGTTTGGGTAGAATAACCTATGGCGTATGCTTGATGCGGGTTTTGCCTTTGAGTTTAATGAATATTATAATTATGTTTGTTTTAAACTCATTAAACTCGTCACTCTCTATCTTCTGTCTTCTTGAACCTCGCTCATTTTCTCCTTTCCTCCATCCATCCTCTATCGTCTCATTCACATTTAATCCCTGTAAGCCTCTGCGTACAACTGTCATTACCGCCTTTCTTGGGGATGAAGTCATAAATATAAATACATAATATTATCTTTATGACCTGAAAATTGTGCTCAAGCATAAAACATAGTGTCAAATTTTCGGTGATCAACTCAATCTGCAATCTGTTCTGTGTATTGAATATTTTACCTATAAATACAGCAAAATTATATATATATATATATATATATATATATATATATATATATATATATATATATATATATATATATAAATTAAATATATAGAATGCTCTATATCAAGGAGAATTTTTGGATTTTATAAATCCATGAAAGAGAGGAAATTTTTTCGTGGGGGTGTTTCATAGGTAAAGAAGTCTTCTCTATTTCTCTATGCTTCTCCTCTCGCTCTTCCTTATATATATATATATATATATATATATATATATATATATATATATATATATATAATGCATTCGAAAATATGTTATAAAATCACTACAAAAATAGCCATTTTGTTTCATCACTTCGTGTCCTATCAAGTGATTGTGTTGAATATAGAATAAAGAGTTTTAAAAGGTTCAAATCGACGGGACTCCCGCCAATAGGGGAAACGTTTTTGCATAAGCTGCAATGACCAATCAAAATACAAGTATATGCATAAAACTTGACAACGAACATTGGATATAATTATTAATGTCTTAATGTTAGGGTTAAACTAATATAGAAATCGTTTTAATTAATACTGAATTTTACAATAAACCTGAAAATTAAAAATTGCCAATTTTAAATGCTAAATCTGATATGTATTAAGTTTAAAATATTACAAAATTATTTAAAGAAAAAACTGAGGAAATATAATCATATGTTATTATTTATATTGTTTTAGTTAAAAGGCCAAAATCTCAGTAAGCTTAAACGTCAATCTAAAGGGAATGTAAAACTTCGTTAATACTTATATAGAATTGAAGCAGTTATGTGGGCAGCGGAGGAGGAAATATTACAAAAGACAATACATAGACAATCAGATTATGATACATATACACATAGACATAAAACACGAAAGAAATAGGTAATAGACAAGCACGACCCTAAAATAACAGTCATATATTGTAACGCTTATTTCAAAATGACACCGCCGAATATTTTTACAAGAATTTAGGTTTGTTTTGCATGTGTGTTAATGTGCAAAATTAGAAATGTTTGTATAAAACCTTTTTATGATATAAGTAATATTTGTTCTGAATCAGATTAATTTAACTTTAAATTTTCTATTTTTCTATTTTCTTAATATCGTTAAGAAATATATATTTTATTTTTGCAAGATTTTTAAGCCCGAGAATTACCTTTGTTTAAAAATGTGTCAAAAATGGCCGTTTGAATAATCTTACTGAAAAAGAAATCGATTCCGATCAGTATAAGCTCTGTTTGAAATACACAACAGAGTCTTCTGCTTACTGGAAATAGTAAATTTTAAATCCTTTAGATTTCAAGTAAAACTAAAATGAAAGCTTCAAGAAGCTTTTTCATTTTTAAAATTCATTTTAAACCTTACGCATACTGAATTAGTGGAGGTACCTAATGTAAATGTTATATAAGGAATGATAAATTATGGTATTGTTTTTAATTCTATATCGATATACGGTGGTGTAATCTGTAGTTGCTTGGAATGAGAGCTGAATTCATATACCAGACAGGTTAGCTATATTCACAGTGCAAATAACCATTGGGAATGCCTGAAGGCATCACCCCTTCCAGCTATAGTTTAAGAGTGAATCGGGATAAGAATCAGTGTTATTATAAAGAATTTTAATGCAATATTTACTCGCAAAAATATAGAATTATTCTTAAAATCTAAAATATTTTTCGGTTTAAGTAACCCAAAAACGTTTGATAAGCCGTAAAAATTAATAATTTATTATTTATTTATTGGGTTTTCTCTTTCGATTTATCTTTTTTTTAATATTCTTAAAACGAATCCTTCATGAGAGTCGAATCTTACAGTACCTTTTGTTTTTAATAGTCAAATGTATCTCTAGTTTAGCGTGAAGATTGTCAAGAATTTTGATAGTAGGATCATTTCGTCATTTATTGGTTTGTACAATCCTGTAAATGTTAGACCACACAAAGCTTAATAAAATGAGTGACCTTGTAACAGAATGCTGAAAATGTGACATTTGTTTCATGGTGGAGCGTAAAATATCTTAAAATTGTTTCCCATGCCATTTTACGAACATAGTTGTTTCCTATATTAATATTTTTTCAATACATTTGACTGCTTGATAGAATCGGCAAAGCTTAGTATGTTATGTAGGCATCAACTGCAGTAGAGGCTATTCTATCTTTAGTGAACTGCCTAATTTTATAAGTTTAGTCCAATAAACACCCAAATAATTCAAATATTTTTTGAACTACATATAGCACGATGTATCATGTAATGAGTTCAAATCTGAACGGATGCCATACAATTGCGATATTTTGTTTTCAATCATTACAAGAATAGAAAGTCGAGAGAGACACTAACACATCAGGAATTAAAAAAAGGGAAGAAAAATTCGGTAAACGATGTTGTAGAGAAAATTCAATAAAAATAGCAGGCGATTTGACGATTGACGTTTCACTTGAATTTTTGAAGAATGTATTTGGCAGGAATGCAAGAATCTGGAAGACGAAGTAAGAAACCATTAGTATTTTGTATAGCAATTTCAACAATAAAATAATGAGAACAACCTACCAGTCCTGTACTACGATTAAATTCGAGATACTAAAGAGGTAGATACCATCAAACAATCGTCTTTAAGATATACGTGGAAGCTACGTCATGGCTCTGGGAAAGTGATAAAAGACAAAATATAAGGTCAGTACAAGTAACTAATGTGAATCCTGCCTGATCTCAACTTAATAAATATCTTATTATCTTTAGTCGTCTATTATCTTTCCTATTTTAAAATGTTCAAAAGTCAATGCATGTTCTAGCCGCAAAGCGGTTTGAACAAAGCTTAATAAAATTATTCATGTCTATAATTATCCAATAGTTACTTCTGTCTCGCAGAAGAATTAATGATTGTAAATCGTTTGTTCATTGTCAAGTGTACCAGGGACGTGTACATGTTCCTTATTCCGTATGTAAGGATGGTTTTGTATTTTTGATATTTGTGCTCTTTTGCGTCGCTTCTGATGCTTAATTTAATATGGAAAACACCGTTCAATAATAAAACCAGTGAATGTTATCGTTTAAAAGAGACCTACAAGTGCATTTCTAATTTTTAAGTTTAGTAATTATCTACTGTCAACCAACTCAGCCGCCATTCTGTTCAGTGTGATACAGATAAACAGACAGGAGATATCCTGTCCATTTCTAACGACCTTCAAATAAAAAGATTTCTTTAAACATATATATATATATAATTACAATGTATTTTCTTCAATAGATATTGTTTATATTTTTGTCATGACAAAAGATAGATGGCTAAATAAGTCTAACAGCAAATATAAGATAATTATAATTAATTAAAATAATTATTATCATTTAATCATGCCACAAAACTTATACCAAAATTGCAATAATCATATTAATAAGCTATTAATTTTTCCCACAATTTCAAACTCTCCTTTATAGTAGAAAATTACAATAGCAATCAGTGAACATGAGGGCGTTAATAAGAACCTGTTTTAAGGAAAAATTGCCATATATTTAAGTCAACAGTAACACTTACACTTTGGTCAATAAATGCCATATAGAAATGCATGTAACCTGTTTCTCACTATTAAATTTCTTTAAATAGGACATGAATTTCAGCGATTTCTCGGCAAAGCTCTTTTTTTTAAACAGTTCAAACACATAATTAAAACTAAGATAGATTCTTTCAAAGTTTCTAAACCTACAGTATTTACATTAGTAGAAACGTTGTGACAAATATGGCGACAAAGATGAGAAAAATAGTCCGACTAATGTAAATACTGTACATAATACCTCATCTCAGAAATATAGACAGTTTCTAAATCTAAGTTAACGTTAATTCTTCTTGATCATATTGTTCATGATTTAACCGTCACGTTTTTTTTAATCCCCTTAATCCTTAACGTGGAAGAAATTATTCATTAAACCTTTAAAGTTTGATCTGTGAGATAATATGTCGGATACACTTTTACTTTATGTTCCTATGTTTTATTTTCTGTAATTTAAAATATACATTCTTTTCTTTTCTTTTTTATTACGTTGTTCTGGTTATCTCCTTAATTTCAAGATTCAAATCGGAAGTAACCTTTAAGGATACTTGCTCAGCCTATATTAATGTGGTAGTAAAAACACAACAGTTAGATTTTCTTTGGTAATAAAATTCACTTACAACAACCTGCGTGATTGTATTCTTAATGATCACTCCGGCATAGAAAGCCCATTAATCTACTTGAGAGGGAAGATAATTTTTCTGAACTTTTGTATTTTAACTAAGAGAAATCGCTTCGTGTGTGGCACAAGAATGGCCTTGGAAAGTCAAACACTGTTTATACGAAACAACCTTGCAATATTTCTTAACTAAAAACTCTGTGTTTGAATAAACTAGCAATCGCCATGCTATAGGCCGGTCTTCGAACAGTAAGCACCGATCGATAGTTCTGCCGATAGAACGTGCCCCCAACTCACTGTCTCTCTCTCTGTCTCTCTCTCTGTCTATTTTCCGGGGTGTGTGAGGGGGTGAAAGAGAGTGTGCATGTGTGGGACATGGCTATATTTTACTCGTTGTTAATTCAATCAAGGAGAAGCACCGGTTTAAAAGGGAGAAAAATAAGTCACTATCGTTGCGCTTAGCGCTGGGACGTGGGCCTAATTATGTAAGGAATGTGCTTCGTTTTCTCGATCACTTGTCATGTAGTGACGGCAAGTATAAGAAATAAATATTTGCTAACTTTAAGGTTTTAACTAATTTTCTTAGCAGCAGTTAACAACACGAATCTTTCGTTTAACTCTCATCTCGCTCTATCTATCTATCTATCTATCTATCTATCTATCTATCTATCTATCTATATATCTATCTATCTATCTATCTATCACATTAAAAATATAATTTTGGCTCCTCATAACATTCGTTATCTCATTATTTTCATATCTATCAACATAGTATCTAATTCCTCTAACCGGAAGCACAATTCTCCATGAATTTATTCCTCATGCATTTCAATAATATAAAATGCATTTATGTTGATTATTATTCTTATTCATGCGTCTATACCTTTGATACATATATACAGGGTGATTGAAAAGTAACTCCATATTTATGTATGAGTGTCCAGGCAGGAGTCCTGACTTAACACTGTGATTTTTTTTTTCTTTGGGGTTGGTTAACGGAGCCCAAATTTAAAGAAAAGGAGGGTGAATAGAAGTTATATCTTCCATACCATAAGAGTTCCTGGTGAACTCAACTGGCGCGATTCCTGGGCGATTCGAAAAGCAGATAGCGAAATATGGTGCTCATATCAAATTTGAAATAAAACCTCATGCTAAACCTCCACTTTTCGCTGAAAAAACGCCATAGCATAATAAAAAGACCACAAACTTAATAAAAAAAAACAACAAAATTTTAGCTTCAAAGTGTTTGTTATTATTAAAAGAAAAGAACAAAGTATTTCTTAATTACTTTTTTAAAAATGTTTACACATTTCTAACACATTCGAAATTTTTGTTAAATATCTTGTTACGAATTGTGTTTTTGCGCTTTTTTTCCAGTGAAACACACATCTATTTGGACATTCTTGCAAGACTAAAATAATTGTCAGATTTTAATGAAACTTTCAGGACTTATTCACAAGTAAATGACATTAATTTTGATTTTCTTTTGTTAGAAAAACCTTGGTAATTTTTTTTTTACTGCATTTACATAATTTCATGAACTTTCGAGAAATCAAATTTCCACAGAAAAATTTGTTTAATATTTAAAAGCAGGACCCCTTGGAAAATTTAAATCATTTTTTTTTTCAAACTACTAATCATTTCCCGAAAGTCTGCTCCAAATCGTTAAATAAAAAAAATGAAATAAAACTATGACATCATTTATATAGAGAAGCGTTTAATTGTTTTTATAAATAACATTTATTAAAGACACTATTCTCTTAAGGAAAAAAAAACTTGATGAATAATGAATAATGAATCTTTACAAGATTTTTTTCATTTTTAAAATTTTAATTATAATAATTTATAAAATGATAAATCGTTTAAAATTCTACTTTACTTCCATTCGGTTAGTTGATATTGTTATTAAGTGAAGACTATATTTACGAATCGAAAATTGAAAAGCTCATTAAAAGTCTTTTAAACAAAATATATTTTTTTTTATTTTTTTTTTAATGTATACGTAACATGCTCATTTTTGAAAATATTTTGGCAATATACCACATAATGAGAAAAAATAGCGATGTCTATAGTAAATTTAAATTCAACATGCCTAAAATTAAAATACGGAGAAGATTTTCCCACATTTTTAAGATTACTAAGTAATTAAAAATTATATAAAAGTGTCCACCTTTCATTTACTTAAATTAAGTTTTAACAGCTGAGATCTCCTTACAATCAAAAAAAAAGTTAACGCCACGTAAATTACTCAACGTGTTGACATAAAATTAGTCGCGCTAATGTTTCTTTAAAAAAATCGATTTCTCTATTATTTTAAAATTAAAGTAAGTATTACTTTTTTTGTAGATAAGTTTAATTACACTTTAAATCAGCTGATATTTCTCAAATAAAGTTTTAGAAAAATACATTTTATTTCTGCAAGATTTTAAATTGAGAACAAACTTTTGTTTACAAATGTGTTAAAATGGCTGAATTTAAACGATTATTGAAAGCGATCAAAAAGTTGGTATTCTAATAAGTATAATTTCTATTTTGTTTAATGGGAATCGTAAATTTAATCATTTAGCTTTCAATTAAAGCTAAAAAACATCAAGAATGCGATTTCCTTTTTAAAATTTCAATTTAAAGTAAGGTATCAAAACTGAGTGGAAGTACCGATGCGAAGCACGTTCCTCTCATATCCTTTTCTTTTAAAAATTATAGCTAATAGATAAATTATAAGTATTTTAAAAGGAGCATTACTTTTCGATACACACACGCACGAATGTGCCATCTATCTATCTATCTATCTATCTATCTATCTATCTATCTAACAATGTATGTTCTATCTATGTCTGTTCTATCTATCTATCTATCTATCTATCTATCTATCTATCTTCAATGCCTCTTCTATCTATCTATCTAACAATGCCTCTTCGATCTATCTATCTATCTATCTATCTATCTAACAATGTCTGTTCTATCTATGTCTGTTCTAACTATCTCTCTATCTATCTAACAATGTCTGTTCTATCTATGTCTGTTCTAACTATCTATCTATCTATCTAACAATGTATGTTCTATCTGTGTCTGTTCTATCTATCTATCTAACAATGTCTGCTCTATCTATGTCTGTTCTATCTATCTATCGATATGTGAATGGAATTTACTGAAATGCGTGAACTTTCTTCCATTTTAAAATTTTCCAATGATGATTTTGAGCCCCTACAGTCTAAAGATATGTTGCGTCATTGGATACTGTGCCTCGACGAGGCCGGTAAAAACAAGTACAAAATAAGTTGGGTACCCTGTAATTTTCTTGGATGAGTCACCCTTTCAGCAACTTCGGGAAGACGGAGCGCAAGTGAGATTGATCTGGCTTTGTAAAGAATGGTGTGCAATATTGTGATGGCTCTGTAATTTAATGAAACGTGTTCCACGGACGTTAGCAGGCACCACTTGTGAAATTGGAGTGTGGCAATGTAACGTACAGTTTGAGTCAGAAATGCAACACAATATGTCTTGTAAATTATGCGTAATTACTAAGCCTCTATTATCCTGGAAGCAAATGTCCAGTAGAATCTGATCCTGACAGCGTTGATTAGGATGCAGTTAATGTACTTAAGAAAGTGAGTTTTCAGCATGGGCTATATTACACTTTCCCTTCGCCATTAGCCAACTTAGTACATAATTATATATATATATAATATATATATATATATATATATATATATATATATATATATATATCACGAGAAATTGTACATATTATACATGTTGATATATAATACGCATAAAACAAATGAGAACAGATACTAAGTAGAGAATAAACTGCCAGCCGGTTAGATTTCTATAAACTATGTACCAAAATGCCCGCATTCGTAATCCTTGCATTATAAATAATTTGAATCAGTGATGTCGATTAGACGTACTCAGCTGACTTATTTAAGCAACGGATAATTCAAAAAACTATTTTAACATGAAACAATAACTCTTTCATCGCGCAAGTATGAGATTTTTACGTGTGTTTGTAATTCAATTAATTATTACCTTATTATCATCAAATTCCCGTAAAGGTTATGCTTGTTTCTTGTTGAATAATATGTTAATGACATCTATATTAGAAGCAGATGTTAAGAAACAAGAAAACAGCGTTAGAAAAAAAACGAAAATATTACGGAAATTGCAAATGAATCATACTAAATTTTTAGTATAGAAATTGCTTTGTAAATAATGTACTATAGAGATATGCCTAAAATAACAATAAAACATGTGATTGTCGGTAATTGCAATTAAAATTCACATTATTAAGAGAATATAGCTATCTTATCCCCATGAGTATAAGCGTTAAGAAACAAAGATGCAATTAGGAGCAATGAAATCTTAGGTCATATCGGTTCTCTTATGATTCAATGTATGCGAGAAAATCGCCTCAAAGATGAATAAGAGACTTGTGACCAAAGAAATATATTTCTAGAGAGGGATACTGAGAATACCACAGAGGGAACATGTAAGCAACGCCGTTTTAGGGAAACAAAAAAAAACTTCTTTAGAATCAGAAAGAGTTAGTTGGGTCAGATGAAATGGAAAGATGGATTTGTGAATTTGATACTCACAGGATACATTTGCAGCAAGAGTGTCAAACGTAATATGCGCTTGTGCAAATTGTTGGCAGAACAGTGATTGGGAGAGATAGCAGAAGCACAAACATTACTAAGATCGACAAAGGACAGGCAATTGTGGTGAGCACAGATCATTAATATACTGAAGGAAGCGACACGGTACATAAAAGAAAACATCTAAGAAAAGTAATTAAACGTTGATAGATTAATTTATCACTTTTGATTTAATTTAAATCAATCTTTCTCGATGAACCCTAGAAGTTAAATATTTTAAAATAGCATATTTATATAAAAATATTTATTATATACACATATCTTGTTTTCTAAATGTGATGAAATAATGTATATGAACACTTATTAACCCCCCCACCTCCAAAAAAATAAAACATCTGAAACAAACTCAAAAATTTCAAAATATTGAACGTCGAAAACCGCACCAAGGGGTGGTGTAATTGTTAGCAAACTTGTCTCGCTAGAACATTTAAAAAGGAGTAGTGAGTTCAATCCTCACTGGGTGCCCCGTACTTTTTGGCCTTTTGCCACATCTACGCTACAGTTTGAAAATCGCTATTGAAACTCAAAAAATATTAAAAACGTATGAAACAGTTCGAGTACTCAAGAGAATTAAAATGACGGTAACTCAAGATTAAAAAAAGTTCATATAAAAACAGAAAAATACGAATTTAATTATATTTACAAGATATTACACTCACACAATTTATAACTGCACTAATATATATATATATATATATATATATATATATATATATATATATATATATATACATATGTATATATATATGTATATATACATTATTTGTGGCCTTGTACAAACGTTTTATGTTTAATATTATATTACGTGGAAAATCGAGTTACTCTAATTTGAAAGTTATATTAAATTAGCATAATTTTAAATAGGAACAACTAAACTTCTGAAGAGTAAAATTACTTAGGCTTATGATCAATTTAGATTTAATTGAAATATATTTGGAAGTTTCTGATAATTGACTTACAACTGCAAGAAGAAGAAAAATCTATGGTATTCCGCAAAAGAATAGTCCTAAAACGCCAATAACGATAAGTTTATACCAATATCAAGCAATTAAATATTTTTAAATATCTTGGAAATTATTTTATCAGAGGACGGCGAGTGTGATACTGAAATCCGAAGGCGCACAAGGATAGCCAAAGATGCATTCTGCATTAAAGTGCTGAGAATCAGGAAACATTCGTTAGAAACTAAGTAAAGTGTACTGAACTGTTTTGTGATATCTGTCGTCTTATATGGAATTGGATATGAAGAAGAGAGTGGGAGCAACAGAAGTGTCATTCTAAATAAGAGCAATGACGAAGTTCTACATAAAATGGAAACGAAAATTAAACATAACATCAGGAAGAGACAGCTGAAATTTCTAGAACACCTAATGTGAAAAGAGGGTTCGGGAAATCTGATACTCGCAGGGATGTTTGATGATAAGAGAGACAGAAAAAAAAACTTTAAAATTTTGAGAGAAATAACAAAAAGAGAAAATTTACTAAGAGAAACAAAGGGCAGAAAATTGTAGAGATCCATTGACATATACGTCCTGACGGCACACGGTACATGAAGAATACACCAAATTTGTATAAAAACGACTTCGGTACTCCGTTCTCTAACTAAATGGTTTTTGACAGTATTAAATTTTCCGCTAATATTTTTGGTTAGTAGTTGTCAGTTTCTAAATTGTCAAGATTAATTTGTCAAGGAATAATGTGTTTTCAGGTCTAAATCTAAATTAGTTACAAAACTTCATTTCATTCTACTTAGAGCTGTTATATTACAGTTCATATTGTTAATCCGCTATATAACAATTCATATGAAAATCAGTCACCGTAAAAATGGAGAAAATAGGACAAAATTCTATAAGGAACATAGAGAAATGAATATAGCACACAATTTAAATTACTTCTCGACATATAAATATCATTATTTAAAAAATGGACAAAATGTTTTGTAAAAATATATGCTTGGAAAATCTCGATTAAAGAAAAAAAGGCTGTACCTTTCACAGTATTTGTCATGATAAATGAAAGTCGAGAGTAAAACTTTCTTACTTTTATTTAGTGGGACATAAAGGAAAAACGGGGTCTTGGACGAATTGCTATCGTATAAAACTAAAGCTGGGATATTTTCCCGGTTGTATAAACGACTGAGATAAATTTTCTCTGTCAAGAATTTATTCCGGTATTTTTAATATATAAATTCGTCATTCATCAATTAGCATGTGCCATGTAGAAAACAGTATGAGACCAGAAGTGAGATTTCGTTTCCAATGACGCGTATTCTCTAGAAATGTCATATTTACCTGTTTACCATAATCGTACAAGAATATTGTCTTGATTACGGTTTTGAAATTTTCAAGGTAAAATCATTCCCTCAAGAGATCATGGAATCCGAATATCAATCGTCCATTCATTAACGTAGCAAATCGAATGAAAATTGTTGACGACAAAATAATGATTATGTAAATTAAAGCGCACATTTTATTATTAATCAAATACCTACCTAATGAAGTCAAGATAAATGAGAGCGCACAATACTGGGTTGATTAAACTACAGAAAACCTCATCGCATATGTTCGTTTCTAACCCTCAGTAGATTTGACATAGATATATATGTAAGCAAATATATGGATATAATCCGACAGTATGAAGAAAAATATATACTGAAAAAACAAAACAAAAATCCTTATATACGTTTATGCTGTTTTAATGTTAATATGTCAACGTCTGACGTTTCGGTCTAATAAAACCATCTTCAGGACATATTCATAAATATAACATTATCAATACAACATGACAAAGATATATATATATAAATTATATCTGAAAGCCTTTGATGAAGAATGAAATTAGTGCAAAGTTATACCACAACCTGTCAGTTATGTGCCATTTGTAACACGCATGGTTCCTAACTGTATGTGTGATACACGCTTAGGCGATCCTGTAGTTTTCCTGACTGACGAGGCAGAGTTTTCCCACAGTAGGTAGCCATTTCTTTCTGCGGTAGGACCCAGGCTATCCAGCTATTTACTCATAGCTGGTGGGAGAAGATTCATACATTTCCCATGGGTATTAGCATCGGTAATGGAGTCAACTGGATTTCGAACTCAGCTCTCCGATTCATCAATCCAAGCCGCTATCCATTACTCCACAGTGCCTCCCTAACATTAGCTAAGCACACCCATTAACATTAACACCAAGAAGACGCCAATGATTATCTAAATGGCAAATAGCGGTGTGGGTTGAGTGGTTTCTGAGGAAAAAGGGAGTATTTTGTCATATGAAAGCTGAGGCTGTCCGTTCCTCATTCTCCATCTTTTATCGAGTTCAAAAGCAATTAGACGGCCAAATAGATGATAAATAATTTTCCTTCCTGAAATCGCGTTCACACAGATGTAACTTTACTAGCCTATCATTACTCTATTACTACATCCATCACTTCCAGGATATATATTCTAACAAGCTACATTGTTTTGTTTTGTTTTTTCAAATTAAGGCGTACATCATATGAACCCGCCATGACTTGTTCGCAAACCGTCCCTCCTAAGTATTTCTTTAGTAATGAGGAAGTCTCATTCAGCCATTTCTTCCTCCAGAATTGCCCCTCAATAGAACAGACCCACGAGAGGGTGCTTTCTCGATCAGTAAAAACTTAAACTCTTAAAGTCTGGGGTTAATCTTTATCTATCCTAGAAATCCTTATAATTTGCACTTCTTACTTCAACCATTTCCAACCTCATTTACAATTCAGTAACTCACTCTATTAAGTAAAAGTAAATCAACAACAATGAAATCGTTTGTACAAATATAACAAATTTATTTATTAATGAAATGTTCCGAAAATAGTATAGTCTGAATATAATAATTCTTTAATACGTTTTCATCTAATAAAAAAGTATGAAAAATCGTTAGTTCTTTGAAGAACCAAATATCAAATTGATTTTTGAGTATATGTGTCCAAGGATTTACCATTGTTTAGCGTAAATTTTGAGATGAGAGATTATATTTAGTTTAAAATCTCATTGTATTAAATTATATATGTGTATATCAACATTAGTAGTAGACTTATACAGATAAACGTTAGGGTCGATCTAATATGGACGCTGATTATGAAGAATACTTATTTAAATAAAGTGAACGCGTTTTTCACCACAAAAACAATTGGAACTGAGATATGCAGTCACGTGCACTTCGTAAAATTGAATAGACATGTATTAAATATATTGATTTGCTGAAAACCTTGAGAACCCGGTCGCAAATATTAAGGAAATTGTTTTGTTATCATTATAAAACGGATGAACAACAATAGTATAAACATTGAACGGTACTATTTTGTTTTGTTATTTACAAGGAAAATATCTACTTTGGCTTGTAATTTCAAGGAAAAATATCTACAGTGTACAAATATTATTTTGAAATGTTATCTACATAGTAAAACAGTGGCAACTTTAGCTTTTCCTTGTAGATAACAAGCAAAAGTATCACCATGTCTTACTATATACATATCATACCAAATTAGAATTTATACGGTGTAGATATTTTAGCCGATGCTGTTTATATATGATTTTTTTGTATCATTAAAGAGGCTACAAAAAGACAAAGGTGGAATTCGAGCGAAGGAACAGCAACACATGCGTAGATGAAAGAAAGTGTGGTTTATTGTAAATGAGAATACACTCCGGGAAAAAAAAAAACAGGGGATCGGGTGGCAGGCTAATAATTCCCGAAAAACGATATTTATCATAACTCCCCGAAAGGCAGGGTGTGGAACAAGACAGTGTTTTAATGCGGGAAAAAATCGAGCCTCTAGGCACAGGAAAAAATTTCCCGTAGACCATGTATATACGGAGTCGGTTAGCAGTTTACTACCCCAGACTAGACTCTACCCTTCGGCATTGCCTTGTCTAGGTTCCTGTCCGCCCGAAGGCAGAGAGTTTGACTAGCTTAGCTGGAGACGAACCTCCAACTAATTGCCGAAGCAAGTCACCAGCTATAACTTGCGCTCACTATGTATAGCTACTAATATAGATTTAATATATAAATATCATTCCAAAATAAATTAGTCGGTGTAAAAAATTCTTCCTTGTAGATAACAAGCCAAAGTAGCACTCATTAAAGTATATTAAAATATCTATCAATATATTTCAAACACTGCCCTTACAACTTTGAAGAGCTCGGAAGTCACGCATAATCAGTTCCAGGAGTTAGAAAACCAGAAGGCGGTTTGGAGAAGTCATTTACTATGGAGCTGAACATGAGAAATCACATAGATTTTCGTGTCGAAACAACTTTCATGATGATGGTGAATTGTTATTTTCCATTTTGTGTTTTTTTTTAATTCATTAAAATTTAATTCATTAAAATAAAATTTACAAGGCCGTTTTTTTAATGCGAGACAAAATCGAGCCCGTAGGCTCGGAAAAAAAAATTCCCCGTACACCACGTATACACCGCGTCAGGTAGCTGTTTACCACCCCAAACGAGACTCTGCCCTTCGGCATAGCATCGACGGTACAGAATTTGACCAGCACAGCTGCAGACGAATCTGCAATTAAATGGCGTAGCAAGGTTATTTATCTTACCTCCCCGCGGGATAGGATGTTGCACAAGGCCGTTTTTAATGCGGGGTCAAAACCGAGCTCGAATGCTCGGGCAAAAATTAAATTTGACAGGGATTAATATTAGTATGTAGATATTTTAAAGAAAGTTTATAAGAAAAATGAAACGTTATAAAATCTCTAACATATATAACTATGAATAAACGTATTTCAAGCTTGCTAAACATTACACCACGCCGAGGTGCCCAATTTTTATTCTTTGTATGTCGCGTCAAGTTTTGTCAAATTGTCTGTGAGACTGTCGGCCTGCCAGGATGGTAACGTATACTGGAAATTCATGGATTTTAAGAAATCCAGCAAAAATTACCTGGTCACCGAAAGAGAAGGATTTTAACTTCTTCAACTAATTACTTGAGTATAGTGAGAATCCATTTGCGTAAATATACTCGAATCACTCGTTATGAGAATTTTATAACCGCCATTCAGAATGAAACAAATGTGAATACATAATGAAAAACATTAGTTACTGATATTTATAGAAAATAATGGGCTCAAAACAGGACCCAAAACATAAAGTTAGTTTAAAAAAAAAAAAAAAAAAATTACAACTTAGGTTTATCTAAAATATAGATTTTAAATTTTGTACTTAATAAATTATGATGGAGAATATATTATTGATTTTCAGAGATTTGGACTTATTAATTCAAACAAAAACAATTCGATCAACTGCAAGTGATACAAAATATGTAGTCGTTTTTACGGCGTATCATTATTTAAAAATAGAAATTAATTTAAAAAAATACAAGTTATATTTATCTAAAATATAGATTTTAAATTTTGTGCTTAATAAATTATCAGGGAGAATATATTATTAATTTTCAGTTATTTGGACTTTTTAATTCAAACAAAAAAGAATTCGATCAACTGCAAGTGATACAAAATATGTAGTCGTTTTTACGGTGTCTGATTGTTTAAAAATAGAAATTTAATTTTAATTCCCATGTCTCTACACACTCTACATCCAGAAAATAATAACTCCCATTTATGCTGGAAAAATAGGTATATTTTGTTATACATTCAGTATATGAATTCTGACATCCCCTTTTTCTAATAACTCTTTTTCTTCATATTACATGCCTTTCACGAAGATATAAATATACTCCTAAATATTTCACGTCCATCAAATGTAATAAATAACGCAGATTAATTCACATTGAATTGAAGAGTCAATAGTATCAGGTAAAAGACTTAATAAAAAATAGATCAGTGTGCATAGATTCTAAGAAGTCCCATCTGACGTTTACTTCGTTCAAAGGAAAGATTTGGCAGCTTAAGTAACGCAGAAAGTAAGTGTTGTGTTTTTCCTGCTTTTATGAAAATAACTTCAAACGAATACAAAGTAGATGCCACCTTCTCTCTCTCTCTTCTCTCTTTCTCCATATATATATATATATATATATATATATATATATATATATATATATATATATATATATATATATATATATATATAATCATAATACGGTACACCTGACAAGGAAGTTAATAGAAATTTCCAACATAAAACATTGTTATACATCTGAAGATCAAGCCACAAGGTTTTAGTATTGTTTTTTGCAGAACACGGAGTGCATTGATTCAACACAGCAAAAATACTTTCATTCATTTCTTTACCAGTGTATTTGAAATAACACGATTGATGAGGTTGCTTAGAATCTGGCAACAGAAATCAATAACGAGAATAATGATTCATTACAGGAGATAGGCATCAGCTGAGTTGCCTGGCGTGAGTTCTAGAAATTGATTTAATAGATACGCTCGTCGATTTTACCCGTCTTGACAATAGACACTAGGGAAGGAGCTCTTTGTGGTTACATCATGAATGGCTACGATTTAACTAAGCCTTTCATGGAGAGAATTTCTTGTATTGATGATATATCAAGCAGCCACTATAATTATAGTCTCCTCCAGCAAATATCAAAACATTTGCTATTTTCTAGTTTAGTATTTTTCTTTCTTCCAACATATAAGAAAATCTATTTGAGTTAATGATCGTAAATATATATATTTTTTGACACCAAGCAAGAAAATAAATCCACTAAGACACAAGGGCGTTGCTGAATGTGGAATAACATTATTAAAAAGAGAAAACAATAAATGATCAGGAATTAAGAAGAAAAATATAAAGATTGACATGGAAAAGCCGGAAGAAATTTTCACAAGCAACATGTGCAAGAGAAGGAAGGTTTAACATTGAGCTTACGATTAAATCTAGCAATTTTAACTGTAAAAAATGATTTGTCCTTTATGACCATCTGGGACTGCGATTAAATTCTTGAAGTCGACGTACCAAAAGAAGAATTCATCAGAACAATTACCATGAAGATATTTATAGAAAATACGCGCCGAAACTACGTTGCAAAGGCGATAAAAAATGAGACCTTTACGAGAGTTCATATTTAAAAGCCTAACACTATTTACATTATTCGGACTATTGTCCTTATCTTTGTCGCCATATTTATTACAACGTTATACGCCCAGGCCTTCTTCAGGTGGTTGGAATGTCGAATTGAACCCTTTATATCGCTTAATGGGGTAGACTGTTCTAGTTCAACGTGCCATGTTTAATGAATGTCAGTTATTTCCTGTTAATTGCCATCTCCAAGTACTCCAGTGCCTTAAATATGGCGACAAAAATGAGGAGTACATAATACGTCATCTCTGAAATATAGACAGCCTAACGTTTGTAAAAATGTATTATCGCCGGTGCCTCATAAGTTACTAGACTAGCGAAGGACTATGTATCTTATGTAACAGAGCATTCAAGTATGAAATATTCTGTATAAAGGAAAGCTAATATTGATAATTACAGATTTATTCATACCCGACTAAAATTTTCTTAACGCTATCAAAATTCATTTATCATATTTAGGTGAATGACACTCAGAAAATCCTCGTTTGAATCAGACATTTAACATATTTCGATACGGTTACTTTAACGTAAAGTGGAGGGATGATGAAAATGAGAATTTTTTTTCTCGATTCTACGAGTGGAATATTTTTCATGTCAGTAATTCAAATCTGAATAAATTCTGTTAATATCTTGTCTTTTAAAATATTATTAGTCAAAGAATATTCTTCTATGAAAGTACATGAGGAGGTTACAGCCCCAATAATAAAGAGGTGTTCATTTGCCGGACTGCTTTTTCATTCATTGTACTATTTCCACCCCAGTTTTGTATCCAATTAATAGACGCCCGTCACATACATTTTTCCCACTTTGTAATTAATGTTACCAAGAAATATGTACAAATATATGTGTGCTTGTGTGTTTTGTGCGTGTGTATACACAGGAAAGGCGCTGAGAATTAAAATGATCATGTCTTGTCGTTTAGGCAAGTGAATGTGAGCGAGAAAATTTCAGCAACCCATCTTTCCTTATTTTATAGGAACAAATAAAAAAAAAAATAGGGCATAACATCGGTCCTTTTTAAAGCATTCAGATTATTGAGTTTTGATCGAACATCAGATAGAGAGATATTTAAATAGTTATCTGTCTATCAGCTGATTTCTAATAAGGAGATATTCAGCAATCGCCAAAATATATATATTTGTATTTATCAAGGGCTATTTTTTGTTAATTTGTGACAACGCCATGTACCTGCGAAAAATATCACTGCAGGGGGAAGATTCGTAACGGTCAAATATTTGCCATTAAAATGTGGTAGTATTCTCATTTTATTTTTTTTTATCCATCTATCTATCTATCTATCTATCTATCTATCTATCTATCTATATACACCTACATATATGCACACACATATAAAATATGCACACACATATAAAATATTTATATGCATATATATGCACACACACAATATATAATATATATATATATATATATATATATATATATATATATATATATATATGTACGTATGTGCGTATGCATTGCCATACTTAATAACGGAAAGGACTAAATATATGTGTGTATGTCAATCTATAGATATTAATTAATAAAATAACTTACCCACTTTCCTGACATTCATATTAGTATGTATGTATGTATATATGTATGTATGTATATAATGTATGTACACACAGACACGCACAGAGACAAAGACACACACACACACACACACACACACACATATATATATATATATATATATATATATATATATATATATATATATATATATATATATATATATATATATATATATAGAGAGAGAGAGAGAGAGACATCTTCCGTGATCATGTGTAATAACACCAATATAACAAATTTAGTCAAATGACATCCTAAAGGACAAACACATCATACGCAATCTTTTTTCCGATTTGTAATACATTTTTCCGCAATATATATATATATATATATATATATATATATATATATATATATATATATATATATATGTTCCCAATAGTGAAGTTAATATACATTTTAAAAAACAAGCACATCTTCACGTTGACATGATCTCTCTCTCTCTCTCTTCATATATATATATATATATATATATATATATATATATATATATATATATATATATATATATATATATATATATATATATATATATATATATATATATATAAAAAATTTGACATGCACACCGGTAAAAATACGCACAGATATAGGTAGGATATTATACTTACATATACACATTCGCCTGCGAAGGGAATGAAAATGTATAAATTATTTACATTTTTTTCCTAAGCACTAGATATGATAAACGGGACGCGTAAAACAGTCTGCTTAAATGGAGTCTATGTAATATGATAAGATTTTATAACTTTATGCATTACGACTCTGGGCCTTTGAGCACACGTGTGAATTTCCGATGTCGTTTCTCTTAGTATAAACGTCTGTCTTCTTCAAATCCGAAAAGAACTCCATTAGTTATAATAGAGAAGCATAATGTTATGAAAATATTCATGGTACTAAAAGAATACTAGCTCGTCTAAAACAGTCGACATTAAGTGCATAGAATTCTCTCAAAGTCTTCTAACGAGGGCAATGGTATCATTAAGTCTCATACAACATACAGTTAGAAAATTTGGTTGTAAGATATATAGCTTCGTGATTTATGTACTTCTTTCACTGTAACGTTATATCTAATGACGTTAGAATAATGTACATCATTGCCTTTCTCCATGGTGGCTAGATGTCGGGATGTTTATCGTTTTATCGGTAAATACATACATTTAATTATTTGTTAAGTTCATTGTTAGTATATAAAAATTTTAAGTAAAAATAATAGAGTGTGCTAAATATTACGATCATGTGATATTTTCGAAAATTATCAAGAAAAGTAGACTTAATTTCGTTAAATGCTAAAACATGGCAATTTTGTTTTTACTCTGTGAATTCGGCTGCAAAATAAATACTGATGTATATTCTATATGACGTATCCCTTCAGAACATTGGCTCACCAAAACTTCTTGCCCATTGTAGTTTTTGTTTCTCTATTTACTATGTAGACTCGTTCACCGAAATTTTACACACTTGGCTCGTTATGTATTTTACCTCTGGCCTTCAATTTAAGCTGTGAATATTTGAAGTCCTGTTTCCATTTCATTTTCCGTAGAAATGTCTCTTTCTGATGCGAAGTATACGTGTTCTGTTTGCTTCCATCTTCTCTAAAACTTTGTCATTGCTCACATGTTCAGACCATGGTATTCTCAGCAAATATTTTTCCGTTGTGCTATATAGGAAACATATATTTCATACGTGTTTAGTTCTCATTTCTTCGTTTCAAACAATATTTACCTGTTTCCCCTTAGTTAGCCGAGGTTTTAAAAGGCACATTTCGCTATCCCAATGCGCCTTTGCATGTCAGAGTTACATCGGCCATCTTCTAATAACACACTTCCCAGATACTTACATTTTTAATTGATTGGTTTTGATATTCCGAATTTTTAATTTTGGTATCTCCAATTCCTAATTCGCATGTTGAACTGTTTCTTTTTCCCTAGTAACAAGACATTCTTGCGTTGTACAATTCAGCACTATTTTATTTTGTTTCTAAGGGGATTCTTCTGTTTCTTAATACTTTGTTTAGATTATGTAAGGCATATTTCGCGCTACCAATACGTTTTCAAAATTCAGTGTCACATTTTCTACCCTCTGTTAAAACAATTCTCAGATATTTAATATTTCTATTTCCTTGATTTAAGTATCAACAATTTGTAATTTTGGTATATCCAATTTGTAACTTGCATGTTTTCTTCGCTGACATCCATACTTTCTTTCGTCGTATAACCGTTGTTTCCTCCTTCTTATTTTCGTTTCCTTCTTTCTGAAGGATTTCATGTTGTTTCCGTTCTGTGTATCCTATCACCATTGTGTAATCTGCATACCTAATGTTGTTAAGATTGTAGTTGCAAATAAAGTATCTTGATATGACTTCTAATTGACTCAGCATTGCTTCATTGTAAACTTTTAATAGGTTAGATGGAAAGACATATTCTTGTATTATTCAATAAATGTCGTTTATTCTGCCTCATACCGTTAATAGGAGACAAACGCCTCGCCGTGTATGCAAATGAGATACGTAAATCGTCATCATGGCGCAAACTGCAAACAGAATTCTCAATTGAAATCATTGCCTGTTGCGTTCAATTTTGCACAGGTACCTGTGGGAAAAGCATAAGCAACTCTCTTTTCGTTACAGATATGTATTAAATAGCTGAGTAGGTTGCATAATCTACCCTTGGCTGGTGACTAGGGTAAAAGTCGAAAAAAAACTCGTTATTCAAAGCCGCGGTGAATGCGAGAGGAAAACGTTCTCGAATTTGTCTCATGAAAATATGTTAATTCAGAGATAATAAACGAAATATAATATGACAACACATATTCTCCTAAATCACTGAGGGTCGTAGCATTTCTTAAATTATTGTACGCTTTTAAATCTCAATTACTTCCGTAGCATATTAAATGAATTGTACTCGAAACATACAGTGAAGAGATCATTTATTTTAATAAGATAAAGGTATCACAAAAAAAAGTGAAAAGTTGAAACATTTTGTCTCTGGCAATATTGAAGACACAATTTCGGTCATTTTCTGAGTTAATTCCATCTTTTTCAACATCTATCTTTTTGATATTCTTTCTTTTTTAATCTAACGCACATGTTTCGCTCTTCGCATAATTAATGCTTGATTTGTAAGAAAGAAAATACTTTATTAATACATTATTTCCTCGAGCTCATCACATACAATATTATAAATTACAATAGTTTTCGATAAGGTTTATTATTTCTGAGGAATAATACATGCTTTATCCAGTTATATTTCCAAATGTTGAGGCTTTGATGTTCGCAAAAATAACAGATACAGACACACAGAGAAACACGCAGACACATAGACACAAACACACACAGATACACACACGCGCGCGCGAGCACTCACACACACACACACATAAATATATATATATATATATAATTATTATTTATAAAAAATGATAACATTAGTATGTTATAAAATCACTACAAAAATAGCCATTTTGTTTCAAAACACTCTTTGTCTTATCAAGTGATCATGAGAAAATTTTTTTATAAATAATAATTATATCTGATCTACTTTTGTATTGAGCACTCTTTTAAGAATAGTATTTGTTGGTTATTGGAATTCATTCTGTATATACCAATTATTTACTTGTATATATATATATATATATATATATATATATATATATATATATATATATATATATATATATTCAGAGCAGTATGTATATCCAGCTCTTATCCCAAATAACAACTTAAAAGAGACTGTTTGACCAACACAAGGATTGTTAAAAGATTCATGTTAAAAAGATAAAATAAAAATAAAAAACAAATGAAAACTACAAACAAAAGTTCATTTTCTCCAGCAAGACATTCATTTCTGTAGTTTACTGCTACCAGCAAGCAGATATATTTCTCCTCCCGATGATGGCCATGTTGGTCGAAACTAGTCGAGGAATCTAAATGAAATAATAATAAAAAAAAAACCCAAAGAATATTAATCTACAACCCAGTGTGTCTAAATATTTTAATTTTTTAATATTTTTTATTGTTCAATAAACACACACACACATACACATATATATATATATATATATATATATATATATATATATATATATATATATATATATATATATAGGTATGTGAATATATTTTTTTATTGTTAAATATATATATATATGTATATATATATATATATGTATATGTATGTCAATATATATAGACAAACAGGCAAACATGCAGATATAAATGCACAAACACACATAGCTAGCGCATATTGCATGTTGGTTTGCATCATGAAATATTACCAAATGAAAAATAACAGAGATGAAAAATATACAAATAAATATAAATTTGTTCCCGACGTCGTTCCCAGGAACATTCATATAATGCGATGTTTCCAGGATTTTATAAATAAAATATATATATATATATATATATATATATATATATATATATATATATATATATATATATATATTTGTGTGGGGGAAGTGTATATAACTATAAATAAATATATATAGTATGCGCGGTACTTTTGTCTGATGATCGCTAAAGCGTGAAACCCAGGGTCACAAACTCACATCTATCCAACTAAATATATATATATATATATATATATATATATATATATATATATATATATATGTATATGTATATGTATATATATATATATATATATTAACAACCCAAAGACACACACACACACACACACACACACACACACACACACATACATACACATATATATATATATATATATATATATATATATATATATATATATATATATTTATATATATATACAGATGTGCGTTGTGGAGATCAAGTTGATGGCTAGTGGAAGTAGGAACACTCTATCGTTAGTGTCAGACAAATTTTGCGACCACATCACCCCTTCCATCTAGTCACCTAGTTCCAGTGTTTGGAAAGCTAGATGAGAGAAGAAGGGGTCAGGTACTTACTAGAGCGGTACAGAGATCCGGGCATTTTATCTGCATCCATAGCAATGGATCGAATATAATTCCACTTGTAGTCAGATGCATCTTTCAGGCTCAATAGCATCACCGAGGGGAAGCCCGCTCATCCTGATTGGTGGTAGTTCTGTGTTCGATCGGCGATGACCGAATGCGACGAAAATTGGCTTCTAGGAATTGAATGTAACCAGCCAGTTTTTTTTTTTGTTTTTTTTACCACACTAGGTATTTTGTGCAAGACCGGAAGATATTTACCCCTCAAGATGTGTACAAATGAGTATATTCTTAGGCAAATAAATCAAAAAGAGGGTTGGCCCGTGGATGGAACATTTGCAGACGCCTGCGTTGACCGCTCGGTCTCAAGGGGGCTGCTCATTAATATTTATCTGTTTGGAAGAATTTTATGATAAAGAAGACCATTGTAGTGATTCCATAGACGGAGAGTTGTGTAGTAAACCTTTGTGCCATATCTTGTCAAAAGCATTAGAAATATCTAATGCACCGTTCCTCATTGTCAAGAGCCTCACTGATTCTGGGTGTAATGGTATTTAGGACGTCGGCAGTGGACCGGCAGAATCAAAACCCAGTCTGCTTCTTGCTGTAGAGATTGTCATTTCCTAGGTGCTTGACGGCTTTCTTATTGATAAATGGCCTTGATTAGGGTGATTGATTAATTTTACGGCAAATATTTTTATATATCAAGAATAGTATTGGGGAGATTGTAAGACAAAATGGAAAAGGTTTATATGTGAGGCGTTTTATTCGTGATGAGTTCATCGGACTGGGTTTTTTGGTGTTTTTTTGTGAATACACATCAGCATCACCAAAGGAAACCGGTAGCTTAAAAAATTTCAAGAAATTTTTTGGGAGTTAAACAAATTCATGTATATTGTCATTCTTTTTCTTTAAATCGTTGTTATTATAAACTATCCTACATTGTGATAACGGAAAATCTCCTCAGAAAGGTGAAACGTTGGAAGAAACTGGACGTAGATTTACAGAGGCTGAACTAGCAATTAAAGTACCTTCTTGATATTTTAAACTTATTGAATTATTTTCTCTTTTAATTAGATGTATGCAAAAATCTAGTTAGGCTGAACGCCTTGGTTGTTCAAAGCAACATTCCCCGGAAGTGTTATTTCAACTTCCTTGTTAATTTATCGTATCGTTGAAAAGGACACAGTCATCTCTGAAAATTCCCACGTCAAACCTTTCTCTGTTTGTTTCAATTTAGTATTCTAATATATAATATATATCACATATATATATATATATATATATATATATATATATATATATATATATATATATATATATATATATATATATAATAGATATCATAAAACTTATTGCTAAAACCTCGCGGTAGACCACTTAGCTGCTGGAAGAGAATCGGTCTTCAGGTTCTTCATCAGATCGATCTAACGCTAGAGAATGGTACAAGTACCTCTAATGAACTCAGTCTTCATGGTTGGAGATTTAGCAGATCAACAATGAATGACTTACTTATTCCAAATAAATCTAGTCGTCCTTAGATTTACATTTATTGTCACTTTCGTATCACAATTGTTCTTTATAGCACTCCAAACTTCTTCCTTTCTGATTGCAGGCTATTCCCTGTGTCGATTGAGATATGCTATTGCTTGTCTGCTTACTGCTCTTTTCTTATTATTCAGATCTCTTAATATACGCAAGTAAACTAGTTTTCCACTTCAGCAATAATTGTCACTAAACAATGATAAAGAGAAATAGATAAATAGACAGAGCAAGAGACAAAAAATGAGATAGATAGATAGATAGATAGATAGATAGATAGATAGATAGATAGATATGAAAAGAATGTAATGGCTAAAAAAGAGAAATAAATAGAGAGAGAGATAAAGATAAGGAGATTGATAGATTTATGCTGAAAAATAGAATTAGAAAAAGAGAGAAAATGTAGAGAGGAAGAGTTTTAGAGAGAGTGGTAATTATCTTATTATACTTGTCATTAAATATAAAACTTGCGCTTACTCATCACACTGTATGTTTCCTAAATACTTGTTTTATTTAATTTCAAAATATGAATATAGTTTTTTTTCATTCTGATATGATTGTTGGTATATAAAAATGATACGAAAGACTTTTATGCACGGCCATAAAAGAGATGGCGCTAAAACTTTGACGGTAAACCATTCGACGGGAATTAATCGCTACAATGGTTAATAATTACATTTGTCCTCTCGAATTTTGATGGAGGAAGACAAAACATTAAAATTGCACCTCTTCTTAAAAGTACTTCGTAAATAATTATAACCTTTGTCAAGAGAAAGCGACAAGTAATTGCCTCAAGACGGAAAGCAAATTTACAGTAACTTTTGAAAACATTTGTACATGAAAGAGTTAGATTAAGAATTTAGAAGAACCTATACACTTCAACGGTGATCTCTAACTCAGCCGGATAGAATCCTCACAAATGATATATAATTCAGAATAACAATGGAATGGATTGCACGATAAGAAAAAAATGCCAATTCTAAATAAAAATGTGTCTGACAATTCAACAAGTAATCAATAAAAATAGCCATTATATTTAGATTAAACCCGCGGATGTTAAAAAATATTCCATGTAAATAAAAACATTTTGAACCAAAATGCAGAATATTCGAAATATTGTTAAAATGTTTCTCTTTGTGATTTCCTGACATCAATTATTTGAGTCCATAAACTCCGTTAATGAGAAGCAATGTTCTCTTCAAAGTTAATTCCTTCTTCTTTGAATAGCTTTTGAGGGATCAGTTTTTCAAGACAGAATCTCGCTACTTCCAACGTGAAATCAAAATCATATTGTGAACCGAGCGGATATATGTCATATCATTGAGTTAATAGAACTATCCATAAGAAAAGATTTAACAAATTGCTAAAAATGATTATATCATAAGAAAACATAATTTCTATAGATTCATTGAGACTTTTAGTGACAGGAATGAGTCACAACTTCGCTTATATAAATCAAGTTGAATGTTATAATATTTATGTCTTAATCAACGCAGCTTAATTATTGGTTACTGAATTTCAACTTAATCCAATCGGACACACAGCGCAAATGTTAAAGTCTGTTCACATGTAATTCTGTTTTATTCCTCATTAGGTATTTCTTTTGGATTTTCTAAAGATTATCTTTATATTAATCTCATTCTGGAAATGTCTAATTCGTTTTTTTTTTAAAGATTTTCACTCAAAGCAAGCCAGGATGGCCACTAGCACGCAAGGGATTACATAGAGTTTGAGAAAGCATAAAGACCCGTGATAGAGGAAAGGATGAAGAGAAGAACAGGGAATAGATCAAGGCATCTGGAGATCTCAATAGACATTGCATTTAAATAGTTGGACATTATAGCTATCAGCGAAGCAAGTAAGAGGAAGGGAGTTTCACATACAGGAAGTGCGAGACATGAAGCTATTGAAGTAGAAGAAACGGCTAGATTTCACCGTTTCGACAGTTATTGACTCTATACCCCACCCTATTTGTTTCGTATTTGTCGTGGATTTTTTTAATTACCAGGCATATTTATTGCATTCATATTTGTGTTTGTCTTCTAACGCATTTTCTTCTCTGATTTACATATTTTCGTTTATAACATCCGCTTTTTGTTTATGTTTGCATCAGCGTGATTCGAGAACGTCCAAATCTTTCGTCACACTCCGTGTTCGACTGAAGGAACAATTAAATCCTTATCGAAAGAATTGTATAATCCTCTATAGTTCCTATTTGAACCCTTGCGTATTTTAAATTAGACAAAACAAAGTGTTCGTTAAGTTTCGCACTCACAATTCTGTAACACGTGACAATTTTGCATATTTAAACTTGTGTTAACATTTTCTTTAGAAATGGTTATTACAAGGTTGCTGTATAATTCTTGGTCTAAATTGAGTGCTTGTATAATTTACCACTAAATGATTTGGAAAAATATGACATTGATTTAAATAATTGAATCAAATATTTTTCTCTATTTCATGCAACAGGAATTATTCGGATCTTAAAACGATATGTTTTTTGTGAGCCAAGAGTTCCATATTTTATTGTGAACTAAAATATCTGTATAAATCATTGTTAGCATTGCGATTTTAAAATAAATATATATATATATATATATATATATATATATATATATATATATATATATACAATGATGCATAGAAAAACAAACAAACATATATATATATATATATATATATATATATATATATATATATATATATATATATATAAAATTAATTGAAAATTGTTGCTAATATAAAAGAAAATATATCGTTCAGCGTATCACCGGAGGACAGTGAATTTTACAGTTTAAGACCAATATTAATAAATAGAAGATTAATTGCATAAATATTTAGAAAAATCGAAATAAAAAATAAAATCCATGAAAAAAATGAATGAACAGAAATGTATATTAAATAATTGTCGGCCTTTTCACACACACAAACACGCACACACACACACACACACACACACATATATATATATATATATATATATATATATATATATATATATATATATATATATATATATATATATATATATAATTATTATTCTGGTAGCAATCGTTCTTTTACATATTTTTCGTTCCATACAGCATTTAATGATGTTTTATTTACTTTTTGCAGAATTCGTAAATTCTTTTCATTTTAGTGTGTATTACGCAGTGTAAAAATTGTTCATTTTCTCCATTCTCCAATCGTTTCGGCTCCTTCTTTAGCCATTTTAAGAGTGGGGGGAGTGATTATTTTTGTTGTTAATTTCTCTTTATGTTTGACTGTATTAGATGTGACTTGTGTTCTTTTGAATAAAAGTGATCCCGTTATTTTCCGAGTTTCGGGTGTTGAACGAGACTGGAATTCAAGAGAGCCTTTTTCTATCATTTACCATTGTTGAGTAAGGCGACGTTAGCAGTGAGAACGAGATATTTTATATACAAGACCTATCTGATCGCCAGATGTTTCTGTTAATTTGATTAATATTGAATGTTTGTGTTTTGTCCAAGTTTTTCTTAAGGTATCTTGTAAAATATGGTTAGCTAGAAGTTGTTTTTTAATGGCACTTTGTTCTGATAAGTGACATCGATATTATATATTGGCCATCGTTAGTTTACATTTGATAGGTATATTTTAATTAGTAATAACAAGTTTTGCGGATTTCCATTTTCTGTAATAAATTATGCGTTTTGCATACTTTTCGCAAGTTACGGTATAAATATGGTGTTTAATTATTTTTTGTATAACGAATTATTCCTGCATATTCTTATTGCGCATTTGGTTGCAGTAAAATATATTGATATTTTGCAGTGTTGTATTTTTTTAATACTGGTGACATGTATTTTTTGTAAAACCAATTTTAGTAGTTTATCGATCATATAGTGGCGAATACACACACGCGTGCGCATGCAAACACACAGATGGATTGATAAAGAGAGGGGGAGGAGATTATTGGGATAAAATGATTAAAAGAACAGGCTTTGAAGATAATTTGAGGCGGTAAACTAACTGTCGCCATGCTATTTAATTACTATGCGCATAAAGACTCCATCTGCTATGAATCAATCTCAGATATAGACAAGTCATTATTTATCAGATATATATATATATATATATATATATATATATATACAAGATAGATATTATTGTACAAGTCATGCTCTCCTCACATGACATTTATCCAAAATGTAACAAATATAACATTAGTTTCTTCTTCTGGAATCAAATATTTTCTCAATGTGTGTATGTCTATGTGTGCGTGTGTGTATGTGCGATGTAATCTGCTGCTGTCTTCGACATATGAATATACAGTAATTCGGTTTTAAGAACTGAAGATGTAAGATTACCCGCAACTATGACGATTATGCTGAACACTTGTGCATAACACACACACACACACACACACACACACAACAAACTTTTCTGAAGTACTGATTACAGAGAGGTCCTGTAAAATTTAAAGCCCAATTTATAAAAACGACCCTCATCAGATTTGTAATTCAGTGTTTTCAATCCACTTAATTGGTTGCCCGCTTCTTGTAAAAAAAACGAGTGTGGCCTACTATTTAATTCACAAACGGAAGAAATGGTTTCATAAGTCGATATAACAGTTTCAGGCACACACACACACACACACACATAAAATATCACAGCACATCTAGACACACATTTATTTATATATATATATATATATATATATATATATATATATATATATATATATATATATATATATATAATTTTTTATATATACATTATCAATATATACATTATCAATATATTATATATGCACAGCACTCATTTGAAAGTGGTCAAAATCAATGATAGAGCTAACATATTTATCACACGTCAGTCCAACGATATATATATATATATATATATATATATATATATATATATATATATATATATATATATATATGCGCGTGTGTGTGTGAATATTACTATATTTATAAATAATAAAAAGCATTTAAAGAAGTACACACAAACGCATACGCACATATCTTTCTTCAGGTATATATAGTCAGTTAGCCCTAAGATGTCCGTATAGACAGAAGCCAATCATCTACAAATATTACTTGACGATAGTTATTTCATCTCTTGCATCATTTCATGTTTCAGAAGAGGTTGGCAATATAAAACTAAGAACACTCTCTTCCAACGTGATTGCGCGCAAGATAGTCAAAATTAAATTTTTATTTAGCACTCTTACATAAATCAGAGAGGAAAACTTTATTTCAATGAAGCTTTAGCGACTTCATACAATGTAATGGCATATGGTTACCCGTTAGGATAAGCTGTACAAAACGCAATCTACACTGTATTAAGGCGAAGCAAAATTTCTGTACCCGAACATGCAGTGAGACATAAAGATACAATGTAAACGTTTAATTGGCAAAAGTTGAATCGAATCAATTTAATAAATTTAAGTAACGTCAATGGACCTGCATTGACTTGAGGAAAATCTATTTTTAAGTCAAATTTATGTAGAATGAAAAATTGATTCCTGGATTCTAACGTCTTTGTTTTTCTAATCTCAACCTTTCAGCCGTTGTGACCTCCCACATCTTTTATCAGGCGTATATCCATTAATCACCACAGAGATCCTTTACTGCCCTCCATTAGAATTAGGCGGGTTCAAAGGCTATTTTTTTTGGCCGAGCCTACGGGCTCGGAGGAACCCACATTAAAACCGGCCTTGTGCCATATTCGTTTCTCGTGGGTGAAATGATAAATACACAGAGAAGTTCTTAGCTGAGCTAGTTATTGACTACTCAGGCGATTTCTGTACCTTTTTACCAACCTATTAAAACCCTTTTTACATGGAGATGGGAATTACCAGGAGGTAACTGGTAACTTACATTCATTAGACATGGCACGTAGAAATTGAACAGTCTACCCCATGGGCAATAGAGTAGTCCACTCCCGTAGATTAAATAAAGTGTTCCTTTCGTAATTCCCTGAAGGTTATGCGAAACAACATACACCGGATATAACTCAGAAGATAAGTTCCATCTTTCTTTTTAGGGAATTTAATTTAGTATCATTATTTTGAAATTCAAATTTGATTGGCTGATTTATTATTTTTACGGCTTATCTATCATGTTAATAAAAGCGTGCAATTTCTTTTAATATAAGACGTTTTGGAGATAATAATTAGTTACAGATACACGCCCTATTAATTAACACATAGCTGGAGGAAGAAAGGTGCATTCCAAGAATATATTCCCGTTAGTGAGTGTTACTAAATCGATGGAAATTGGAATTCGGCTCTCTGATTTTATATACTGCGTGACGTTGTCTATTGCCTAAACTAGACATCCAAGATTAGTGCACATGTTATTCCGAAATGGTAATTCCTCTATGTACTGAACAGCCTCGACTTTTCTTAACTGCGGTGAACGTACGAGAACCGATGTTTTCAACGTGATATATATGTAAGCCTCAAATTTGTATGCTGGTTTCTGAGGAAGCCAAATTCGTTTGTTTATTTTTTCATGAGATGCATTAATATATTCAATTTAAGGGATTATGGGATTATCGTCATGTAAATCCAGCAACTGTTTCACATACTTCTTAGCGTTTTTTTTTCTTTCTTTTCAAACTAAAAATTCCTGCAGCCTGCTCTAGATAAACTGACTTTTAATCCAAGACAAAATTTACATGGCTATCTGGGAACAAAGAATATTTAGAAGTTATAAGATTAAAATGGAATTTCTTTCTACTACGAGACGAAGTACAACTAAATAATTTCCTTCGATATAGAACATCATCCATATTTCCGAAGTCAATTATACATTTATCTGTTTGCCAAACACAACTATTCTGACATTTCGGCAACTGCATGTGTTGCATATATTGAATTTTATCAACAAATGTCAACCCATGCGCCGAAATAACTTTAACGGAAATTTTAGAAGTATTTCCCGCTAACTTGCAACATTTTCTCCTCAGATAGCTGATTAAATGATTTAAACACTTAATTTTGAAATTTATATTTGCGATCTTTATCAATAAGAATTGGGAGAATGCGTTTATACTTATAGATCATCATACATTTCCTTTAACTTTAAAAATGTTCAAATTTTGAATTATCTCTAATTCTTGCATATTAATTTTTCTAGTGTTACTCTGGAAAAATAAGAACTTTTGACAGACCAGATCTAATAAACTACTGAGTGAAAATGTTTATTTTAGAGATAAAGTTATATATTCTATGTGAAGCAAAAAAGTATGTTTTATCATTACTGGATAAAAAACAAATAAAATTATGCATGCAATGATATTTAAAAGCGGAACAATCCCTGAAGACGAGATTTCGACTTACAAATCTAACATTCGTATTTCAAATTCTTTTTCTTTCAGGAACAATCTTTAGTATCATGTTTAGAGTAGATACAGTGGATAGTTGTGTTCTGTTCCGTACAGCTTTGTATTATTTACAACAAAAAAATAGGTCATTTGTAATAGCTCATATAAAAGATACCGAATTTGTGCATGAATCCGCACTGAAATAGTATTTATTTCCTGAATAAAATTTAGATTAAATACAGTTTTATTGAATATTAGATATTTTCTTTGAAGATAGAGTTTGTCAAGTTTTCATTGATGGTATTCTCTGTGTCATGGATAGGCCGAAATGAGTTTCATGGATGAATCTTTTGTAGAAATTTTGATCATTCTTGTTTTTTTTTTTATTTCTGCAGTCTTATTTTCTTGGCTAAGCCTCCATCTTCGTACATTTCTGCTGACTGGCACTAAAAAGCCATGTTCACACTCAAAAGAAGACAGAGAACAGGACATCATAAAAATCCGATATAACGTCCTGGGTATACACAGCATGAAGCGTGAAGTGTTTGGTTGGTTTTCTCGCCTTGTTCATCCTTTTAAAAAAAATGGAAAAAGCAGACGTTACAATTTTTACACACTGGTCGTATGCTTTCCCAATTGGATACAGGTTAATTTTTATCATTATCTTTTTTAGAGAGAACTATATTTAAAGGCTAATCATATTTCACTATGTCTACCTGATTGTCTTTTTAATTCAATATCCATACATATTAATTTGAAAATGTAAAAAAAGTAATATAATATAGATTTCTAAGAAGTGTCGTGTTTTTTGCCCTGTAGTCAAAAATCAAAGCAAATCTTTCAATAGGATAAGTTAGATGAATACGTTGAATCACTGATTTTGCAATGGATCCGTTTGTCGGAAACACGTGAACACCAAATATTTACCATTATAATTACGAAATCCCCTATGAGGATCTGCTGAATTGATTCTCCATTCATATTTCGTCATTCTTCACTCTGTTGCACACTTAAATGTCACTGTCAATGAACGAAATATCTTCATATTTATACACTGCGTTTCAAATTATTAACAAAGTGATACTTTTCTATCATATCCAAATCCTAACGGAATTACCAGAGAATAATCCATTTAAATGCTTCTTTTACAGATTTTAATGGATACATTCAGTGAAAATTTCGTTAAATTCCGACTGGGAGTTTGGGGGCAAAATGAAAAAAATGTTACCTCGTCAATAATTTGAAACGCAGTGCAATGTTGCTTTGTGTTTTAACTGCTTATGACTTGCGTCGTGGTACACATCGTTTCAGCCTTCGTTCTACTTGCTGAAGCAGAGAAAATGGTAGATTTCTTCATAGCATGTTTTACTTAAGTCATCTATTTCATTAGCAAATGTACCAAATTTCGCACAAAAGATCATGTTCCGTATTTCTTTCACATATTTCTTATTATTATATGAACACGTACAGCGTCTTCTACTACCCGGCAATTTATAATTTATCTGGTCTGCCTTTCAAGAAATCTGAAATTGGATCGTGTTTCGGTACATTTTTTCCCTGACCAATTATCCCAAATACATTTCATACTGGAAATCAACGTGTCATACCACATAAATGTTTCTTTTATATTATGCTAAATTCAAAGGCGAATATTAATTAATTATTCCAAATTTGGGGCAGTTATTTACACAGTATTTCATTCCTATTTTTCAATGGCCTTCTAAATGAGACAGAGTAGATATGGTTGTCTTAAACATAAATTAATACCTCAGCGGTGTAGAAAAAACTGCTGGTGATTAATTTCCGATCATTTTGCTTCGTTAGAATTCTTTTTAAAAAGTACCTATATGAAGTTAACATTTAATAATCTACCACTGTCACTATAATATTAAAGTATTCTAAACTCATCTCCCCTATACACATATAGACTAGAATTAATTTCCTTGAAATTTCACAACTAGCTTTAAACTCAATATACCACACATTGGTTTACACTTAATTAATATGTCCTGGAAATGATTACTGCATTGACTACATTCCCAGACATAGTACATCGGGAAAATCACCCAGACTCCTGTTCCGATAAGAGATTAATTGTAGAACAGTTTCTAACGCCTTTATCAACTGACACCTCAAGGACACATGGCACAGTGGATAAACGCGTTAGTTAGATCCAGTGACAGAAGCCAAAGAGTGTTAAGGCGATGGAGAACATGGAGAGGGGAATTACCAGAAGGTAACTGGTAACTTACATTCATTAGACATGGCACGTAGAAATTGAACAGTCTACCCCAGCGAGCGAAATAAAGGGTTCAGTTAGACATTCCAACAACCTGATGAAGGCCGGGGAGTACAACGGCCGAAATGTTGTTATAAATATGGCAACAAATATGAAAATGATAATCCGAACAATGTAAATAGCCTACATAAAATTTTATGATTTACACAATATATAGATAAAAAATAACGTTACTCGGAAAATATAAAACGATGTAGAAAATAGCTATAGTTGAAAGCTTATAATTACGTAGAGAATAATTAGATTTCGATATTAAATAGCCCGTAGTGGTGTATATGCCGGAAAACAAAATCAACCAACTAAATAACTATTGAGTTAGATGATGAACAGTAAACGCTATTATCTTTTTTTCCCTATTTCCATTTTATTTTATTATAATTTCTTTCTTTGTTTGCCTGTCGCCTTTCTTTCGTCTTGTTTCTGGTGTCTATAATTTTATTCTTTCATTTTATTTCATTTTATTTAAGTCATGTTAAGTGATATTTTTATTTCCTAATAAGAAATTAGTTTACTGGATAGCCGTTAAAATGGCTTCACCGCGATGAACTCGTTTGCTGCGAGGAGGCTGTTTAGCAACCCGGTGAGAAGAAAAATGAAGGGCGGAAGAATTCTAGGTGGGTGAACAGTCTCGGTGTATCTGAAACTAGGTAGTCAAATAATTGGGTCTTTGCTAGCGACACAGACAGGGTGATAAATGCAGACAGAAAGAAAAAAATGAAGGATGTGTAGTTTTAATACAAATTAATGACATTTGAACTGTTATCTGGTATACTGTTAGTTCTCACAATAATTTCTTTAGTCAAGCTGAAAAAGATTTACCTCTAATTTATTGCATATGTAGAACCTGGAAGATGGAATTGATAATTTTCAATCTGACTAGAAAAACACCAAGGCTCAATGTAAATCTCAGGAAATCGGTGTCTATGTAGGAAAGGAAAGAAAATTCGAAATATTTGGCAAGATCTGACTATGAACACGAAATGGGGACGTCAAAAGTTTAGTCCAATTGTTCACACAAAACGATCAAATAATTGCTCTCAAATGATTTCTAGGGTATCCAAGACAAATATGAACATGGGAAAATCTTGAATGGTACACGAAAACCGGATCATTTACGTAACTATCTATAAAAGTCTCTGAAACTCAGTTCGGAACCTAGAAAACATACACAAATACAGATTCTTTGTGTGACCATCTTCCAATCGTATGTTATATCGAAGTAAAAATACCAACACTGAAGAAGACCAAAGCAAAGATTAAGTAGAAAAAAAGGCAGGTACGTGATATATCCATGTTGCAATGAGATGTATATAGGCAGAGTTAAGTACAGATATAATTTGAACGGGACTACAAATCCAAAGTGGAAAATGTTGAGAGAAACATTGGTGACGTCGAAAAATGATATCGTCCTTAGGAAGACAAGATAAGAAAGGAAAAAACTGGGTGACTGATCGTATTCTAGAATTTATGTAAAGGCAAAAAAAAAAAACAAATAAAAAAAACAATGGCAAGGAATGGGAAATTGTACAGAAGATATAACACAGAAATTGGAAACAAAGGTATACAAAAAATGTCTGAATCAAAAGGGCGCAGAAATAGAAACGATGATCAACAGAAATAGAGAAAGTTTTACAAAAGAAGAAACAGGAAAATCGTGGGACAACTGGTTGCATAAAAATAAAGGAAGCATCATTGATAATAGAAAAAGAAAAATAATATTACAAATATTTAGCGAATACTTCAGAGAAATTTTCACGATCAGGGAGAGAAAACTTAACAAACAAAAACATGGAAGAGCAGGGAATTTAAATTTAAGTTTATTTTCACTGGACAATATAAGCAATGGTTAACGCCTTTAAATCCATTTTCGCAGTATTATTTAAGAAAACTGATTCAAATGGATGCGATATCGATCCGGTAATCAGTTTAATAGGGTTACTGGAAACAGAGGATTAACAAGAAGACTTTAGGGAGAAAGGAAAATAAGAGAACAGGTTTCAGGAGGACAAAAGATTACAAATCGAGTTATTTTTAAATAATTGTATATTATTAGTGGCAGGAAGGATTGTGTTGGAAGAGAGTTCCACGAGTTGAGAAGTGCGAGAAAGGAAACTATTAGAAAAGAAAATACGGTCATATTTAACTATTTCAGCAGTAAATTGAAGAGACACTTTAACAATCTATTATTACGCTTGCATTTATATAGCCAAGGTGCCTAGGAGGAGAACGCATTAGATCCACTGCCCCGGATTTATTTATAGAAAAGACATGGGAGCAAGTTAAAGTATTGGGAAAGTGACTGAAGTCGAGATGCCAGATCAGGAACGATAATATATCTGATATTTTTTTGAATTTTGTGGAGAAGTTTGAGATATATGTACAGAGCACTGGATGCCGGAAATAGTACAACAATATTGCGGTGTTTTTAAGGACGCTGGCAAAGAAATACATTTTTTTTTTAATTACAATATTACATATTTACGAAAAAGCATTTGACAGGTTACTGCACATGGAAATACTTGAACTATAAAGAAAAATAAGGTGGATTTGGAAAGGATGGACAAAAAATGAAAAATTAAAATGAAAAATTTAGAATTTACACTCGGATAAAACCGCCTGCATGAGTACAGAAAATCAAATCAGTAGAAACACGCAAGTAGAAAAGAACTCTACTGTTTTGTTAGCAGATAGCGAACAGCACTACTGAACATCCTAGACAAGATTGGAAACAATGCGAGAAGAAAAAAAATTACTCACATTCAACTGACAAATAACAGAAAAGTGATTATCAGCAAGAGATAAACCCCCAAGTTTCGAACGCTGAATTGGGGATATCAATATCAAACAAGTACATGAATTTAAATACCTGGGATAATGTTTTAACAGCGGACTGAAATTTTGACACTGGAATCCAAGCAGATAAAGAGAGTATTAAGAAACAGACAAATGTCCTGAGAAGCAGGAGTGTAAAATTGCTATGGAGTAAAATCCTTTTATGTGGCAATGTTGTCTCGACAATATTCCCACTGCTGAAAAGAATACAGGAGGTAACAGAAATGTTGCTCTATTGAAGACTATTAAGAATTACAATTGACGATACAAGTTGGAATTCTTAAAGCAAATAGTAAATCTTAAAGAAAATGTAACAAAAAGAACAATTCTACTCAAAATGAGAAAGACCCGGCTATGATTACTTGCAAATGTAATGAGGAAGGAGAGTTTGGGAAATTTAACCTTCACTAGGCATACTGAGGACAATAGAGATAGGAGAAAGTAGCTAGCCACCTAAATCACGAGCTAGTTTGAATGGATGAAAGCACGGAGCGTGGATAGTTTGGCTTAAGATTAACCATTGCTGTCGTCCAGAAGTGATAAGATGTGAGAGCAATGGTCCCTAGAGATTGAGGGGTTATGACACCTACAAGAAAGAAGAAGAATTATACGAATTAATATATGAATTTAGGTTTCGGTTTAGCCAACAGAGTGCAAAATTAAAACATGCTTTTAAAAGAAGAAAATAATTACAGTAAATAATCGCTGCAAATCTTTCAACACGACGAGAAATCCACAGGAAGAAGTTTTCGGTTTATCGACAAGGTTTCATTTCGCTAAGTCTCCTGCAAGTTAGATTCTGGTAGTTATTTTACACATTGTATCTTTCATGACAAGAGTCAATCATTGGTACTTTCGTCATAATCAGATTATTTGATATCTCATTTAAACTATGGTGAAATTTATTCTTGTGCACGATGTAATTTGAAATAGGCACATAGTCTAAGTGCCAATGATTATTTTTTGCTGTTGATGGAATTACCGAATTAGCGAAACTGATTTTGAATTTGTTTTATTGATCTTAATGGTTAGCTATTAATTTTTCGTTATTCCCAAAGAATATAATGTATATGTTAGAGTTATCTTTCAAATGTAGATTCAAGCGTTTTGAAAGCGAGTTTGTAGTGTGACCAACATAAATATTATTTAATCCGTTGGAGATACAATCTTCAAGAGGCGACTTGAATTTGTAAACCATGTTGGTTTTTGCAAATCGCTAACGAGTGGAGGGGGAATCATTGTAAATAAGTAAGTTGGATATACTAGATTTAGTGTAGTACATGTAGTTTATGTTGTAGTATTTACCAATTTACTAAAAATATATACTAAAATTTGGTAAATACTAATATATCTACAACAGATCCTAGCAAACGAATTAAATTAATTATGTGATGGTCATCAGTTGGTCATGTGTGGTGTCATGAGCCGCGGTGAGATTTTCGCTTTCAGTGTTTCGTATGCAAGAGTTCGTCGTTGCTTGAAAATCTTCCAAGCAAACAAAAACAAGCTATCATTATAGCTATGTTCGTGTATTGTTTAATATATTGTAATATAATTGTCATCTTTGATGATGGCTTATGTAAGCCGAAAGCTTAGATGATATTAAAAAATATGCATCAATATGATGACTTTCTTTCGTCTTTCAGCGATAATGTTATTAAATTTATCAGACGATATGAAAGGAATTTGCATAAAATAGACAAATCTTGTCTATATTATTTAATGAAACACGCATCAATACATACATACATTATATATATATAACAACTTAGTGTAGAGCAGGTCGACTGACTTTCTACACAACACCTCGCTTTTGAAAATACTTATTTTCTTTTGAATACGTATTCTTTTCCTTTGGGATTTACTGCCATCACTACCCACTGATTTTTTTTATTTTCTTTATTTTAGTAACACGGTGTGATCGAGTATTAAAAATGTGGTTTTGGCAAGTCAAAGTATCGTACAGTACTTATATATGTAAATCTCTTTGTTCCTTGGCATATTTTGTTTTTAAATGGTGTATATGCCATTCATGTCCCCAATTTTGACATTCCTATTACATAATTCTGCCAATGCTATTTAATGTTTTCCTATTTTCCAATCATTCCTTTCCTGCCTTTTAACTCCACGTTAAATCTACGTTAAAAAATCTAGTATAAAACATATCGTCTGTCTATCTACATAACAATAATTATACAGCATATTGACAGAAGTTTCATTGAATTTACAAAATAAATCTTGTCTGAGTAATTACTATCTATTCATTAATCTTAAACCATCACTTCCCCCAAAATGTACATAGATAAAACATTGAGGACGTAAGATCACAATTCCGTTTATAATTTTGTCTGCCTATGGAATAATTTTCGGAAATTATAACAGGTTTGTAAAGGACCTTGTCTGTGATGAATATGTAAAACACACGTGGGTTAACATTTCCTGCTAGCCGATTCAACTACATGAGAAAGCTGGACTTTAATTAAATCCAAAGAGAAGGAAAAACAAACACAAGACCGATAAATATATGTAAACAAATATATGTATTAATAACAAGAAAGGTTACAAGTTTACATGGACAGTTACATGGACAGTGTGCGTGTAGTTAATATGTGTGTGCATTGTGATGAGTGTTCGTACGTACGTGTATTGTTCTTAGCGTGTTCCCGGCATTTGACAAAATCTGTATCTGTGAGTGTTCACATCTGCGAGTTGGTATAAGGCCGAAGCCTGAGCCAAAAAGAAGTCGAGGCGATGGGTCAGCGAGTTTTTATGGCCAGGGAAGAGAGACCCCTGTTGAAGGATTAAGGAACTAAAGGAGGAGCTAAATCCGACAGGTTCAGTCGTAAATAAATTATTCCTTATTTATCAATTTCATTTCTAAAAAAATGAAAGAATATTTCGTAGATTATCTATAAAAAAAAGAAAGAATGTTTGCCTACCTTGTGTAAAATGTATGAAAAACCTGTTTACACAGCTAATCGGTATTATATAGCAGAAAACATTAACAAATACAAACTTAGTTCAATGAAGCTCGTCCTATTTCAAAAGGGTTAATGATTCTATCAGGTTAACTCATATATAAATTCCGTTTGATGTATCAACATTATTCGTCAAAAATATAAAATACAACAAAAATTAATTAATTATATATTCAGAATTATTTGCTTGATCTCTTGGCATTTATCAGGCATTTCTTCGATGTCATTTGAGAAAAATTACGCATGTTTTGAAAATGTCTCTATGGGTCTATTTAATTTATTTTTATTTGATAAACCTGCATTTCCAAGGTATTTTCAACGTTAGAAAAGGATAAAAAATCAGTTGGTTCAAGTACATATTGTTGGCGAAGTAGAATAGATCAAGCAATTTCTAAATATTTCGAAAATAAAAATACTTCATAACTCAATGTAATAATAATTTGCATCCAAAATATAATTAAAAATAAAATATTGTAATAGCAAACATCAAACATATCTCCATGTCGAATTGTGATTCCATAAATAGTTGTAGTTTCAAACTTTAAATTCATTTGCTCGACTACTGTAAAATAAATACAAAATATATATTCGTATATTTTCTAAAGTAGGGAATTCAAATATAAAACTAATCGATTTTCAGATTCCAGATTTGAATAACAATTCAGTATGAGAAACAAATGGCAGATTAAAAATTAAGAAAACGCTTTATCTCTGATGGGCTTTAAGACAAACTGCACATTTTTCAAACATAACAGAATACCTTAAAATAAATCATAACGAACAATTTATAAATACATTGCTTTAATTTTTTTAACTGATGAATACAAAATACATATTTGCATTTATTTCACGAAAAGCATTTTTCACTTGTTTTCTCTTTCTGTCAACAGAATAAAACAGCCAAGTCTACATTTGTACGGAGTTCTCACACTCCGAATATTCCTTCAGACAATTTGCATTGATATGGAAATTTAATCTTGAGAAAAATCCGTATGTCTGGAATTCTAATTGACCCAAAAATAAACAAGAATCGTTAATTCCATTGTTATTTTGTCTTTTCTTATTTTGTCCATGTATGTATTATAGTTCTTAGGAGAACACACATATGTATGCAATGATGTGTTTCGTTTGGAGGAAAGAGCATTTCGTTTTAGACATTGTGTTTTTATGATATGGGAGAATATGAACTGAATATAAAATGATAAAAAAGTTTTAGCATCGAGTTGTCAATTAATGTTTAACATTTTTCCTATAATATATATATATATATATGTGTGTGTGTGTGTGTTTGTATGTGTATGTGTGTATTATACATTAAATATTTATCTAACATTAGGTTCTTTGCAAGGCATGTATAATACATATATGATATTTATTTTTACATTATTTAATCTAGCTAAATCTCTCTATTTTACATTCTCTTTCAAACTCACTTCTTATATATACATAAACATACACACACATGCAATCACACACACGTTCACTCAAACACACACGCACACACACACACACACACATATATATATATATATATATATATATATATATATATATATATATATATATATACACAAAACGGAAAGTAGTACTTAGTCCATGGCGACTTTTTTGCCATTGAATTTATCAAGACAGATACATACACACACAAACAATTCCCAATAAAAATAAATTAAATGGTCAAAACAATAAACCACGAAAACACCTGTACGAAATAAAACCCATAAAGCAGAGGTCAACCGAAAAAAATCGAGGGAAGAAAAAAATACTTTGAAAGTATAAAAGAATGGGAAGAAGAATAAAATAAGTCAACATCCTTGTAACATAACATCAATCAACCGAAAAGAAAATAATAACAAACACACATCTAATATATAAATACAAAACACCCGAGAAATATCAGTATAATGTAGCAACTCTGAACTGAAAGCAGTCGCATATCTACGTAACGACGAAACATCGAAGTTATCATGATGGATATACTGCCTACTTAAGTGAAAACAAAATTCATATTAATTTTATTAAATCTCTATCTAGCATACATACGATATTGAGCAGGTTACCTTGCCAGCTTGCCTTAAATATTTTTCTATTAGCAAACCAGCATATCAGGAATTTTGACTTCAAAAACATTTTCTAAAATCAACACTTTATGCATGCGTGCATGTTTGTACGTCTCTCTCTCTCTCTCTCTCTCTCTCTATATATATATATATATATATATATATATATATATATATATATATATATATGTATGTATGTATATATATATATATATATATATATATAGAGAGAGAGAGAGAGGGAGAATATATATACATGATAATTTCTACAGTCGATAAATAAAGTTAAAAATATATATATTTGGCCAGTTTTGTGAAATTACAAATTTCTATATTAAAATGCTAATCCGCAAATATACTCTCTGTCTCTCTCTCTCTCTCCACAAACACACACACATATATATATATATATATATATATATATATATATATATATATTATATAACAATCCTTTAAAAGTCTCTGCGTTTTTATTAAATGAAATTATATATATATATATATATATATATATATATATATATATATATATATATATGCGTGTATGCGCTTAAAGTATTTACTATGTGCATATTTCTTGTTCTTTGATATTTTAACTGGTTGTTTTTCCTTTGGTCCACTCACACGCAAACATTCACAAATTCATCATGCATTATTAAATTTGTTTTCAGACCAAAGGCAAATCTTGATATCCCGTTTCAATGGACAATATTTCGTTACACAATAACTGGCTTGGATAGTCTCAGATCTGTCATCGTAGTAGCCCCTCTCTCAGATTTCTTCCAAATCAGAGTTCTGACAGCAGCCAACATTTCTGAAAGCATTACTTCTTAAATGAAGGCTTATACACCACATAAAATATATCAGAAATGACCGAATAGCATGCATTGGTTCAGGTCTCAATTTGCGGCGGACATAACTCATCGTAACCTATGCCAATTCTTTACTGTGAAAATTTTGCCTCATTCACTACGACGCCTAAGAGACTGAAAAAAGTCCAGCGACTCGTAGTCAGTCCAATTCAAAGTGGAAAACAAAAGATTTGGCTCTCGTGCATTCTAGATTATTCCTAATAGTATTATTAATAGAAGATAAACGTTAGTGTATAATAGTGCTCTGAACTTTACTTCTGATTCCACGGGTCATGCCGAACGAATGTCACCATTCTCAGGGAGAGCCAATTCAGAGCGTTGGGGGATCATGACTGTCCACAATTTCCTGTAGTGCTTAATAAATTTTGTCTTTTTGTTATCCATCATAAAACCTGTTCTGACACCCAAGTTCTTTAGGTATGTTTTGTTTTCATCTGTCCATCTTTCCTTCAATCTGCGTTGTCAATATTAATATTTTTACTCATCTTTTCCCTATTATGTACCCTAGAAATTTCAACAGTCCCTTCCAGATGTTAAATGTTGATGTCTATGTTTTTAATTTCTCTAAATCTTCGTCGTTGCTCACATTTCCGGTCCATGTTATTATCAGCATCCTGCTGTAGAACCAAATTTCTTTTGCTTCAAGTCTCTTTTTCGTCTGTCAGGAGACTGTTCAGCATTCACTAACATATAAGAGGAATGCTATAACGTAACATTTCGGAACATTTTTTCTGTGTTTTTAACGTACTATCTGGGAAGTTGAAGTTTCCAAAATGTTCAGTAGTCCCCCTCCGGATAAAATTCCCGTGATCGCTCCTAAGAATCTTTGCCTAGAATTATCTCTAATCTTGGTAAAGGAAAAAATGTTTCACATGTCTATAGTATTTCACAGCTGTATATCTTGTTTTCAAGAATGCGGATAAGCAATCATCCCCGTTACCCTCCTGGTAGCCTCAAGAGATTCATCAGCTATCTCTTTAAATCTATTATAAAAACGTGGGATGTTGTTCAAGAGAAACAATATATTGATCGGTAAAGTGTATGGTTTTCGATTTTCTAGTTTCAGTATTATAATACTAAAAGACACAAGGGATCATCGAAACATTCGATAACAAGCTTTGATAACTCTTGAAGTTTGTTTTCGGATATATGAAAACGTTCATGTTGCATAGCTACCCGAATAAGGTCATTAATTGTTATTCTTCTAAAATCCATGACTTAATGCAGGCCATGCGAAATACACTATCAACGTTGCTGTTAACATTCTGATTTATATTGACCATATATTCTGGAAGATTATCTGACCTTTAATAAATATCTATGCAGAATATGGATCTGTTAATGGCAGCTGATTTCGACTCTAATATCAGTTCACCAGAAAGGAAACAATGGCTTCTAAAATGTAATACCTTCAAAACCAAGGTATTATTATCTTATCACTCCCGAAAAGACCATGGTATTTTTCACGGTCTCTTTGAACGTTTGTACTTTCAATGAATCTCTTTGACTTCAAAGTCTTTTTCTACTTTAATTCATTTTAGACATCATAGGAAAAACGTGTACACATCTAACGCTAAAAATGCGTGAAAACCTTTCGCTTCCGCCTAGTGCTCCAGAAAACTATTTACATCTCATGCCAGCCTCATTCTGTGGAAAAGTCAGATCAGACCAAAAACGGATTACATTTGTCGTATCAGGGTTGGTGTTTCAAAACATTCCAGTCATGACAATTTTCGAAAGCGTTTTCGCTGCTTTCTGTTATGAATTGCTTTCATCCCACCTGTACCTTACTCGAAGTGGATACATTGCAGATTTATCACAAATGTTCAGATGAAGTAAATTCCTTAGTGCCAATAGTTGAAACATGTTCATGCAACATACAGAGGCTCAGATCGTCAACGCAGAGAGCCGATTTTGTCCTGCTATCTATCTCATAGCTAGAAGACCTATTCTTGTCTTTTTTCAAAATGTTAATATCTAAAAAAAAATAAACAACTTGTATTTCTATTTTCCAGATTTTCAGATAAGACGATTAGCCATATTGATAGCATTTTCGTAATATTCATGGAAAAGCCCTAGAAAGAGAACAGGTTAAAATCCTTTTGTGTGAGGACAATTGTTCTCAAATGATGAGAGAAGAAAAATCATTCAGATAGCGAATTGGAGGGAACAGTATAGAGTGGGAATTCCTCTCGACGTCTTTAATTCACTTTCCACGATGATATTCATTGCATTATACGCGTTTGCATTTACATAAATTAAAAAACATTTTAGTGGAACTGCATTTTTAGAAGAACTTACAGCGTCTCCATCTTTCTTGCAGATTTTCGATAGCCATATCATTAGTTATACATTTGCAAGTCCATGCATATTATTCATGTAAATTCTGCTTAAAAAAATGTGTAATTACCTATATCACCTTATGTGGCACCATGCATCCAGGCAGAGAAAGAAAGGCAGAAAGGGAAACGAAAGCAGGGGAAAAGTGAGGCGAAATCCGAATCATAGGTGATAAGCGAACACGCACACGGCTAAGAGGCAATAAAAAAAAAGTTTATTTTGATAAGTGGCAAATGGCGAAAGATTGTCATTACAATGACAATGAGATTTGAGTGGGTAGGGAAGTGTTATCTAAGGATATGAAAACAAACTATTGGTACGGAAGGCATCTTATTATCAACACAGACCACCGGAAAAAAATTCAAGTGAAAATTTTATTTCGATAAGTGACGACAAGAAACAGGCGACTAAAAAGACTTTGGACAGATATGAAAATTAAAGGCCACCTACGAGTAATCGTTGACCGATTTTCCTACTTGGCCTGCGCGAATGGAATTGTGTTATCAAGAAATGTTCGCCAAAGAAAGTCCACTTGAAAACGTTAATTTTGATAATTGACAAAACACAGGTGTAGCTACAGAGCCTTAGTTAGATATGGAAAATTAAAGTCCCACAGGCAGTCTCGCTGACTGGGTTCTTTTCGACAAAACAACTTTTGCCCTGCGATAATAATAAATTTATGTTATCAGAATATGTGCCGAAGGAAAACGAATGGACCCAGGGTGTTTTTCTTTCTTCCTTGGAGACGTCAGACTGACAGAAAACTTGGGGATAATTCTTTTTGAGGCCATGTTAAGAAAACCAACCATCTTGATGGATTAGCGATAAACTACCTGACAAACGCCACGTGTTGAACAAAGACTTGTCATATTCGTGATAACGGCGATTTGAAAGGAAGAAAAAGGAAAGAGAAGAGATAATTAATTTTTTAGTTAAGCAAGGTATTTTTTTTCCGAAACAAAGCCGCGGATTGTTCACGCACGACTAAGACATCACTGGTCAAGTGGTGATCACGTGACGCACGAAGGAGGAGGAAAGATACCCGACCAAGACCTCATTGGCCGAGAGTGATCACGTGACGTACGTAGAAGGCTGTCGACGCCCCATCCAGAGTATAAGTATGAGAAGCTGCTACGAGGAAGTGGGGAGGGCAGTTCACGCCCCTCAGATGCATGCTGAGAAAGTGGGAGTGAAAAAAAGTTACCAAAAATGGAAAAGAGTGGAAAATCCCTAACCAGAAATAAAAGATGTGGATATGTATTTAGAATTATCGAGGAACTCCCCGACGCCAACAGACCCAACCCGGTTTTTGTCGGCGTCAATAAAAGCCAGGCCCCAACAGGCAGAAATCAGTTCGGGCCCTGGCGGCAGAGATGAGTGTCCAGAGTTCGAGCTGCAGTTTCCAGAGTTGAAGCCGCCTCAAGATAGCTGACCAAGATTCACGCAAAATTTCGGACTCCTCTTCAACCAAGAACAATTATTTTGAAGAGCGACTTAGGACCAGACCACCGAAATAAGTTTTTCGACTTTCGTCCAAAGACACACCGAAACACAAATTTCTTAGAGAGCAAACAACTTGAAGCGTTAAAACTTGCCTAGCGAAAACGACATGTCACAATCCACAGAACGGTTCGGGAGATAGATGCAGTCCTATGTATCGAACAACTAGACATAAAGTTTCTTACCTTTTTTTCTTTGATACTTTGAACTTTTTTGAGTTTTCATTTTATTTTATTTTTTATGCATATTTGTGTTTATCACCCCCGTTGAACTCAATTTGCATTACGGCCCCAACCACTGTTTGATCTCGTCTGTCTAAGATCAATTCACAACGTGGGTAGGCAGACTGGAGGTCAGTGCAGTTACCTTGGTAACCAGGCGTTGGAAGCGAGTTGGGAACGCCGAGGCTGATATCAAATCTAACCAGATTCTCACCCGAATCACCAAAAGGTTAGAACGTCACATTTGGGTGCCGCGACCGATACCAAGCCAGTTGGTCGTCACAGTACGAGAAAACACGACTGACGCGACAGGAAGACGTCACGTTTGGAGCAGCGACACCCGGAAGGAGCAGCGAGGAGCGAACAGCTGGTGCCGCGGCGAAGACGTCACAATTGGTGCTGTTTAGGGACGTCACAACTGGTGTCGTGACCGGGATAGGACCCTGGAACGGCCACGTCACAACTGGCGCCGTGGTAGATCAGGATAGAACGTCACAGTTGGCGCTGCGACCGGGGGACGACGTCACACTTAAATTATATTCTCTCTGATAGGTCTGACATGATCTCCAGAGTAGGAAAAACAATGCGAAGATTATGTGCTAAAAAAATTACGTACTAAATATTTAGATTTCGGAATTAAACAAAGCATAACTGTGATAATATGCTGCTAAACAACAAAAAAATTAAACGTATAGTTTAAAACTGTAGTGTTTAGAGGGGCATCGAGTTTGTTTCTGATTGGAACGGCTTTTTATCGTCGGAAGTGAGAGTAACTCAACGTTGTGCAAGCTGCAAAGGAGGACATGTGCTGTTAAATCTGAGATGCCACTAAAGCATATTTTTTTCTGAGCATTTGTTGTAGTAATAGCCATAGCTTAGGGAAAGGCTTGTACTATTGCCTCTGTAGGAAAGGTGTTTTATGATGGAGATGTCAGTCCCACAATCGGACCTCAATACTTCCTTTTTGGTCTAATCTAACTGATTTAATCTAACTCATGAATATCTATGGCATTTTATTCAGGTTTCATTCATGCCTTCCGGACAGTATAAAGATATATATATATATATCCAGGATTTTTAATCCTAACAGATGACTTCTTATATATATATATATATATATATATATATATATATATATATATATATATATATATATATATATATATACTAAAATGACGTTTAAATATAAATATATATATATAGATATATTTATATATATATATATATATATATATATATATATATTTATATATATATATATATTTATATATATATATATATATTTATATATATATATTTTATATTTTATATATATATATATATATATATATATATATATATTTATATATATATATTTATATATTTATATATGAATTCAAGTACCTATTATCCAAATTCATACCAAACGGATAAAATAAACAAACCACCAACAATCACAATTTAATTTCTGTCTCCAATCCCTTGAAACATTACTATCACATCATACCATATAAACCCGTTATTAAATTGAACTACCCTCTCACCCAGCACATTGAATATTAAACTAAACATCACCATATAAATTAACCAATACAGATTACAAATTTCTACCTGTTACATATACACAGTCATAAAAACAAACAAATAACCAGCTTTAAATATAACAAATAAAGCCCTATTTTTTTTTTCAAGAATTTAAAAATAAATATAAATAATAATAAACTTTACCTATCATAATTTTACACAAACCCTACCACACGCATATACATACATGCTGGAAATACATATGACAGGTACACATCAACGAGACATTTCCGTCACACTTCCAATGTTTAGATTTCAACATTTCAACATACAAATGCGTATGTATAGATATAACACCCCCGTATACATACATGTCATAGCCGAAACTGCCCACATATGTTTATATATGTATGAGTCCCGACGGACGACCAAGTGTGTATATGTGTCTGCATACAACGATGTTTGCGTTAGTACGATGAATGACAAAACGACGAAATTTCCCCACCACTTCCACAATAACACCAATACACGCAATCTACATAAACCCAAATTTTTAAAACATTAATCAGTTTGTCTGACGAACGCTAAAGCGTGAAACCCAGGGTCACAAACTCACATCTATCCAACCAAATATGTTAGCTCTATCTCTGATATTGAGCGCTTTCTAATAAGTACCGC
>CAHIKZ030004343.1:1677500-1682500 GCA_903632075.3 Acanthosepion pharaonis | reverse complement strand
GGAAATAACATTAAATTGACACCCAACGTCATAAAATATCTCACAATTTTTTTTTTTACAAAATAATGTATGCCCTAATCTTCACCGTCCTTTTAATATATATATATATATATATATATATATATATATATATATATATATATATATATGGAGAAAGAGAGAGAGAGAGAAAGCTTCAGCTAATAAATAATTAATTTATGCAAGCGAATGTTAACTTCAAAGTGCGAACAAGCTAAGACCTGCACACGCGCTTCTTTAATAATGAACGGAAACCGAATTATCACACGGACAACAAAAAATGAATTACTCGTGATGCTTTGTAAAGTAAATGGTTGTAATGGCTGAAGCAATTTTCAGTATGGCACCTCGTTATTATATTAGTCTGACACGCGCGGACTGGAATTATTGTCCTTGGCCACAGGGTTACGTTTCACGTCAACTTGGTTCCGGACTGAAATCCACCCAACACTACTCACCGGCATCGCTATTGCCATTTGCCTATCCCTACGCCACACTTGCAGACTTCATCAACGTAATTTGTGTGGGAATAATCATGGCGCACATGCGTAATGAAATTACCCCGAAATAAATGTTGACTCAGACTGGTGAAGTGAACAGAATAATGACTTTCCCTGCTGGCAAGAAAAAATCACAGGAAAAAGAAATCATTATCATTTTATTTTTCTAAATCGGTTAAACTTTTCTCAAGGTAATTTCGTATATGATACATTTTTGTATGTTTGAATAAGTAATAAAAAATACGAGATGGTGAGAATAGAATAATTAATAAGAGTAAGGCCAAAGTTCTAAACTAAACAAAAACTTACTAAACTTTTAGCAAATGACCAAATAGCTTTTTAATCGATGTTTGTGTGGACAGATAACTTTTAAGAGAGTACTCCTGACACATCACCATAAAAATTATAAATCATAATGAAAATAAATATATATTGCCAGTTTGAAATAAATCCTTCCATGACCCTTACAATGTTCTGTCGTGGGTATGACGATAAATTACATCCGGCAGCAAGGCCTCTGATCAGGAGGTTTTGAGGAGCGTTGAACTAGCTCTCAATTGCTGATGTTCCCATGTCCACTCTGACCAGGGATGCTAACAACTGTTAGGTTCTCAGCTGTAGGCAAATAGCTTACACCCACCTGGGCTTGAAACACGGTTAAAGTATAAAAAATAAATTTTATAGATAAAAATACCAGCAATGCATCTTCGAAAAAATTACCAGCAACAGTTTTGGAAAAAATATACCAACAATAAACTTGATTCTCGACAAAAACCCTCTTTTCAAAAATCCGTCAGTGAAACGTAATCTAGAAACTGATTTCTTACAAAGAATACATGTTTTGTTCATATGAACCTATCCTAACAACTTTGTCGGGATTAAATAAACCACTGAGATTTTTTTTTTTTTTATGTCCTAAAAAAAAATAAACCAAATAAATCCAAAGCGTTAATCTATTCAAGTCTCGCATCAACCAATATCTATCTTAGATATCTTATTATCCTCTTAATCAGCACATTCTTACACCTCCTACAACCATAAGAAAATCAGAATAACATTCTAAATTAAGTGACTCTTGGAACATGCAGTGAGGAGGAATTCAATTATACTTTTCTTTTTCTTTCTTTCTTTATTTATTAGGACTTCTCAATTTTGGCCGGCTGTTAATATTGTCACATTTTAAGAAAATAAAAAACAAACCAGGACGGACCACTCAAATATGTGACGCACAAAATGTCCAATTAAATATCCTAAAAAATACTATTGTTTTCATCACGGGTATTAGACTAAAGATAACTTATATACTTACGTAAAACTCTCAACATATGTTTTCCTTGAATTGGTAATTCAGGGCCATAGGTTGTCCAAAAATCTTAACTGCTTCTTCCTGATGTTAATTATAAGTTTCCTTTTTGTTTGCAATTTCTCTAAATCTTTGTCATTCTTCACATCTTCTGGCTACGGCGTCTTTGGCATCTTTCTGTGGTACGACATTACTGTTGCTTCACGTCTCTTCTTCAACTTTGAGGAGATCGTCCAGCTTTCACTACTGTATATGTAGGCAGATATCAAGTAAGAGTTACTTTTTTATTATTTCTAAAGATATCTGTCTCTCCCTTGATACTCTTCTAAGCTTTTAGAATGTATGTTTGACCATCCGAAAACGTTTTCGGATCTCAATTTCGCACTTTCCGTACTCTGTTAGAACATTTCCTAGATATTTAAATTGTTGTACTTCTTTGATTTTAGTACCCTCTAGTTATAAATTGCATTTTGGGCTCATCGTTTTGCTGATAACCATACTTTCTGTTTTTACCGAACAATTTGGCTAAAAAATTGGTTTCAGCTGATGAAAACTATATACACTGATGCAGGTTCGATTACTGTCGGAGTTGAAACTATTTCTCTATCAGAACTTTTCAGTTCAGGCCGGTTTCAACTGATGAAAACAATATAAACTGCTGCAGGTTCGATTTCTCTCGGAGGTGAAACTATTCATTTATTAGAACTTTCAATGTAGACAAGCTGGTATTAATTTTAGTGTTTTATTCAATATAACAATTAAAACACTTGTACACAATAAGTTATTTGGCTTTAGAGTAAAACGCACACAAACACAGTCAAATATATATATATATATATATATATATATATATATATATATATATATATATATATATGTGTGTGTGTGTGTGTGGTTATTTCTGCTCAAATGTTTTCACCATTAACAAATCATATGTTCTGGTGTCTGGCCGTCGGTCCTAAGGAAATGAGTTGCCTGACCCTCATACGACGAGAAAGGTTACCATATATATATATATATATATATATATATATATATATATATATATATATATATATATATATGATTTAAAATATGTATAAAATATAACCACAAAGTAGTACATTTCTTAACAAAAATATCCATACTTATAAATAAAAAGGAAAAACAGCAGAAAAAGATGCATAATTTGGTTCCATTCCCACCCTAAATTATACAGTAAAATCAGAAATAGGGAAATAATTGACAAAAATGTTCTGTACCAACATCTAATTATCAATCATTATCAATAAAAATACAATTAAAAGTAGTTACAGCTGCATGGATAACATGGAAAATATCATAACTAAGCAAAATAAAATATACTCAACAATACCAATAACAATTACAACAATAACATCCACAAAATAAAATCATTAAATGTAACTGCAGGAACAAAGAATATTTCCAACTTAACAATAAATGTTTAACCAATAGTGTAATATACAAAGCTATCGAAACACAAACGACAAAATTAAGTAGACGCCACAGAAAAAAAAAAAAAAAAAGAAAAAAAACTTACGACATAGATATCATAACCACAAAATGTCCTTCCAAAGAAAAAATACACAACCAATACAAACCAATCATAATACATATGGAGACAAAGAGTAAAGAATATCCCCAACAAAATCAAATGTGTAATTATATTAAGAGCAGCGCCATGCTGTATTAATGTTTAAAATTGTAAACTATGCGAAAAAATATTTAGCAATAATCAATTTTAAAAATCAAAGTAAACTTTAAAAAAAAACTGAAATAATAGGTAGATGTAGGCATATAATTACTTACATAGATTTCTAACCTGCAATTAAAAATAAACAAATAAATTAACTTAATATAATATGAAGTTTAAATAAATAATAAAATGAAATAAATATAAACTTTAAAAATATATTAATAAATCAATAAACGAAGCAATATTAAACATACACACTCATAAGCGTGTGTTTGAAAGTCCATATAAATATACGCATACACGCACAAATAACTAAAAACGAACAAAGCTAACCCCAATAATTAAAATAACAATAAGCTACTAACCATTAGATAAAAATGAAATATTAGGTAAACGATAACATATGATATGAGTAAATATTTAATTTAATTTAATTTAATATATATATATATATATATATATATATATATACGATAATTTAAAATTTATATATATATATATATATATATATATATATTTAAATATATATATATATATATATATATATATATATATATATTTAAAATTTATATATATATAATATATGTATATATGTAATAGGGTTTATTTCTTATGCTTTCTTATGCCTTTTTTTTCCATTTTTCTTTTTTTTTATTGATTTCTCATTCTCTTCTTTTTTAATTTAATCTCCTTTCTTCTTTCTCATCCTCTTACGGTAATATATATATATATATATATATATATATATATATATATATATATATATATATATATATATATATATTTTTTTGCATTCTATGGGAAAATTTCAAAATGTAAAAATAATTGATATTTCATAAATTCTACTTTTTGATAAAATTCTATATTACCACCAATTTTAACCACATGTTGAGATGTCTAATTACAAATAAATATGGACTTTTGCCGTGGTAACATACATGTTCCAATATAAAAATTTATAATACACACATATATATATATATATATATATATATATATATATTACCTCAGAAGACGAGAAAGAAGAAATGAGATTAATTAAGAAAAAGAAGAGAATAAGAAATCCATAAGAAAAATGAAAGAGGAAAGAAAAAAGGCGAAAGAAAGCATAAGAAATCAACCCTATTACAGAGAAAAGGAAATGAAAATTAAGAAAAAGGAAAGGAGTATATCAAAATTTTACAAATACAAAGGGAAAAAGACAAAAACCTAAGATATTAGAATTTTTTGATATCTCTTTAGCAAATGAAGACACGTTATGATAGATCATTCAAAATTAATCGTAAATATAACGCCAGAAGATAGAACATATTTTAGATACAATGTAGCATTTCAAACTTAATGGAAATTTGAATGTAATAACATATTAAAAAAATGGGACGTAGTACGTAAATAAAACACAATTTAAGAACAACAAATATAAAAAAAAGGAAGCAACTACTTAACTATACCAACCTTGCATTATAAATTAGAATACAAAATA
>CAHIKZ030004343.1:1652500-1672500 GCA_903632075.3 Acanthosepion pharaonis | reverse complement strand
TGAAATGAGATAGAACGATGTTGTTGGCTTAGCGATTTAAGGCGGATTTATATGACGATCATCGCTGGATGAGTCACTGAACAACCAAAAGAGTGGGCCAAATTAAACACATTTGAATGTAGTCAAAGTAAAACAAGGAGTTTTAATTTAAATTTAGCTTGGATGATATGAAAACAAATATTAGGAGTCTAACACGAGGTAAAACTGAGGTGATAAAAGGAATAAAACATGTAACTATTATACTAATATTTATCAGGCAAATAGACGCATGACATATATTAGGCCAATTATTCTAACTTGATATTTGAATAGCTTTAAGCGCCTCTATATAATATCAACTAAAACGAATGATTAAAGATTCAGCCTTGTGAGATTTCATATCGGGTGTTTCGATATCACTATGACAGCAAAGAAATATATAAGATGACCCTAAACATTGAGGTGGTCTGTAGAATTTAATACTTTTGCTCGTAGTTTAATCTGCCACTACAAACAGTATTTTTTTAATTCTTATATGTGACGTGCCACTTCATGTTAAAAGGTCACTTCAGTTCAGGGGGCCTCACTTCAGGTTATGGGGCGACCCATCAGTTTATGGGTGACTGTAGCTCCCCAAAATTCGATATTGGTTGGAAAACTACCATTTCATATTTTGCATAGAACCAATACAAGCCATTTGGGTTGTTTGTTCGTTGTCTTCCCATATCTCCATTGTCATTAATAAGCCTTGTTTGGTTGAAGTTTCCCAAGACCTTCTTCCTCATTATGCGCTCAAGGAAATTTAACCGTTTCTTCCTAATTCTGAACATGTATTCTTTATTTATTGGCATATACTTTAGGATTTACACGATGCTTACTCGATCTGTTCATGAAATTCTCAGTTATGTTCTCTAGAACTACATTTATCAATTCTGTACCATATCAGTAGAAGTGTATCACATAATGATCTTCTATTTTTTTCGTTGTATTTGTTATACCAGAACGTACCTATTTCTATTGTAAATAGACTCTCCCACAGATAATAAGTAGTAGTAGTAGTAGCAGTCGCCAGTGGAGCTGAGTGAGTTGTGCGAGTCAGTCGATGTCGGACATTAAAGTATGAGCCCAACAACTAGATTGCTGCGTCATTAACTATTATTTCAAGTTCCTAACGTTTTGTACGTCGAACCTAATTTAGGACCGACTTAGAAAAATATAAGCCTCCACTTTGAAAATTACTCTACAACAGTATTCTAACGAACCTGCTGTATCTCAGCACCTTGCGAAGGACTTTGATAAACTTATTTCGCTATTTTATCGGATTTCAGTGTCGCACTTTTCTTTCTCCGCTAAAAGACAAATATGAAATATCTCAATAATACATGATATACGTAAATGACAAGTAACATACATTAAAAATGCTTATATACAACACCGTAAGACAAAGATAATATTCGGCAAAAAGAAAATAGCATGAAAATTCGTGTCATTTTCTAAAATAGTCTCTTCAGTTCTGGACATTCTTATGGAGTACAAGTACGATTCCGTCACGCAAACACACAATCTGATTTCTGAAATAGGTCTAATTGAATAAAAGTGCAGGTTTGAGTTTATGTATAAAACCTGTTTTCACTGGTCACGTTTAGTAAAAGTAAACTTAAAATATGCGACCGTTTCAAACTCTGACAGAAATAGTGCATTCGTAAGAGTGTTAATATATTAATAGATGGTCAGAAATTGAACAACACTCGCGCATGAGCATAATAACCCTAGAAAGCATCTGACATCTGCCATCTAAATTTATCACTACAAGAATCAGATTAGGCTAGAAATGGAGTATTGCCGACATAATTGAACTATATAGTCTAACAATACGTATTTTCAAGATGTTATAGTTTTTGACACATTTACGCGGTTCTGAAAGAATTATCTATAATCCACAATAAACTTCATGCCCACAAAGGTAAATTTAAAAGCCTGTAGTTATTCTTTTTCTCCAGAAAGTCGGATCTCCAATTAGTGGTCAACTGAGTCAGGGAATGGCTTGTAAATCTTAACGCCTCCAAAACAAAACTGCATTCATTTAACAGCCATAGAGAACCTTTTCTGCTTGCCATCAGTATGACTGGCGGTAGACTCCAGCAGAACAACACCTTACGCCTTCTTGGCCTCAAGGTTTCTCCTGACTTGAAGTAAAGCTATTACATCTAATAAATCGCTGCATCTGATGCAAGGAAATTTGGGTCAATGTATCGTTCCAGAAACTTTTTTCTCGAAAAAAATCATCTTGCACATTTACAAATCTACCATTCGTCCGTGCATTGAATATTGTTGCCATAACTGGTCTGGCGCTCCTGTTGTATATCTTGATATTCTTTGTAAACTCCAAAGAAGGATCTGCAATGTAATTGATCCTCACCAGGCATCTCGACTCCAATCAAATTTTCACCAACATGACGTGATTCACCCCTCCACGTTTTTTTTCTATATATATTTCTATAGAAACTGCTCTAACGAGCTTTTTCCCTGGTTTCCCGATTACAAGAATTTAAGCGTGCTAATAGATTGACATCTCGATCCCATCCTTTTACTGTTGAAATAGCTAAATGCAGCCGCTACTTCAACTCCAACTGTTTCTTTTCTCGCAATTACCACTTGTGGAAGACATTTCCAATGACTTGATTCCCTGATCACAACAATCTTCAAATGTTTATATGCAACGTCCTCCGCCATTCTTTGTCTTCGTGAATGCCATTCGTCTATTGTCCTTTCCTCACTTCTTGCTATTCTCTCTATTTTCCTACACTTTAACTCCCTATAACCTCCTGCGTACTAGTGGCATTACAGCCTTGCGTAGGGAGAAATGATTAAACAAAACAAGCGATCAAACGTAAGGCTAGGACCAACCGCCATTCTTCTTCCACAGAGTCGAATCTCTCCTATATCCTCCGTGTTTCATATGATATATTTTCATGGTAACTATAATTGTTATTTATTCTATTTGTTTAATTTTAATATGTTCGTTTTTTTTTCATTGCAATTGTTTTATTTTCACTCTAGTAAAATATTAATTTAAAGTGTGTGTATCTTAATTAACAGAACATCGTTAATGAATCTGCAAGTAATAAAAATGTAATTATTAAAAATTTGGAATCATCAATGGCAAATGAATATTAAAGGGAGTTAGACAAATGTAACCTTTATTCCAATATAATCAATCAGAACGAAAAAAGGTCATATCAGACGAGGAAGGAAAATCTTTTTCTATGAGTATCGTACTTGATGAAATTCTTGAAAATTGTAAAAGAATATTCCGTTTCTACACCATAATATATTTTGTACATTGTTTCTTTCTTTTACATTAATTTGAGTTGAAATGATTCAATTGATATATCCTCATTTCTACTGTGCGTGGCTGCAGAGTTTTGGAATGAAAGTTTGACCGAGAAGAAATGAAACCGTTAGTATTGAAAGCATCTTCATAAGAAAATTATTAATAATAATCTATAAAGAATCGTTTATAGTAACTCTTTTATAAGAATTCAGAAACAAACTATTTTCGGGAAACAAGGATCTTCGTAACCGAAATAAAACGGATTGTCAAATAGACGGCTTTACCCATGCCACCACTTTTGTCTCGCTACCTGCATTCCTCTGTAAATTATTATTATTGTTTAAAAAGCAATGATTAGAAATGGAATAAACCTAAGCATATGATGACAGTGGATTTATGCCTATTTTTGTTCTTGAAAACTTACGACATGATATTAAATACTTTATTTATTAGATTATTTATTTACAAGATTAATTTATATTTACATCATAACGAAAATCTAATACAATTACAACTATATATCATATCATAGATCTCCACTGGTCATCAGTGACCATAGATTTGTTCCTAGGCAGGGTTGTATGTAGTTCACGATGTCGGCCATGCATCATGTCCGCCTCCCCTCCCCGTCGCTGATGGATCCAAAGAAACAGCAGGGCCCTTACAGTTTGCCACTAGTACCGTCGCAGGAGCTGCTAGTCTGTCACTGATTTCGGCGACGAACTGCCTTACCGGCTTCAGCTCTGAATTTTTAGCTGTATAGTATGTGTTACTCCAGGGCAACTAGCAGTTTTGAATTCAGAATTACTTTCCCCTAGACAGGTTGCCGCCCAACGCTATATAACGCAGCCTGTCCTGCTATTTACACCTTAAATAATAGGATTCATATCACTCAAGTGAATGTAATGGATCCTATTGGAATTCGAACTCGGCTCTCCAATTCCTCAATCCGAGGCGCTATCCGTTACTTCATTACTTTACTATGCCTCCTAATTAGAACTAATACTTATACAATAAAATATTTATTATTTACCAATTTATGACGAGACAAATATTAAAACAAGGTTTTATTCATAAATTTGCAAACATTGACGTAATTATTTAATTAAATGAACCAATTATAAAGATAATATCTTTATTATCTACCATTTTAAAAATTCTGAATCTACTGAGCATTAGCCGACGTTCTCAATTTTAATAACCCCTCTAATAAATAAATAGTCCAAATAAACAATCTAATAAATAAATAGTGTTTATTAAGTTTGTTGTCAGTTATCAAGAAAAAATAAAATGTATAAATCTACTTTCATATATTTAGGTCTTATTAAAATTCTAATCATCCCTTTTTAAAAGAATAAAAACGTGGCATCCTGGGGGAAACCGTCCTTTTTATACCCCGTCTTATTGGGTCCATCAACGTTCATGTTTCCCCTATTTTCTTTAGTTAGAAATATAAATACACAAGCCAAACAGCTTATGTTCATATCACGATTTCTTTTGTTACTACAATTAAGATATAGTTCATTTCTTATTTGATATGGAAAAAAAAAAAATTCATTCTTTTGTTTTTGTTATTCGGTAAATACTAGTAAAATTTTTACGACTCGCGGTACTCTGACATTTCGTGTGTCCGAAAAGATAAATTCTTGAGATAGAAATAGCTAGTTATGGTAGAATAAGAACAAACATAGTTTAATATATTCTATAAATTGTTTTCAGCCGTGAAAACTCATTTTCATAAGAATAAAATATTACACTAAATTAACACTAAAATAATACTTATTCCCGTCGTGAAATTGCAAAAATTTAGCCGCTTGAGTGTTTTGAAACTTATTTGCTCCTAACTACTAAATGGTACCTAAAATATATACGGACCCGGGAATTTTCTCTATCCCCACCTCACCAAATCTGCAAGTCTAACTAGTAATCTTTTTTGCTTGATTAATATACAAAGGATTAAAAAAACATTTAAAAGGGATTTCATAATGCTGACGAATATTGCTTTTAATGCCTTAAATATATTCTTTATTATTTTCTTTCAACATATCTGCAAAGATAAATGGACTCACAAATTCCGTTTTGAATCTAAAATTCGAAACTTTTTATTGACTCAAGGAGAAAAATGACAGCTCTAAATCTGTAACCTACCTTAGCCAAATATGATTACGATAGCTCAACTGTTTCAAAAATCAATTCTATTTCAGTGGCACAGAACAGCTTTGAATAAATGTGACGCGGAAACGAGGTTATGCGAACTGACAAAAGTGGCAATTAAATACCATTATGTTGAGTTCTGGGAGCCTAGCATTTTGTCTTTAAGTATTAGTGAGAAAGAGACATTTACATTCCCAAGTCAATTTCTGTGGATTTCTTGTGTGGTCAGATTGACGTAGCTCATCCAATTAGGTGTCAAGATTAAACGGCTTCTGATTTCCACGCTAACATCAGGGCTCGCTTTCTCAAAAGAGAAACTCTTAACAGAGCTGCAGGCAATTCTGAAATCTTTCCCGGGGTAAGAGCTATGTGACCGTGATGATGGGGATTAAATGGATTTGGAATAATTTAAGAATCAACAATTGGTCCATCGACGATTCTACCTTGATTACTTGTTAACGTAGGCTATTACTAGTAATTAGTGAGTTCGATCCTCAGTAGGTGCTCCACACATGTGTCTAACTTAGCTAGAAAGATGCAAATTTCAAGCACATATAAAGATGTAGATTGAACATAATATGGAATAACAAATATCTTGATCAGAGAGCGCAGAGACAAACTGGGAGTACTTCTTGACATAGTAGTCCCTGCAGACTGTAATGTATCTTTGCATATTTTCAAACAATAATCAAAAGGGCCTTGTAAGCGAAATCACCAACATGTGGCACAGCATGAAATCAAGAACTACAGTTGTAGTTGCAACCCTTCGATTGATTGAAAAAGTTTCTGATATAATCACTGAAGGGATTTCTGGCATCAAAAAATGTATTCACAATTACAGTCCAGATGTAACGAAGAAATTTATCTATGTAAAATATTTATGATCTTAAGGTGTCTGTAGGTTTTTTTGTTTTGGTTTGTTGTTTCTTTACCAAAATAATCAGGCGGAAATGTCATGAAGACATTTCTGATCCAAAATATCTGGTTGGGACCCAGAAAGAAATGTGTGTACAACAGAAAGCAAAGGAGCTAATAATAATAATAATAATAATAATAATAATAATAAATAATAATAATAATAATAATAATAATGATAATAATAATAATAATAAAACTTGCCTACTAATTGATATGACTTGTCCAGCGGATTGTAACATAGCAACCAAGGAATTTGAAAAACTATCAAAATACAAAGACCTGGAAATTGAAATAGAAAAAATGTGGAAATTGAAAACAAGAATAATACCAGTGGTAATAGGTGCATTTGAATTATAAAAATGGAACAAAACAACACATTGAAAGAATCCCTGAAACCCCAGCTTAAGAGACATACAGAAAATTGTCTTATTAAGTACAGCACACACACTAAGAGAACTTTGTCTATGTAACGCTAGCAACTTCATCGGAAAAAAAAAAAAAAAAAAAAAAAATTAACATGAAATGTGGCCAATAACAACACACCACGACCTGCCTTAGGTCTTTCCGCAGACTTGGTAGGTAGTGTCCATAATAGAAATCGAATGATGATGATGATGACAATAATAATAATAATAATAATAATAATAATAATAATAATAATAATAATTTAATGATAATAATAATAATAATAATTTAATTTGAAAAACTATCAAAATACAAAGACCTGGAAATAGAAATAGAAAAAATGTGGAATTGAAAACAAGAATAATACCAGTGGTAATAATAATTGGAATTATAAAAAATGGAACAAAAACAACACATTGAAAGAATCCCTGGAAACCCCAGCTTAAGAGACATACAGAAAATTGTCTTATTAAGTACAGCACATTAAGGAGAACTTTGTCTATGTAACGCTAGCAACCATCGGAGATAAAAAAAAAAAAAAAAAAAAAACATGAAATGTGGCCTAACACAATTGCCTTAGGTCTTTCCGCAGACTTGGTAGGTAGTGTGTCCATAGCAGAAATCGAATGATGATGATGATGACAATAATAATAATAATAATAATAAAAAAAATGCTTCAGTGAAGACATCGGAATGAAATTCAATTTGATAAATGTGCTAAAGCTACAGTTTTAAAGGATCGCTACAAAAACTTCCTCTATTAGTTTAGACCCTGAACAATAAAAAAATTTAGAACAAGGAGAAGCTTATAAGTACCTAGGTGTAAATGAGAGTGAAGGAATTCACCATAAGAAAATGAAAGAAATAGTGCGTAAAGAGTACTATAGAAGGGTACGACTGGTATTAAAAACTAATTGAATTCTCAGAACAGAATTATGGCCATTAATAACCTAGCCATCCCAGTGGTCCAATATAGTTTCAACATCTTGAACTGGACTCTAAATGACATCAGACAAATGGATTCTAAAACAAAGCTTGATAAGATGCATCATCCAAAGGCTGATGTAGACCGTCTATACATACCCCGTAAAGAAGGTGGAAGAGGTCTTATTCAGCTAGAATTGTCTTACAAGACAACAACTATTGGCTTACTAACTTACATGGAAACAACAAATGACTGGATGATAAAATTAGTGAAACAACATGAAAACAGAAAGAAAAAATATTCAATAATAAAAGAAGGCAGTAAATACAAACAACATTTACATTTAGTAGATTCTGTAGTAAATCAAAACAAAAAGAACCAACTATTGCAGCAAAAGATATGAAAAGAAAGCCAAGGATAAAGCCCTTGAACAGATGAAACAACGCTGGCAAGACAAACCTCTGCATGGCCAATATCCAGAACGTGCAAATAAACCCAATGTTGATAAAGTTAATACTCATCGATGGTTACGAGCATCTGGATTAAAGTCTGAAACTGAAGGTTTTATTCTTGCAGCGCAAGACCAGAGTCTTTTCACTAGGAATTTTCAGGCAAATATCATACATAATAATGTGGATCCAAAATGCAGGTTCTGTGACAAATACCAAGAAACAATAGACCATCTAATCTCAGGATGTTCTATACTTGCCCCAAATGAATATAAAAATCGTCACGATAGAGTGGGGCAATACTTACACTGGACAATGTGCAAACACTTTGGAAAATGTGTAAGCAAACACTGGTATGAACATCGGCCAGCGCCGGTTACAGAAATAGAAGATGTCACCATTCTATGGGATTATACGATCCACACAGACAGAAAAATTGAAGCAAATAGGCCGGACATTATTGTCAAAAACCAGAAAGAAAAAACTTGCCTACTAATTGATATGGCTTGTCCAGCGGATTGTAACATAGCAACCAAGGAATTTGAAAAACTATCAAAATACAAAGACCTGGAAATTGAAATAGAAAAAATGTGGAAATTGAAAACAAGAATAATACCAGTGGTAATAGGTGCACTTGGAATTATAAAAAATGGAACAAAACAACACATTGAAAGAATCCCTGGAAACCCCAGCTTAAGAGACATACAGAAAATTGTCTTATTAAGTACAGCACACACACTAAGGAGAACTTTGTCTATGTAACGCTAGCAACTTCATCGGAGATAAAAAAAAAAAAAAAAAAAAAAATTAACATGAAATGTGACCATAACAACACACCACGACCTGCCTTAGGTCTTTCCGCAGACTTGGTAGGTAGTGTGTCCATAGCAGAAATCGAATGATGATGATGATGATAATAATAATAATAATGATAATAATAATAATAATAATGATAATAATGATAATAATAATAATGATAATAATAATAATAATAATAATAATAATAATAATAATTTACAGATGGGCCAATAAATTATTTTTAAATTTCAGAGCAAAGACAAACGAATGTAAAATTTTTTTTTTTTTTTTTTTTTTAACAACGCTATTTTCAACGACTTTAAAAAATAACGGAATTTACATTTACATATTACATTTTATGAATTTATGAAAAGAAAATGCAATCTTTCTAAGAAGGAATATCGTGGAATTTACAGATGGGCCAAGAAATTATTTTTCAATTTCACAGCAAAGACAAACGAATGTAAACTTTTTTTTTTTTTTTTTTTTTTTTTTTAACCAGCGTCATTCTCTTTGATTTCCAATCGTGTCTCTGTCTATTGTTGCTTGGCAACCCATTTAGGAGAAGGAAAACTCCGAACAACAACCCGCAACTCAAGGTGTTAATCGTGCCGAGGAGTGAATGGCTACTGCGTTATGAGGTCGCGAACGATCCCCTACAGGCTTCGGAACCCTGTCTGTAAAAGACCGTTACTCAACGTGCCGGGCAACTTTGGGTGGACTTTTGGACCCGTGCGTCACTCGTGGGATTAATATGAAAATTAAAAATAGAAACAAAACGTCCAGTATGGCTCTTCCAGTGGATAAACAGGGAGCCCGTCCTTCAGGAGGGAACCTACCTGAGGTCGAAAAATCTGCCATAGGAACAAACTCCTACACAAAGAATGAATCTTCAGGTCCCCACAACCAGGATAATCCTAATGATGGTCCTGTAAATTCTCCAGCTAGATCCATAACCGTAAATTTAAGGAAAGAAAAAATAAAATGGTCTCGTGAGGAGTACAAAGTTGTTATGACTGCATTCCATGAAGCGTTACTCAAACCTCAGAAAAACATCACTCATAAAACATATGACATTTGGCGAGAGAAGGTTGGGCAAACAATTAGAAAGTACATAGACAAAAAAATAAACTAGCCAATGTAAGAAGGGACATCATGCGAAATAACCGATTGACAGAGGCTGAAATTAATGAAATAAAAAGAATTGCAACAAGAATAGATGAACCAACAAAACATGAAAAGGAACCGAATCGGGAAAAAAAGTAACATCACACAAGCCTCAGGTCATAATGAAAAACCGAAATACACACAAATCACTGTGAAGATAATGCTGAAAATTTAGAAATGTTGGAAAGGTATGATCTTAGTCAGTCACAAGACGGTAATAAAACGAGTTCAAAATTCATCGAACAGAATTATTTCACAGAAAACAAGATTAATATACAAGAAGCCAAGGATGAAATCATGAGCCATATAAGTCAGATACAGAATATTGCAATGGAGGAACGAGAACAACTCCCAAAATTACAAACCAACAAAGCATAACCTCAAAACTATTAAGCTCTATAATGCAGCACTCAAATTGATTCTGGATGAAGAAGACACTCATATAAATCTCAATGAAGCAATATATGCATCAGCAATAGCAGCAACAAATAAACTGAACATCAAAGTAAAAAAAAGGCAGTCTCACAGACATGAAGATCCACCTTGGAAAAGAAAAATAGAAAATGAAATTGAACACCTTAGAAGTGAATTATCAGTACTCGATGAACAAGCAAGAGGAGTAAATGTAAGAACTAGAAAAGGCAGAAGAGTCGAAAGAAAATACAATATCAGGAATGAAAATGAAGTCCTATCAACTAAAGAAAAAATAAAGCAAACAATACAACTGAAGGCTCAAAGAATAAGACGCTACAAGATTCTATAGACAGAACAAGATCTTTCAAACCGATGCAAAGAAATTTTACAGGGAAATAGGTAAACAAAGAATTGAAGTGACAGTCCCCCCCTTAAAATGGAAGAAGTTATACAGTTCTGGGGAAAAATATGGGCTTGCCCTAAAGAACACAACGAAGAGGCAGATTGGATTGCGCAAGAGTTTGAACGAATGAAAAATAAACCAGAACAGACATGGGCGGGAATCACAGAAGAAGATGTTAAATGTGCACTGAAAAAAGCACACAACTGGAAATCTCCAGGAATAGATAAAATTCCTAACTTCTGGCTATATTATTTAAATACAGCACACAAAAAAACTCGCCAAAGAACTTCAAGAAATGGTTACCGATCCAACTAAAATTCCTGCATGGATGACCAAAGGAGTTACCTTTCTTCTACCCAAAATAGTGACACAAATATTCCGAAAAACTATAGACCAATTACATGTCTTCCAACAACATACAAACTGTTAACATCTATTTTAACAAAACAGACATATTTCTTCTTGGAAAGAAATGACATACTACCACTTGAACAAAAAGGGTGCAAACGAGGCTGCTACGGATGTAAAGACCAATTACTTATTAATAGGATGATCCTGGAAAACTGCTTCCGTGAAAAAAAATCTTAGTATTGCCTGGATAGATTATCGTAAAGCATTCGATAGTGTACCACATTCCTGGATCTTAAAGTCTTTAAGTATGTACAAGGTATCACCCGTTATCATCAATTTCATCAAACAATGTATGTCGATATGGAAAACTACACTATACCTCAATCATAAAAATGGAACCTATAAGTCTGGCGAAATAAACATCAATAGAGGAATATTTCAAGGTGACTCTTTGTCTCCTTTATTATTTTGCATATCACTTATAGCATTAACCAGCCAACTTAACAAGACAGAATGCGGTTACAAAATAGCTCAAAAGAAAATAAACCATCTATTTTACATGGATGACTTAAAATTGTATGCTAGGAATGACAATGAGCTGGAAGGTCTTCTGCAAACTGTAAAATGCTTCAGTGAAGACATCGGAATGAAATTCAATTTGGATAAATGTGCTAAAGCTACAGTTTTACGAGGATCGCTACAACAAACTTCCTCTATTAGTTTAGACCCTGCTGTAACAATAAAAGATTTAGAACAAGGAGAAGCTTATAAGTACCTAGGTGTAAATGAGAGTGAAGGAATTCACCATAAGAAAATGAAAGAAATAGTGCGTAAAGAGTACTATAGAAGGGTACGACTGGTATTAAAAACTGAATTGAATTCTCAGAACAGAATTATGGCCATTAATAACCTAGCCATCCCAGTGGTCCAATATAGTTTCAACATCTTGAACTGGACTCTAAATGACATCAGACAAATGGATTCTAAAACAAGAAAGCTTCTTTCTAAGTATAAGATGCATCATCCAAAGGCTGATGTAGACCGTCTATACATACCCCGTAAAGAAGGTGGAAGAGGTCTTATTCAGCTAGAATTGTCATACAAGACAACAACTATTGGCTTACTAACTTACATGGAAACAACAAATGACTGGATGATAAAATTAGTGAAACAACATGAAAACAGAAAGAAAAAATATTCAATAATAAAAGAAGGCAGTAAATACAAACAACATTTACATTTAGTAGATTCTGTAGTAAATCAAAACAGAAGCCAAGAACCAACTATTGCAGCAAAAGATATGAAAAAAGAAAGCCAAGGATAAAGCCCTTGAACAGATGAAACAACGCTGGCAAGACAAACCTCTGCATGGCCAATATCCAGAACGTGCAAATAAACCCAATGTTGATAAAGTTAATACTCATCGATGGTTACGAGCATCTGGATTAAAGTCTGAAACTGAAGGCTTTATTCTTGCAGCGCAAGACCAGAGTCTTTTCACTAGGAATTTTCAGGCAAATATCATACATAATAATGTGGATCCAAAATGCAGGTTCTGTGACAAATACCAAGAAACAATAGACCATCTAATCTCAGGATGTTCTATACTTGCCCCAAATGAATATAAAAATCGTCACGATAGAGTGGGGCAATACTTACACTGGACAATGTGAAAACACTTTGGAAAATGTGTAAGCAAACACTGGTATGAACATCGGCCAGCGCCGGTTACAGAAATAGAAGATGTCACCATTCTATGGGATTATACCATCCACACAGACAGAAAAAATTGAAGCAAATAGGCCGGACATTATTGTCAAAAACCAGAAAGAAAAAAAACTTGCCTACTAATTGATATGGCTTGTCCAGCGGATTGTAACATAGCAACCAAGGAATTTGAAAAACTATCAAAATACAAAGACCTGGAAATTGAAATAGAAAAAATGTGGAAATTGAAAACAAGAATAATACCAGTGGTAATAGGTGCACTTGGAATTATAAAAAATGGAACAAAACAACACATTGAAAGAATCCCTGAAACCCCAGCTTAAGAGACATACAGAAAATTGTCTTATTAAGTACAGCACACACACTAAGGAGAACTTTGTCTATGTAACGCTAGCAACTTCATCGGAGATAAAAAAAAAAAAATTAACATGAAATGTGGCCATAACAACACACCACGACCTGCCTTAGGTCTTTCCGCAGACTTGGTAGGTAGTGTGTCCATAGCAGAAATCGAATGATGATGATGATGACAATAATGATAATAATAATAATAATAATAATAATAATAATAAAGAACAAAAACAAAAACGGTGCCTCCTTATTGATATGGCAGTCCCTGCTGACTACAATGTATCTTTGAAGATATTCAAAAATTTGTCAAAATACAAGGACCTTGAAATAGAAATCTCGAAAATGTGGCATATGGGAACATCAACAATCCCTGTTGTATTTGGAGCCCTAGGACTGGTTGGAAAAGATTCCAGTAGACTAATTGAAGGGATTCCTGGAAATCCATGACTCAAGGAGAATTACAAAAAATTGTTCTGACAAGTACAGCCCACACTTTACGAAGGGCGTTATCTATGTAATTTTTTTTTTTTTTTTTGTCAGTGGAAAGTGTCATCATGCCATTCCTAACCTTAGGTCCCTGGGCGGAACCCGGGAAGAAATACGTAAACTCCAGAAATCAAAGAAAATAATAATAATAATAATAATAATAATAATAATAATAATAATAATAACATGAAATGTGGCCATAACAACACACCACGACCTGCCTTAGGTCTTTCCGCAGACTTGGTAGGTAGTGTGTCCATAGCAGAAATCGAATGATGATGATGATGACAATAATAATAATAACAATAACAATAACAACAACAACAATAATATATGTAAGAGTATGAATTATTTATTAGATCAACGTAGATCTAGTTTTCCGGTACCCTCAGTTTCAAGGACAAATATTTGTAATGCTATTATTAGCCGATCCCTTATAAGGAAGCATTTAGCATTCATTGATCACCAGTGAGACATTTGTTTAAAATTTATGAAATCTTTCTCTTGCAAAATGTTTCTGGAAACTAGATTTCTCAATTCAACTCACTGCTATTCCTCTTTTCAGGATTATTTCAAAAATGTTATCTGAAATACTGTAGAATTTAACATCATGATTATGCCATTACTTTCTGTAATATGTGAAATTCATTTTCATTGTTGCTTCTTTGGATTCCTTAGTGCCTGTCGACAAACTTCAATAAACGTTGTTCCTCGAGAATTTAGAAACGGAAAAGTTTCCTTAGAATCAATGTAAAGAGTAATAAACTGTTATTTCTTATACTCACAAACGATATGCAGAGTTGAGGTAAAATACATTATGTTCTACAGAACTATACTGAGAATCATATGATGTGTGCATGTGAGTAATATGTGAAAGAATAGATATGAAATACCAGTCATTTTCTTTTATTTTAAAAGTATACGTGCTATACACTGTAATCTTTTTTTTTACTTACATAGATACTTTTGAAATTCAAGAAAAGAAAATATTTTTATATACTTTGGTAATGTAAGGTGTTTACAAGAAAGAAACGAGATTTTACATGACATTCGACAGAAAAAAAATCTTAGAAAAACAATGTCAGAGCTACCTCATTAAAAAAAAACGTAATGAAGACGTCGTTACAAACACTAATTGTTCTGTTGGAGAAAGGAAATTAACAAGAAAGCGAAACTAGGTTGGTCTAGACAGATAAAAGCTTGACAAAGTTTTCTTTAGACAGGAAAATTTAACAAAGATATATTTACACGAGAATGAAGTAACCAAGCATTATATTACCAGCCGCGGGAAAATGTGGAAATAGGCTAATGCTTTAAAAGATATCGTTATATGAAAAGTTGACAGATGAGAAAATTTTATCAGGGAAAGCTAAATGAAATCTTGCTGGGAAAGTAGCTAATATGGATCGACAATATTAATACATTTCCCTGGTAATATGCACTTTAAAAGCTGGAAGGGGATTTTGAAAAACAAAAAAAAAAACACTTTGAAGAACAAGAAAAATTGTTTTATTTTATATATATAATAAATCCAAATAAACCCAACCAATCGAACTAGTATAGAGACCATCATATGTAGGCATTGTATAACCCTTGAATTAATCGGGGCGGGGCAGAATTTTGAGAAATTCTCTGTCGATTATTCAGAATTGTGGCACATGAGGAACGGTATCATCTGCCCTGTTGTATGGGAAATATCACAAGCTAATATTACAGGTCATTTTCGCCAACCACATTACTAGCACATGAAATATGCAGCCCGAGAAGTTTCGATCGAATGAAGGAATTTTCCGAAGTTTAAGATTTATTTGTACACTGATCAGTTAAATTTATTTCAAGAGCAGATTTTGGAAAACAAATTTTTTAAGTTTTCTGAATTATGTGTTAAAGCGACTACCAATCACCAGTCCCCGGTATATTTGCTTACTGATTTAAAAAATATTTTAGAAAATGCTATAACCGCTAGATCGTCCTGCTTCTTGGCACGGTTCACCGTCTTTAGTGGAACTTCTGTTATTATAACGTGAGATGTTTAAAAACGAATGTTTTGGAAACAAACGAAAAGAAAAATAATTTAAATTTAATTTTAGATTATATCCTAAATAAAAATATATTTTTTTTTTTTAAAAAAAAGGAACATTTAAAATCTTCAGAGTATATCTTTCGTTCGTGCAAATCTGTGGTCGCTCCAAAAAAATTAAACCTCATCCAATGAGGTCCTATGCGTCACAACTTGGCATCTGACCTCCTGTGAGGTTTTAGGCCATCCGCCCTTCGGCAACCTGGCCTCTTCCAGGCCATGGTTAAAGTGCGAATTTTAATTTGAGTTTCTATGGAGAGTGCCGTGCGGTTCACGATCCGCCAGCCGGTCAAGTGCGACTTTTGTTTATTTTCTACTAAAACTTGCTCGGAAAGCCCGAATATGAGTTTTTGCTACACCGGAAGGCATGCGAGGAAATCGAGTTTTGAATTGCTCTCAGAGCCATGAAAACAGCTTATGATCGATTATAAAAAATTCTGAAATTCCTAATTATTAAACTACTTTTACAGGAAAAAAAAATTCTTAGCTTCGAAAGAAAATTCAGGTGACCTCAAATAAGGGTACGCCGGCCTTGGTACTGACGCAAAGAAAAAAAAACCAATAAAAACTCAGAAGTTTGACCCCAGTGGTCTTCATTGCAATTATTATGGGCGCTTTAAAAATGAGAGCGTATTTTCCCTATAATGTGGAAGGAGCTATGTTTATTCATTTCAAATTGGGTTATTTATTCGAAAGTACATTATAGTCATTAATATGGGGAAAATAAGGTGCCCACTTTCAAAGTACAGGGAAAAGTTTATTACAGAATAGGAGCGTATTACCCACTAATGAAAAACCTCAGTATTTATTTATATACTTTGTTAGTGACATGAGGCAGAATATTCCAAAATAATCCAATAAAAGGCCCTTCCTAAGAAATAAAGTGATTCAAAAAATATATTATTCTGCCTCCTAAATCAAAAACATCTACAAACGAAAAGAATCTATCTAAACTCAGCATAAAAGTGGCAACTACTACATCTAATACAATAAATGACTTAATGAATACTAAACAAAACAATAAGTTAAAACCTGAAGGAGGAGTTTAATCCATCGCATGTAATATCTGTCACAAAATGTACAGAGAAGAAACCTCAAGGAATCGAAATAAATGATAATATGAATACAAAAGGGACTGTTTACAAGATAATATATGAAATGTATTGGTTGCACACAGTAACGAGACAGACTTCAAAATTGACTTAAGAATGCTACCATGATAAAAGAGATAATAATTAACTAACACTAAATGTTTAGAGAGTGCCTTAATCACAAATAAATAATAAGAATATAGTAAATTTGCGAACTGGCTCATACAAAGTTTCACCATTCTTAGAAGATATTCTAAAATCACATTGTGGAATGCTTACTTACAAATATGTTGGAAAGGAAAATAAAAAGACTCTAAATGAATTCGGCTAGATTTACATGAAAATATAAACTTCCCAGCACTCCCTCTGATTTGCGCATATTTAGAACTGTCAACGTAACAAATTTACTACGATGAACTCCTGAAGGACGTAACTTTTTTCCTCATTGTCCCAATACGTTTCTTGATATATATATAAATATATAAATATATATCGCTATCTCATCTCTATCTATCTATCTATCTATCTATCTATATATATATATATATATATATATATATATATATATATATATGAAGAAATATACTCTTAAGGTGTGCTATATTTATGGGATAAAGTGCTCAATATCAGCGACAGAGCGTGTGTAAATACAAAAGTGAACACTGAAGTCAACGTTTAGAAGCCCTATGCCGTTTCATGCTAGACGCAATCATGAGTCCATGAGTGTTGTTTTTTTCCAAGTGTTGACTTCAATGTTCACTTATATATATATATATATATATATATATATATATATATATATAAAATATATATGAAAAGTTTTTGAAAATTATAATGTTTTATTTTAAATTGTCCTTAATTTTTCATCAGAAATAACTTTTGTTATTTCAAATTGTCCTACTTTTTGTTAGCTAATTTATTTGTAAATAAAACAAAATTATTTTTGATAAAAAATTGAGGACAATTTGAAATATTCTGATATATATAAATAAATAAATACTTTCATAAAAATAAAACATTATAATTTTCAATTTGAAACTTTTTCTATATATACATATTAAGAAAGTATAGGTGGCTTCTCATTATGCTATATATATATATATATATATATATATATATATATATATATATATATATATATATATATACTAGCTGATATATAAAAAATAAGTATGTTATATATATGTGTGTGTGTGTGTGTGTATATAATAACTAGTATGTTTGAAGAGTTTAGGAATGTTAAAATAAAATGATAGTAAAAGGCTATTTTATCAGAGAATTAAAAGTACCTGTTCGTCTTATTTCGAAGTCGAACAGATACAGAGTAATTGAGCATTTATATCTTGAATATTGGGATGGCATTTTCTCTTTGAAGCACATTTTAAAGATTCAATGAATAAAATATCATAAACGTTATAATTACTCAATCAAGAGAAATCATTTTGAGCTGAATTCTATTCTTATTGCAGATTGATTTATCCAAAAGCAAATCCATTTAAGTATTACAAATATATGTTCTAATATAAAATCAAAATTTTCTCGCACATCCAATTCAAACAGAAAGAGTTAACAGTAGAGTTTCATTTACCGTTTACGGATTTGTGATATTATTTCCTCGACAAGACGTGAGTGATAATGTCTACTACATTTTAATTTCCCTTATTAAATTCTATTCGCATTAGATTTCCACCAACTAAATTAATGTCCATGATTTTCTTTCTGCTTTACTGATTTCATATTTATTTTCAACTGGACAAAATTCTAATGACGGCTCCGTGAATTACTTCATTCGAAATACAGTAATTACTATCTGGACAACGAATCGATAGCTATCATCTAAAATGTTAAATTTCCAGAAATAAATATTGTTTTCAAAGCTATACGATTTAGTAACTGTGTATATTATTACCACAAACGTGTGAGGCATTTATCACTTGGAATTTGGCATTTTCAAACTAAATTATAGGATCGCTTAGGTAATGGGAACAGGAGTGGCGTTGACTTAAATTTCATCGATGATATAAAACTTGGACAAAAATCCATAGAAAAGTTAATTAAAGCATATTCTTTGTAAAGTTTTTGGTTACGATAATAAAATCCCAACGAGAGATCTGGTTTACATAAAAATGGTAATTCAACCTTATTTCACTGAGATGACTTCTCTGGTTGAGAGTTCTAAGCATACATCGACGGTGATTTTTCAACGCTATATAAGGTGAACACAGTTTTTAATCCTGTCGAAAAGCAAATTTTTTTTTATCATCTTAGATCTTATTTACCATTTTAGCTCTTCATATATTTTCTTTTTGCTAACTCTCTTTTTGTCATATAGTTACTCAGTCTCGTTGGTTTGGTTATACAGTGTTTTCCTTTGTCCCTCTTGCATTCAATTTGACTTGTGAGTGGCAAAATTCTCAAGCAAACATAGGAGCCCTAAAATTTTTACTGTCTCTGTTCAATGTTTGCTATAAGTGTTTTTATATTTCCATTTCCTATAAAACTTTGTCGTTACTCGTGTTCAGTCCGCGGTTTACCAGAATCACTCTGTAAATCCACATTATTGCTGCATCAATTCTGTTCTCATCTGCGAGGAGATTGACTCGCATTCACTCACATACAGGATGATTGATATTTTGTAATATCTCGTTACTCTTTCATGGTTTCTAACGAAATTTTACTGTGTTTAATACTTTACTTAACTTTTTAAATGCGAATTCGGATTTCGGTATCGGGCTTTCCGACAATTGTTATAAAAATTCAACGTCATATAAACCACTACACGTATACGTTTAATTGAAAAAACAGACAATTCCTTATAAACAGAGATATGTATATTTTACAGAATGAGTTCATAGATAGATAATTGATTAACTATCTATCATAGACATTTTACAATAGAAGTAATTATGAAAACAAACGAGGATATTTTCGTGTATTGATATTAATAATCTTAACATTTTCTTTCAG
>CAHIKZ030004343.1:1632500-1647500 GCA_903632075.3 Acanthosepion pharaonis | reverse complement strand
ATTTACTTACTAACGTTCCCGTCACAGAAATTATTGATATTACCAATAATTTACTAATAATATAAATTACTAATGTAATCCGACCTGCATCAACCCAATCCAATATTTTAAGAAAACTATTGCTCGCTTGCGCCACTACAGTTCTTTTTTATAGACCCAATGGTACTATTTCCACACAAACACAGGGAGTAAGTATGGGAGACCTTCTCGGACCGTACTACTCTAATTATTGTATGCCCTATGTTGAAAACAAAATTTTACTAATGTTATTAAACTTAGAATATATGTTCGTTATGTAGACGATATATTTATTTTAGCTGATAAGAAAAATAGTATTAAAAATCTGAAAACTACATTTCAACAAAATTCCGATCTAAATTTTACTCATGAAAAAATAAACTCCCTTTCTTAGATGTTTTCGTTGATTTTAGTAATAATACATATCAACTTCTGTCTATAAAAAAAACAACTTGTAAAGATTCTTACGATCTAAATTTCTCTCGTGAAATCTCAGTTTGATATAAAATAGGTGTTATTAATAATTTCTTCAAGAGAGCGCACAAGAAACAATTTTCTCTTCACGTTCTCGTTTCAAGAATGAAATAATGTAAAACAAACGCTTATTAATAACGGATTTCCTAATCACTTGTTGCATTTCCATATTAGGCTTTTTGTTCTGTCTAAGGTAGCTAATAGCAACGACGAGAATATAAACATAAGCAATATCATTAATATTTGTTATAAAAATCAGTTTAACGAAAATTACAATCAAGATGAAACTAAAATTAAATGCATTATAAAAAATACAAACTAATAAAGAATAGCAAAAAAATTAGGGAATTCATTACAAAAAATTTATGACCACCGAATTTATAGTTAAAAATAATAATTCACCTCTCTAGAACACATTTAAATAGAAGACATATTATTTACGAATTTAAATGTCCATTAAGGAATTTTATTCTTGATCAGTCAAAATTCCTCAACAATATTATAGGCCGCACTACAACATGCTTAACAAGAATAATTACACTACGTCTTTCTGATATGTGTGTGTGTGTTTCTGTGTTTGGCTTTGGGCTGTGTTTATTCGGTTTTTTTAAACTCGGCGGATCAACACCTTAGAATGAGCATAAGAATTTTAGCACATCAGTTGTATGTACGTATGATATGGAAGACATTCAATTCTGAAGATGTATCCAATTCATAGATTTACAGTTAATAATTACTAGTCTATAAATGACGGGAATGACATTATTATTTAGGGAAGGGGCGACTTCACCAACATGTTCGATCTCTATTACCTAACTTAAGAAATTAAATAGAACCTGCTTTTAAAATTCAAAGACTTATCACAGAGGAATGAAAGCTAATATCGCGTCTGATGGTGGGATGTCAGAATCCTTTGATATCACAAATGGCACAAAGCAAGGTTGTGTCACGGCCCTTGTCCTTTTTTTTCTTTTCTTCTCAGTGATGCTGGAATACGCATTTGCAAACACAGATAGTGGCGTCAAGTTTCAGTTTCGAACGACTGGTGGTCTCTTCAATCATCGGCGTTTCAAAGCGAAGACCCACCTTCGTACGCAAATTATTCGTGATTTGTTGTTTGCTGCTGCTGCTGCTCTTGTAGTGACATTATTTGACGAGGCCTAACATCTAATAAATCGTTTCTCGGCTGCATTTAAAGCACTTGGTTTTACACTTAGCATAAAGAAAACTGAAATAGTGCCTTGTCCTTCTCCGAAGCAATTCTGTGGTGAGAAACAAAAACCAGCAGTCTACAAATTTCCAGAGAGACCGTTGAATGTAGAAGACAAATCCCTGAACTATGTAAAGTCTTTCACCTATCTTGTTAGCAAAGTCAATTACAGTGGAACTTTAGATGATGAAATCATGCATCGGATTGCTAAGGCTACCAGTACTTTCGTCAAATTTTTCAATCGCTTGTGGATTGAGCGGCGTATTCGACTGGTTTCGAAAATTCGGGTTTACAGAGCTGTTGTACTTGTCATTCTTTTTATATGGATCAGAGTCATGGAATCCATACAGATATTATATACCCCAACTAGATATTTTCCATAAAAGCTGTCTGCGTGCAATCTGTGGAGTTAAACTTCAAGGTAGGACATCTAACGTAGACCTGTTTAACAGGTGTAATATTGGAGGAATAGGGACCTTTTTATACAGTCTCCATTACAGTGGATTCGTCATGTCTTGAGAATTTTTGATGATAGTATAGCCAAGATCTTAATGTTCAGCAAGTTATATCAGGCCTACAGGAATATAGGACGACCATGGCTAAGATAAAAAGACAAGTTTTTCCAGCAGTCAATATACGACATAACGCCCTTGAGCGCTTACCCTTGGACCAGGTAGAATGGAGATCAACGTGTTTTAGTGGACTCAGCAATTTTCAATCAAGATCTAAAAGGTCAGTCAATCTAACAGTGACCTCATCTCACAATCCTCACACTTGCTTCATATGTGGACTCCTTTGTCAATCACTAGTGGGTCTTAAATGCCACTTAAGATTATCGCACACAATTTCATAAATGAATCAATAAGCTGTCAGATCCTCATACGTCAAAACCGAGCGTGTGTGTGTGTTTGTGTATGTGTGTGCGCCCGCATATTAAATATATATATATATATATATATATATATATATATATATATATATATATATATATATATGGATACAACTTATTTGAGTAAATGCTATGTGTTAATTAAACAGTATTAATTACATTTACGGTTTATAAAATCCAAACAAAGCATCCAGTCAAATAAGCTATATCCATAAAAATAACTTATAAACAGTATATATATGTTCAAGCATTTGTCGGATTTAGTCCATAACAATATATATATATATATATATATGTATATATATACTAAGTTGTATTTATTTTTATTATTATTTGTAACTCAGTGGACAAAACCCTTATTGATCAATTGAATGAAAGTCTTCGATACATCAGTGTATATGCGTATGATATAATATATATTCAATTCCCAAAATGTGTTTAATTTACAGACATACATTTAATAATTACTCATATCTTAATATGATATATTATTTCTGGCTAATGGATTTGCGAGACATTTTCTTGCATTCAGATGTTTGAGAATATAGGCGATGTATTAATGTCTTTATTATGAGGATTTTAGATATTTTTCAGATATATTTATTTTCACAATGCCAATAAGATGAAAGACGAATTTATTAAATGATAATGAAGGTAAGATCTCATCAAAGATTATCAGCCAAGATGAAAATTTACATATTTGATATTGTAACACTGATTGTAGTTGTTCTACCCGATACGTTGCTGTTTGATCTCGATCAATCGTTATATGGCATAGGAAGAAAATTATTTCTTAGTACAAAAGCAAAATCAAATCCAATGGTAGAACCAACGTCCAAATTCCAATATGACTAAAATCTTTCTCCCGATTTATTTGTCCCTTTGGAAAGATGGGAACAGTTACAGAACGATTTCTAACAACCTGAATATTCCTTTTACTACAATTGCTTCGTTCATTGCAAGGTTTAAAACTTGTAACAGCGTCGAAAACCAAAGACGAACAGGTGCTCCGAGGAAGATTTTTCTAAGATCAGCAAGGATATTAGGACGCCAGATCCAACAACACCCACAGGTTACACGAGAAGAGCTGCAGGAACATTAGGGATTAAAGTAACCAAGCGTACAATAAGTAATGAACTACACAAAAACATTATGAAATTACGCATCCCAGTGAAGACTCCACTCCTCCTGAAACGACACATGTTAGGCTAAAATTCGCTAGAGAGCATAAGGATAAAGAATATTCGTTTTGGGAAAAAGTACTATGGACAAAATAAATAGAGTTGTTTGATCATAATTATCGAAATCATGTGTGGAGGAAGGACGGTGAAGCCGACTTACCAAAGAACACGTTGCTAACTGTAAAGTTTGGTGGTGGCTGTATCATGTTCTGAGGCTGTTTTTCTGCAAAAGGTGTTGGCAGAATATCAATAATAGATGGCACGATGAATGCCGAAAAATACCAGAAAATCCTGCAAGACAATTTAATGCGTTCAGTTGAGAGATTTTGCCTACCTCTTGATTGGGTTTTCCAACTGGATAATGATCCTAAGTATACCGCTAGATCTACACGGAAATGGTTTGCTGAAAGTATCGTTGATGTCTTGCAATGGCCAAGTCAGTCCCCAGACTTGAACCCAATCGAGAATTTATGGTGATATTTGAAAATTCAATTTGGGAAAAGAGCACCAACAAATATCAAGAATTTGAAGACAATATGCCAAGAAGAATGGGACAAAATACCACTCAATGTGTGCAAATCATTAGTTGAGACATACAGGAATAGACTGGTAGCTGTTGAACTCAATAAAGAGTATTCCACAAAGTATTAAATTAAGTTAATATGCTTTTTTTGTTTTGTACGAATACTTTTTCATCAGTTAAAATGAAAAAATGCATTAATTTCTGTTAGATTACAAATTAATAAAGTTTATTACTATTTTTTAATAAAACGTATCTTTACAAATAAAATGCATCAAAATTTGATTTAGTTAAGGCTTTTACATCTATAAAAATACAATTTTTCATGTGTACGAATGTTTATGTTTCCCCCACTATATCTATCTATCTATCTATCTATCTATCTATATATATATATATATATATATATATATATATATATATATATGACATAATTATGTTGTAACATGAAAACAAATATAGACATTTTGTTTCAAAACATCTGGTGTCTTGTCAAATGATGGTGTTGATTGTTTTACAACCAACATCACCCCCTATGTTATACATACTTAACTAATAGTTTTTAAATGACTATTAATATCTCTCCTTGCATTGGCCACATTTTTAAAATTAAAGCATTATCGTATTAATGTACATTTTAGTAATTGTGTATATATATATATATATATATATATATATATATATAGATAGATAGATAGATAGATATAAATTTATTTTGGTCTGGTAAAGTAATGATAGCTATTTTTTCCACCAAGCAAAGTTTACAAGTTTTTGATTGGTTGTTGTAGGCTGGTAATCTTTTCCTTATTTTCCAAGATATTTTTGGTGTGATGTGGGTTTTGTTTTTAATTTCCCAGATATACTTAGAAACCATTGTACTGTCCGCATATTTACTATTTTTTGAAAGATGTTTTGTGTATAATTTCTTTGTTTCCAGGGTCCTTCAGTTACTCCTATGTATACTTTTTCTTCATTATCTGGTGATTTTATCGTGGCTTGGTATATTACGTTGTTTTGTAAACAATTTCCGTTTAAGGGGCATTCGTTCTTTATTCTGCAGTTGCACGTGGGTTTAATTTGTTCGTGTGGTTTGTTGATAATTTTCCTGTTGTGCTTTTTTATTATTTGTGCCATGTTCTCGGTGCAGCTGTAGCTAATTTTTACTGTGTTTTTGTTGAATACTTTGTGTAGGGTGCTTGATTCCGGGAAGTGTTTGTGTAAGAGTTTGAAGAATATTTTTCCTACGTTTGTTTTTACGTTTTTGCTGTACGGTGGGTTGAACCATATGATATTTCTTTTCCTGTTGGCCTTTTTTTTGTGTTTTGTGGCGAGTATGTGAGTGTTGCTGGGAATCCGCTATCTTTTAGGGCTGTTTCATAGTCTTTCTTAGCTTTGTTAAATATGGATTCATTGGAGGAATTGTCGGAAAGCCTGCGGTTAATCGATTTTGGTATCTGTTTGAGTATAGAAGGCGGGTGGTTGGAAGATGTGTGTATGTAGAGTGGTTTATCATTAGGTTTTTTATATGGTTTATATGTGCCTTTTGTTAGGTTGAAGGTAACATCTAGAAAATCTACTTCGTTTAGGTTAGTTTTTATATCTATGTCGAATCCGTTGTTTTTTAAAAATCTTTATTATTGCTTTTCTAGTTTTGTCTGTGTTTTCTTTGTTATAGTTTCTTAAGATTATGAGACCGTCGTCCCTGTAGAGTCCTGTTTCATTTCTATCTATTATTTTGCTCAGTTCGTGTAGTAAGTAAATACCTATGATTTCGCATGTCTCTGCACCGTCAAAGCTTCCCATTGTAGTGTCAAATATCCCATCTTTCTTTATCCATGCTTCTTCATTGTGGAATAATAATGATTTACGGGAGTACTTAATGATGTTGATTTCGCTTGGTTGTATTATTATTTATTCTTGAGCTAAGTTGATGGCCTTATCTAACATGCGTTCTGTTATGGATGGGTAAAATTCTTTTATGTCTAATTGTAGGAATTGGCAATTTTGTTTGTTATTTATGCTGTGGAACCAGTCAATAGTTGTTTTTGTATTTTTCCACTGGTTTACTCCTAACTTCTTCCTAAGTTCAGAATTAATTCTTTCTACTATTGTTTTACTTATTTTACCTAGATCGCTTTTGGCTGGGTTTATGAGTCTACATGCAGGGTTGGTTTTGAAATTTGGATAATAGATATAACCGTATGTTCCGTGCTAACATTTTTTCCTCTTGTAGAACTCACTTCGGCTTCTTTTATTATGACCAAATTTCATGTGTAAATATATATATATATATATGTAATGTTAATCGTTATTTTCTGCTGTCTTAATTTATGTTTCTTTTTTATTATTCTCGCTCCTTACCAAAGATTTTGTTTTATTCTTCACAGTCAATAATCGTTTGCGTTTTAGTGGTTTTCTTGCCTTGCTTGGCATGAAAAACATCATCTCTCTCTCTCTCTTTTACATATATATATATATATATATATATATATATATATATATATATATATATATATATTGAGAGATAGATAGATAGATAGATAGATAGATAATAAGAATGATATTGGGAATATATAGATTCCTTTTGGATATACTTTATACCGTACAAAATGATTTTTTTAAAATAAATTAGCTATCTTAAATTTCTAATGGTTTCCACATATTTCATTGTTCATATTTGCAATCTATATCATATCAATATGTAATATAAGAATAGAAATTAACATCTCTTTTCTTTGCTTCAAGAGTTAAAATTAATATTAGTAATAAAAAAGAAAATGAATATTTATTTTGCATCTGTATATATGTAGTTTTGTTACTAAAACTGTTCGTTTTGTGAATCATACATTTGTTCACATGCGAAACCACGGCAACGCTTTGATTTGGCTAGAAGTTGAACATGAAAATCCTACTGAAGAAACTCAATCAATGAAACATGTTTTTGATCTTAATAATAAATATTGCAAAGAAGGGAAAAAATCTCGATAAATATCAGTTTCGCTATTCATAAAAACTGGCTACACAAAGCAAATAGTCTTTGTATATGTGACTTTTAAGGATATTTGCCTTCGAAATATGATTTAATATCTGGTTTTGATTTAGTTTGAGGCGTAATGTCAAATTAAATTATTCTTAATCGAAACCAAGAACTGTAGATATTCTGAGGACAGTTTACAGTTCCTATTATTCATTATCAAATTATCACTCCGATATTTGATTTGTCCGACCGGAAGTTACTGTGTATATACCTACTTATTATGCTCTGAAGATGTTATCACTGATAACCAGGATATCGAAGTCAGATCGTGTGCTCTCTATTTGCTTTCTTATCTTGATAGACAGAAGAATTTTATATTCGTAAAACTCTTTTAATTTTGGAGCCTTGAATAATAAAAAGAATCAGCTTATATATAAAGTAAAGTGTATGCGTGCGTCAAAGCAACTCCTAAATAAATGCGAAAATCTCGCTGAATTCCCCACAAATTCTGAGATTAAAAAAGCCCAGCTCCACTTTATAGTAATTTACACATGGTATTTACTCTGTCTCCCCACTGAGACGAGATGTGACACAAGGTCTTTTTTAAGGTGGGAACTTCAGCGCGAACACCCGGGGAAGGAACAAAAATTGCCCACAGACCGCGCAAACGTCAGTTGCGCTGGCCTCGGTGCCAGCACCTTCCCACTCTCTGGTGAAATAAGAGGTCGCGGCGTTGGGCAGCTCTTCCCCAGGACTGGGCACCTCTCAGTTTAATTTACCTCAATTGCAAATCTGTCCTTTGACTAAGTAGCTCTTGACCGAAGACTGTCCCAAAACAGAGACGCATCTGAGAGATAAGTAATGTGTTAGAAACCACTCAAGAGAGAAACTTACACATGGTATTTACTTGACCCTACATTGAATCAGGTTGTGACCTTGATATTAACGTGGACAGCTTGTGACGAGTATTAACGTGGGGGCCTGAGTGTCTTGAATCGGGCCGCAAGTCTTTACTGGTTATAGCTAGTCAGACACTGTCCAAACTAGTCATAGCTGTGATAGTACCAGCGCAGGGACGGATCCCTGAGTCCGGTAAGTATCCGAATGTGTCTACCCATCAAGAGAGGAATTTACTTGACCCCTACTACACTGAGCCAGGTTCTGACACAAGGCCGGTTTTTAAATTAGGAACTCGAGTGTCTTCGCTCAGGCCGCTGGTCTTACCTGGTCAAAGCTTGTCCATGTTGTTCAGAGCTGGTCTAAACTAGTCTTAGCTGGTCATACCTTGTCAGAACCGGTACAAGCTATTCATAGCTGTGTTATTTCCAGAACAGGTACAGATTCCTGTGACCGCTAAGTATGTGAATGTGTATACCCCTCAAGAGAGGAATTTACACACTATATTTATTTGACACCCCCACCACTGAGTCAGGTTATGATACAAAGTGGGTCTTCAACGTGGGGACCCCATGATGACACTCAGGCCACTTGTTTTAGCTGGTCATAGCTGGTCTAAGCTACTCTTAGCTGGTCATAGCTGTGATACTGTCAGCGCATGGACGGATCCCTGTGACTGGTAAGGAGATTTACTTAACCCCCCTCCACTGAGACAGATTGTGACACAAGGTCATTTTTTAACGTGGGGACCCGAGTGTTTTCACTCGGGCCGCTGGTATAAGCTGGTCTTAGCTGATCCTAGCTTGTCCAAGCTGATCAGAGCCGGTGTAAACTAATCGTAGCCGTAGTACCTACAGCAAAGGGACGGATTCCTGGGCCAGGGAAGTATCAGAATGTGTATACCCCTCAGGAGAAAGATTTACACGGTGTTTACTCATTCCCTCACGAGAATGAGATGTGGCACAAGGTCGGATTCATGTGGGGACTCGAGTGCGTGAACCCTGGCAGGGTCAAAAATTCCCCTCAGACCCGCAATCGTCGGTTGCGCTGGCTTCGGTGCGAGCACCGATCCCTCCCTCCTGTACAATGGGAGGGCGCGGCCACGGGCAGCTGTTCCCCAGGTCTGATCACCTCTCAGTATAATTTTCCTCAGTTACTCCTCTGTTCTTTGAAGCGCACTCTGTCAAGGACAGAGACGCAGCTGAGAGTTGATAAATACTGCGAAATTCCTCTAAGTAGGGATTTACCCACTAAAAGCTCAATATCTTTATTATATATTATCTATTTCTAGGCAATATCTCTCTTCAGGTTTAACTAATTTGCATATTGATCTGAAAATTATTTTTCATTAACTGCCCTTCATTATGCTATTTTATCCGAGGACTGTTTTGATTTTCATATCAAAAGTAGTTCTTTTTAGTAACATCGTTTAACATAATGCAGAAAAGTGTTTGAAATTTGCATTTTACTTGGCCTTCAACAAGTTGGAATCTATTTGTAAAACTTTCCTTAACTATCACAACCTAATTCATGAAGGTAATGTTCATTTAAAATTTTAGTTTCAAAGCTTTCAAGTAGTGAATATTAGTGCACATCCTGCACGAGGGTTAAATTATAAAAAATAACTGAACTATTTCTTCTGACGAAAAGTTTGCAGTATTTCATTTAAAAATAGCATTTCTAACTTCAGAAAGACTAAAACAAAGTGACTTGCTACTAATACGCATATATATTATCCCAAAAGTTTTGTGTAGACATTTCGTTATCATATTCTGTCAGATCGTGATGCGTATTTGATCTGTATTTGTTCACTATTCATATATATATATATATATATATATATATATATATATATATATATATATATATATATATATATACATTAAATCCTCCGTTCATATTATTGTCAGAAATCTTTTGAAGAACCATATCTTAGTAGCCTTTAGTTTCGTCGTAATCTTCGAGGAACTTGGCCACCATTCCTTGCCATATTCGAGGATTGATATATCACACTTCAATACTCTTTGATCTGTTTCCAACGAAACTTTCTTTTGCAGAGTTCTTTGTTTAGTTTCTGTAAAGCATCTTTATGACCTTACCTGAACACTAACAGCCAAAGTGGAAATGCGGTTAGATGATTTTTACACACGAATGTTTGTAGCTGCACTAAGCAAATCTTGGAAAACTCACCCAACAAAGAAAGACGTCTCTGGAAACATACTTCCCACAGCAAATCTATGCACCAAGAAATACTCAGATTTGCTGATCATTTTTGGTCGACGAAAGAAGATATACATTGGCCATCTGATTGAAGACACGGGATGCAGATTGGACGATCTTCTAAATGCAATGAATGACAAGAATGGATGAAGGCAGCGTGTCATGGATTCCCGAGCGTACTCGACGTGAGGATGATGATGCTAAATCACTTTCCAAATATTTAATGTTTTGAAATTGTATAATGTTTACTTCCCCAATTTGTAACTCGCATCCTGCGATTTTTTGCTTGCTCATGGCTATATTTTCTGTATATTTTGCATTCGTTTTTATTTCGCTGTCTTCTTCTTCTCTCTTTAGCCGGCCATCATCACAGTGTCATCTGCCTACTTTATTATAGTTACGGTTACACCCACCGTTTATAAATTATGGTAGAGCCTCCAATTCGCTTAGGATGGCGTTGCTGTGGTGGTTGAATAAATCTAGAAGGATGACATATTTTTTGTCTTATGCCGCTTTCTATTTTTGAGTAGCCATTTAATTAATTTTCTATCCCTATACACGAGGTTTGCCCGCAGTATCAGATCTAGATTATTCTGACATCTTCTTCAAATAGATCTAGTTTTACCAGCAGTTGAAATCGATTCTTGTGCTGTACCATATCTCCTGTTTTTACGTCATCTATAAAACATGTGCACATCCTTCTGCATTTGTATTGCTCACTGACTCGAATTATTCTTGAAAATATAGATTATATCAGTCTCCCCATAATGCCATGTAAATTTGAGTGATATCTATCAAGTTCATTTGTCTGTAATGGCTGGGAAATTCTGGAAAACGACAGTCTGTTTACAAAATCATCTTTTCGGTTAACTTTATAAAATTATATTTAGATGACACACAGAAGAGTGACTTGGTTGGCAATTTTATTTTTCTGTGAGTTTGAAGTGCTATGATGATTTTTTGATAAAAAATGCGAGATTAAAGATATATATGAAACCTATAACGACTTTACGCATAAAAAATAAAAGGTATTTTCATCATCGGCATATAGACGGCATATGGAAATGTTGGTTCTACGTCTGTTGCGTACTGGACATTTCCTTCCCGGACGGTTACGTACTTGACAATTACATCGCTGGACATTTGCGTCTTTAGACAAATGCGACCCTGGATAATTGCATATCTCTGATAAATTTAAAGATCTTAAAAGCAATTACCATACATTTTGCGAAATCTTTTCACGATAAAATGAACGCTAAATCATAAATGTCATCCGTTGCATTTAAAGGCAAAAACAACAAAAAATTGCTACACTTAGTATTTGCCTTATTATTTCCACCCCTTACGATGATCCCAGAAAGTGATCACAAGTTTTTGGAGAATAAAAGTGATTTTCATTGTTAGAGTGCATCTTGGCATCATTTGATATTATAGATGAATTGATCTTGCTCTGTTTAATTCTATTTTTCAATTAACGAATTTCTATTTATTCCTTTATACGTAAATCTGAATTTTAAATGCATCCACGCCCATTAATTTGAAATGTTTGATTAGGAAACATAATCCAGTCATACTTCTTGTTTATTGCTTTCCAGTAGAAATGATCTTTTGTAAAATGAATCACTTTTCAAAAACTATTACGTTAAAATCAAATTATTTAAAAAGGTTTCGCCGTTGGACCATTATAGTCGTTAAAGTGAATCTGAATTTATCTCATATTAGAAATAGGTTTACAGGAAAAAATGGTGAAGATATTAATATAAGATAAAAGACATCATTCTTGCATCCAAATCATCGTGATTGCTAAAGAGTTTCAACGTACATAAAATCAGCATATTTTCTATTATTGTCGAAATAATAGATTTTGGACTAATCGCGAGAAACGCTTTATTAAATTGATGGAGGCAAAAGAGATAATAGCCAAAATAACAATGAGGAACAAATGGAATGTCTGCAAACTACTGACACAATTAATGCAGTGTCAAAAGATTATAATTTGATTGGCAGAAAATGACGCACGAGTGAGTAAGGGACAGTAAATATAATATCAGAATAATAATGAAAAAGGACGACTGTTAATAGAAAATTGTATATTGATTTGGCGAGAATTTCATTTTCTTGTATTGCTATATGATAATAGGAATGTTATGCATAATCGACATCATATGAAGTATTGCATTGATTGTATTATCAATTGTCATATCAGCAAATAATTTTAAACCTTTCTTTTCACAATATAGCTTATCTTTGTTTCTCTTTTCTAAGAGTAATTATGCTACATATTCGTCATGTTTTTCAGTTTCAATATTGTCTGCTATGAAACAAATGAAAGTTTAGATTCCGGGCAACTAAACCGGACGGCTGTCATTGGCTATCTTTCATCAGCAGATACCGTTTTAACAAAATCGAAATATATATTAAAGTAAATTAAGCTAATCTAAGTGAAAGAATTATAAGACAATAGCTACAAGTACTTAATAATTATTTGGGGTTATTTTCTTATAACTGGAAATAAGAAAAAAGACTCAATCGCGAATCATTTAGTCACAAAAAGTCTCGGAATATTTTGTTAGAGGCCACTGAGAGTATGGTGACTTGTGGAAATTAAAAAAAAATGAACGGGATTCAAGAACATGGCGCTCGAAGTTGCATTTAAATTTTCGAAGATTGTATTTATCAGCGAAGTAAACGGGAGGGAGTTCCAAAAGCGTGAAATTCGAGAAAAGAAACTGTTGGAGTAGAAGTGGCGTTTGCATTTCGATATTTCCACAGTAAAATTGTAGAACGTTTATGCCAATCAGGTAGCAAGCTTAAATGCATGTTGTCGGGACGTCAGGTGAAGAAGCTTGTCCTTGAAGTTACAAGGACAATATTTGTGGAAAAGGCAGAGGGAAGCCACGTTACGCGGCAGAGAAAGTGACTGATATCGAGATGTCAAGTTACGAATGCAGATCCTTCTTAAGATTTTGTCAAGAACATCGAGATGAATAGCAGGTGCTTATATATTGGTAAGTACATCATATACTTCTATATTTAATCCCTGATGTTAAATCAGATGAAAGATTTTGATTATTTTACCGCTAATCAAGCCGTTTGGGGTTCTATAATTCATAGGGAATTGTGCAACTAAACGCGTTGCAGCAATGCAAACATAATAAATGATAAAAAGAAATATTTTGTTCTTTGTTTAATACGCTTGGTAGTTAAATTGTGACATTGTAGAACCTAGTAATTACTAGATATTACTTATAGTCTTTCTAATAGGACCGAGTGAAAACTGTATAAAAGTTAAGGATTGTTAAGAGAATTGCAAATATGAAGTTGACGCTCGTACATTGAGTGAGGGCAAACAGATTAAAGCAAACTTTTCGTGAATTTGCTGACATAATAACCGGAAGGTCAACCGCTGGGCCGGGCAGTGTGTACATGGACTCCCTGGAATCGAGCGAGTAGTAAATGATATCCCTATATATGTGCAACTGAACGTGAACAGTTTATTCCCGTAAATTAAACAACGGGGTTAGTTAAAAATTCTCTGTATGTTATCCACATCGATATACGTCTGGTGAAAGAAGGTGTAACGTCCCAAATTTTTGATAAAAAAAATGATGACAATAGTTCAAATATAAATAGTAAATAATATTGAAGCTCAGCACAATATCTTAACACTTCAAAAGTCTTCATGACTTCAAAAACGAATGAAAGCGTTTACATCTTTGCATCATTTTCTTTATTGGGGTAACAGAGTGTCTTTCATATAAGCTGCAAGGATTTCTTATCAAAATAAGTACAATCTTTTTTTATTGAGAGCGTATTACGAAATATATTTAATATATATAAGCTTTTGCGCAAATTTACATAGAGGGTCTCTATGAACAATACGTTTTCTTTCTAGATAAATATAACACAGAGTTTGGTACAGATGCAAATTAGGGAATACATTCTATGCGAGTTTTCCGTAAGTTGAAACAAGAAGAAAAATCTACAAAGAAAACTCTATGGATATATTTAGAGGCACATTCAATGTACTACATGATAAATTGAATGCGCATAGCTGCGCGAAGGATACGTCTGGAGAGAAACCTAGCCATCAGCAGCACAGATGGCATGAGAAGAAATAGGACTTTTACGAAATATATCTTCTATCTATAATTACGCTACTGATAAGGATGATATATCTAACGCAGACAAGTGCAAAGTTCATGTTTTGTAGAAAGGTTGATTGCTTGCGAACGAATGTATTTTAATGGTCCATACACTAAGAGATCTTCTGAATTATAGGAGAATCATCCTATGAGAGTGTGATCTAGATCGATTACCTGGTAACATGTAAAAGATATGCATGAAAAGCTGAAAAACCATGTGATTTCCAAGAGAATTAATACTATATATGAAACGTTTGTAACGGTTATAAATCTCCCGTTCAATTGAAAAGTGATGGGATCCCTGTAATAACTGAGTCTTTCAGTCGATATCATTACATTGTTTCCTCCCTAATTACTTTTTAATTATGACAAGGTACCGAATGTCCGAACATATTTTAAGTAGGAGTCTAAGCTAAGAATTTTAACGAAAATTTATGAAAAAATCAAATCTAATATTTCTAACATTCGT
>CAHIKZ030004343.1:1507500-1625000 GCA_903632075.3 Acanthosepion pharaonis | reverse complement strand
TTTTTTATTATGTGACAAACCACTTTTCCCGATATACAGATTGTCTCTGGCAAGTGTTTTGAATGCCCTACATTTATGACTTGCTTACATAGTCTAAGTCAACTCGTGACCAAGTAAAACCATATGTTGCATAAAAATGTCTTAATTCTTCGTCATTTTAAATATCACGACGATCTCCAATGGCTTTTAAGACCTGCAAAACTCTCGCAGATCTTTCCACATTAGCCGCACTCTTACTGCTACAGGTTACCTTTTTGGACGCTGTCGTGTGAGTCCGTTGGCGATCGACATGCTTTCCGGTAGATTTTACATGTATGATCATCGTAATGCCATATTGATAGCTGACATCACGATAACTCTGCATGTGGTTGAAAAGACCTGCTTTTAAAAAGTAAATGCCGCCACATTGATTGCACATTAGATTCACATTCGATCTACGTTCAGGGAGAAGGTTGTTGCACCTCATATATCTGCCTATTTGTTATGCATATTTTCCCTGCTTTTTCTCGAAATTCTTGACACCAGTAGCAATTAGATACACACACATTGTGGTGGATGTTGATTCCTGAGCAGCTGGACACATAACACTAAAACAAACATTTCAGAGATGATTTCGATGTCGTTAATGATAAATTATCCCAGGGATTAGTATCTAAGTTAACCTTTTCAAATGTGCCCTTATCGTTTGCAATGTTCCAAAGATTTCATAGATCGTATGACACGCAAATGACCTGAAAGGTATTCCATATTAATGCCGGCTTGATTTGCGCGAGCTACCTGAATGTTTGTATTTTTAATTTTACGATGTCGAGTGTGTGCATTGGCCGACACAGACGGACTTTTTTGCTAAAATACAGCTGGAAATTTGCTAGATGAGATATGTTTTTGTGCTTATCTTATTGACTGATAATATACCGCCTCATTAATCATGCGAGAGAATCTTTTGTTCACCTCTGACTGGAAGTTTTATAGCTTCCATATATGTACAACCTCGTTTCAGCTCATCTTCATCAAATGTTTCACAAATTATTCAGTACCAAAAGCAATCATTTTTTTCTCTACGCCTACCAACCTGGCGCAAGATTATCCCAGGGATTAGTATCTAAGTTCAGCTTTTAAAATGAGCCCTTATAGTTTGCAATGTTCCAAAGATTACAAATAGTTCCTGCTTCAGAAATTTTGAGAAGTTAGTATGTTGGTCGGAGCTAAAAGACCTTTCAACAGCGTGGCAAAGTTAAGACGGACATATATCAAGAGAGCTTTGGGTTTTATGACTATCCCCCTCCAAGAAGGATGCGCGAAAAAGAACCAGATATGGTTCATTCCCAGTTGTATACTAAAATGGGAAAGAGGTACCTCACACCTTGGGGTCTAAACATGCACCGCCTGGACTCGCATCCAGCTATCTATACGTCCCCGCCAAATATATATATATAGCGAAGCCAATGGCTTACACACATATATACAGACACACACACTCACGCACACACACACACACACACACACACACACACACACACACACACATATATATATATATATATATATATATATATATATATATATATATATATATATATATACACACACACACACACACACACACACACAGAAACACACGCACAAACCGCGACGACCTTACGCCAACACCCCCTCACTAAATTTCAAACTTTAGAGAGGTTAAGTTCTTATAGAGAACCTTCTCTCTGTGTCCGTGAATATTACTCGCTCCTCTACGTGGCAATTACTATCTCTGTCTTTGATACAATTACCCATCTCTCTCTCTCTCTCTCTCTCTCTCTCTCTCTCTCTCTCTCTCTCTCTCTCTCTCTGTGACAAGCTAAAAGCAGTGAGGCGAAAGTCCGTACTCTAAAAAGAATTGACTCTAGTAATCATGTCGCGTGCATGCTAAAAATAACCTTGCACGTGAAGTCACCTGACCCTTGATTCAAAATTGCGCGCAAAAGGAACTCGGCACTTCAGTTGGGATACACGAAACGCGATGAAGTTGGACCAGCAATGAAATCGTCATTCGAACGGATTAACCGAACTGAATGGATGCCAATCCCAACTCACACAAACTCAGAGTTTCAGTCAGAAATGATCAACCGATTCGAGAGCATTTTCAAGTGGAAAGGAATCAACCCTGCAAAAGTCACACACAAACAGAAATAACACTTTCTACGAAACCATAAGGCACTGAATATTATTTAAAAGAAAAGAACGGAAAAAAACAGAAAGGGAATTATATATAGGAAGAGAGAAAGAGGGAGAGAGAAAGAAAGAAGACTAGAAAACAAAAAGAAAAAGAGAAAGAGAAAAAAAGAGCCAAAAAAAAAAGACAAAAAATGAGTATTTGGTTTCAGTCATCTAAACCAAGCTAAGTGTTTTTCTTTTAGCATAGTCCCTCATACATTTTGCTGACATTCAGATAATCTTCGTTTCAAACTATTTTATATTCAGATATTCTTTGTTTCAACTTGTTTCATGCACAATTAAAAATTTCCTAACATTTTACATTGCTGTTTTATTTTATTTTTTTTTTTGCTTAGTCTCTGTTGGGGTTCTTTTTCACCTGATTATGAGCCAGCCAGAGAAATTAGCTATTATACATACCAAGGCTGGACCGTTTGGCAACTGCTCCATTTTATTGTTTTCGCTTATATCCCACTGTTAGGCAAAGTCTTTGAAGCATTAATCACCTTACATCCCCTGATCTATTCCCTGACAAGCAACAATGTTTTCGCTTTGCCCGATCTACAGCTGATGTGCTCACGGCCATTACTGTATTTGTTTATCAAGCACTTCACAATAACGTATAAGCTCGTTCCGTGGCTGTACATATCTGTAAAACTATTGATAGCGTTTGGCATACCGGTCTCCTTCACAAGCTTCATGGATACGGTATTTGAGGACGATTATTTGACCTAATACAACCATTACTGTCAAATCGTATAATAAAGGTCGAAGGTCGTCCTTAATGGAGTCTTCTCCAGTTTCTTTCTCACCAACGCAGGTGTTTCCCAAGGCCCAACACTCTTCCTTATCTTCATTAACGATTTTTTCCGATGTTATCATTTCCCAAGTAGGTATATATATATATATATATATATATATATATATATATATATATATATATATTGAGAGAGAGAGAGAGAGAGAGAGAGAGAGAGAGAGAGACGACATCGCTATTTACTCCTGTCTATATGGCAAATCTGGTATCGCTGACAAACCTAATGTGGCCGTTGGTCTCGAAAAGGACATCCAATCGGTTGTTGACTGGGGCAGGAAATGGCTGGTTAAATTTAATGCCTAAAAGATTTTTTTAAAACTGCTCTCTCTTACCCACTAAAGAGGAAACTCGCTGCCTACCTTAGAATGTCTGATGTTCAACTCCACGCGAGTACCTCTTTGCGTCTGCTTGATCTCAAAATGTCAACAGACCGGAGATTGAATCACTAGCTTCATCTACCACAAGGAATGCTGGTTCTCTATGTCGTGCCAGAAATATTTTCTCGCCCGAGTCCATCCTTGAAATCTATAAATCAACCCTTCGCACTTGCATGTAATGTTGCTCTTATATATTGTCTGTTCATCTTAGGGTCGTTGAAAAAATAAAGAGAATGATATGCAATATAGTTGGACATGATTTAGCATCTGTTTACAGTTGCTTTTTCAAAGACAATCAGTCGCCTCCCTCTGTCTTTTCTACAAATAATTTCACGGTAACTGCTACGACCAGCTTTTAGCTACTTCTCAAACAGAATGAAATGAAGCGTAGCCAGTATTCCAGTCTCACCATTTCATTGGCGAAACGGTTTAATGTAGCCGTCTCTTCTACTCCAATAGCTTCATGTCTCGCACTTCCCGTCTGTGGAAATCTTTTCCTCTTAATTGCTTCCCTGATAACTATAATCTCGAAATATTCAAATGCAATGCCAATCGACATCTCCAGATGCTTTGATCTATTCACCGCCTTTCTCTTCATCCTTTCTTCTTCTAGCGTTGCGGCTCTCATGGGTTGTTACAAGACACACACATACTCATACACACACTGCTGCAAGAATTCAATCAAACAAATTTTCTTATATTTAACCAACTTCTGACTCTTTAAATCTTTATTATATTTTTCACATCTCATTCGGAATTTGGAAAAAAATACAGTCTAACCAAAACATATAGTTGTCTATCTGCTTAGCTATCTAGCTAGCTAGCTAGGTAGATAGATAAAGAAATATCGAATACTGCATCATAAGAAGATATTATTAAACATATATGAACACAAAAGTGTTAAAATCTATACATTTCTATTATAGAAATGATAATATTCTCCTAATAAAAGGACTAAGGAAACTGCATATAATTCCATTTGCGGTTAAATGTAGGCGGTAGATTTTCCAGAGTCTATAAGAAAAAAGCCATCAATAAATATCACTATAATGTAAATTAGCCAACAGAATCATTGCATGATGAACGCATACTGCCGATGCATATTTAAATACTTTATGGATCTCATTAGCATTAAATAAAGGATTTGTCAAATGTTTCTTTTTTTCATTTTCATTCTTATAACAGGCAATAATTCGGCGTAATATTTAAGAAAAAGAAAGGAAAACTTCAGATATAATTATTTTCTTTTGTATGTCTTGTCATGTATTTAAAATATACTATATATTATGTCCCTCAATAGTCAATTCCTTTTCATTTTTATCTGTAAATTGTTATCACTTCTATCGAAATATATGTAGTGTTTTGATGGAGCTTTTTCCCACTATATGGAATTAAGTATTTTCATTCTCTTAAATCGGTCAAGTGTCCAATCTAACCTGTTATTTAATCCATATTTAGTAAGTGAAGATATTGATTATCCCTTTTCCGGGAGAGATTAATTCAAAATTAAACACAACTATCTTGAATAATAATTCTGTAGAAACGTATCTATTAAATTTTTATTTCGGTAGTTTTTCGAGGGATCTTAATAAAGAAACACCCTTGCATGTATATTGAGTTTTAAGTATATACAGTTTTGATAAATCTGTGAGTAATCAGAATACACAAATAACATACAGCATTTCGTTGCGTTTAAATCGAGATATTTTGATAGACAAAACAAAAATTTTGTTATTATGCAAAAGTACACATTTTTAAATGTTTTTACTCAGCTTAAAAAACATCTTATTTGAAACATCAAGATTGCAAGTACGCTCAGCAAAATATTTATAAAAGCATATTATAGACAAATGTAGTTAACAGTTATTTACAACATATATTTGATAAGTCGGTAATATTGGTTCGTTGGGAATCAGCATAATTGAACGTCTTTTCTCAAAGACACGAAATTCACCAAAATGTGCAGGATCCATTATGTTTTGCTAGGACAAAGCAATTTTTTTCTGAAGTTCTAAAATTCATAACGGGGATTGGGAGAAGAAATACACAAAAGCTAGAAGCGAGAAATTAAACATATTATATATATATTATATATATATATATATATATATATATATATATATTATATTTCATCAAATCTCAATGTAATACACCCACACACCCATATATATATATATATATATATATATATATATATATATATATATATATATATTATGAAATAGACACTGTCCAACAATTATTTTAAGACATTTATCTGTTTATATTACATTATTTTTATAGATAAAACAAATATTTATCGGGCTGTAAATGCTGTTTTAATAAACAGTATTACTAACATTTATCAGGCTGTGTTATTTAATTGGTTCATAAACAGAGCATTTGCTTAAATACTTGCTATAAATAACGACGGTTCCGTATAATATATATATATATATATATATAGAAAAACAGTTTCGATTCCTGTCGGAGGACGAATATTTTTTCACGTTTTTAAAAACCTATGATTAATACTGATCCTTATACTAGTGATATTTCGGACTTAAATACAGAAACATTCCGATCCTTACACTAGGATCAGATTTAAATGATTATTAAATAAAAGTAACTGTTTCAATCCATTATAAACCGAAGTCTTTTTTCTCGGGTAGAATCTTAAATATTTATAACTGTATATAAAGATCTTCGATTAAAAATAAACAAAGCCTAAAAAAATGGAAAACACACCCAGCCTTTTCTGTATAAATTTGCTGCTTAGACCATATCTTATTCATTCATTTGTCCTATATATATATATATAATTTTTATCTTCTGATTTTGAACAAAACTTTTCAAGAATGACTAGGGGACCACTTGTTAATTATGGAATGATTTTCTGGAATGGAGAAAAAATGAGTAGAGACTAAATAAATTGACCAATTTGTGATTAAGGGATGGCTGTTTCTTCTGACACTCATTGAACTGATGTCATACTGCAAAACCTTATCAATTTTCCTCCTGATCGTTTATCCTATTCTGTAATAATAGCGGACTGAAATGAGCCTAATATCATATCTTGAAATTAGAAGCTGTGCATTTTAAAACGCGGTGAATGACATCTAAAAATTATAAATAAATAAAATATGTTCCTTTCCTTTCTATCTTTTATCTATCTACATCTATCTATTCATACATACATATGTATAAACACACATATGTGTATATAGGTAGGTTTTGTTGCAAATACAGGAATTTTCAGTATTGTTGTGGGTACATATATGGTCATATATACATATATATATATATATATATATATATATATATATATATATATATATATATATATATATATATATATATATATATATATACACAATATATATATAATTTGTTACTAGTATGTGCATCCTTATGCACATATGGAAAGAAAGATTATATATGTAAATATATATATATAATTTTTTAATTCATATGTGTGTGTGTGTGCGTATTGTTTATTGTTTTGCATCCGTCATTTCTACTTGAAAACATATCACTATATTTGTGGTACTTTATTTGAAAAGCGTCTTTTTTTTTTGTTTATAGACTGAATAAGAACCTTATTATCAAATGTTATTAATACTGTTTATTATAAACCGAGCTTTTACTTAAATATCTGTATATATAAAAAGAATGTATAAACTTGTCTATATATATATATATATTTTGCGATTTTAATGCATAATATGGCCTAAGATTTATAACAAGATTAGGGATGGCTGTATTGCTATTGAATGATGTCATACTGCAATTATCAATTTGGTTTACCTTATGCGGTGTAATACGATGTGCATTTTAATTGACACTTAAAATTATAAATAAATAAAATATTTCCTTTTCTTTTCTAACAACATTCTGTCCACAATAGGCTTTTGTTGCAAACAAGGAATTTCGTAGAATTTGTTTAATTTAAAGGCCACTATCAAAATTCACTCCACTTATTGTTTATTGTTTTGCATCCGTAGTTACTTGAAAACTCACTGTTAAATTTCACATCACTTTTATTAGTTGGATTTCACTTAATTACAGCATAATGTCTGCCTTCAGACTTAAAGGTGAATAACAATGTAATGAATACATGTCCCAATCTTGAATTTAGAATGGGCTTTCCATTGCTTCCTTAAATTATAACCAGAACTAAGTTTAGTTAAGCGATGAGAAAATAACTAAACATATTTTCTGATTAGATCACCAATCTGAAGGCTTTGTGGTCCGAAAATTTCGTCCGTCAATGCTAAATCACTGAGTTCTACAACAAGCAGACCAGAGACAAACGCTCAAGAAATATATCTTCCTCTCAGACACCGGATTCTTTCAAGTTAGTTGATGACATTGTAAGGATAATCCCATAACCTGGACCAACTACTGAAATTGTGATAATCACATGTTGATTAGCATATTCCAGTCGTGGTAACAAAACTTCTCACCGTTGTCTTTTTTGCTTCTCTCCCATTTGGTAATAGTGACGCATATTGAAAATAAGTTTATTAACCAACTAGCAGAAATAAACATTTTGTATTCTTTATAGATTGTTTCACAATCATGTGACAATAAATATTCTTTTCTGTTTAGTAACAGAGAGTTGCTTGATCATTCATTTTCTGAACATTTTGCCAACTCGTCCCGACTATCCTTATCGTCAGAAGTTCTCTAAGTGTTTCATGCGCAGCGCCGGCGGAGAAAGAGATGGCAGAACAACATGTGGTGAAACCTTGTTAGGTAGTACCTGGCTCGTTAAGATTTATCTATTTTAAATATATAAATATATAGGAAAAATCATAAAAACCTTGCTAAATAAAACGCTATGGCATCGAACATTTAGAACTCAAATAGTTATATCAACTTATTGCACTGTTAAGAATATAAAACCACTTTAGTTCCGTAAATCGTCCTTAAATTGTCCACGCAAATTAAAATCAACTCTGTTAAGATATCACACTGATATGATTGATCAGAATAATTAGAGAGAAATGTAACATTCTCATCATAAACACTTTTTCGTTCGTTAGTTCATGATCGTAATTCGTACGGTATTGTTTATAGCATGTCATAAATAAGACGGTATATTTACAAGCAGCAGCAAATTAATTTATATTTTAAGGCATTCAATACGTGGTATGTTCAAGAAATCCGAGTATAATTTAAATATGGAGTGTTATACATTTGTATTCGTCTTTTCATCCACTAAATGTTCGCTGATCAATCACAGAATACAGTGTATTTATTTTTGATTTTTACAGAAATTTAGACATAAGGCCGAAGCACGCACAGAATACAGTATCGGTAGCGAAGCATCTGGACAAATCCGGGCAGCAAATTTGATAACACTGTTTTATAATGTTTCCAAGATATTTGGCAGGACCGAGTTCAGATCCCTTTTTTTGGTTACTACACAAAATCTCTCTTTTTACCGAGATCATTTTTATCTCGTTCAGAAAATGAAGGGAATAACAAGCTCCATTTATTTCTTCTCTATTCCAGTGAGAATGATGTGCGCAATCCGCCTCAAAATCGTCAAAGAAATCCGAGAAGGCCACGTGTTGTATTTTCAAAACGGTTAGATTCCATCGAAAGTCCGCACAAATTTCAAAGAGGACTTTTAAGATGGAAATAAAACGGATTAACTATAATTTTAATGGAATTGTAATAAGTCTGCATCTGTTATGGTTAAAAGTACGTTCAGCAAGTGAACACTGAGATCATATCGTGAGACCGGAAACTACCTACACAATAGACTCTTCCAGGCCTATATTAAGTAGGCGACATAGCACTCTAGAGAGTGACACAGAGAGAGTCTCGTACGACTACCAGTGTTAGACACTAACATATAGTAAGCTCCGCTTACACTATCTCTGTAAACTGTTGTTAATATATATTTCTTACATCTAATCCGTGTTCCGTGTTTTACATCTGTGGTCCCAACTTTGGCCCCACATCAGATCATTAACCAGATAAAGTCGTTCTCTTGTATATACCATTGAACCCAAGCCTAGCAGATTTAATGTCCCATAACATACCAACCCGCTGCTCCTCATCTCCAAGACAAAGGCCAATTACTTTTCACGCCGGCTGTGGCTGTGCTTTTCTCTCCCAATACTTATCTAGAAATAACTCTTTTATATCACAACATCTTCTATATTTCTTACACTTAGGATTACTAATTAGGCAACAATTTACTTTATTATAGTTTTTCTCTGGTTATGTTGTCTCTCCTGTCTTCCGATGTAAGTTGAGGCCTTTCTGTAATTCAGCGTGAATTATTCTATTCAGTGTACTCTTATTATACGTCCTGTTCTTTCAGTTCTATTATATATTCACTAGATTGTCTGAAATATATGAATTCTTGGACCATTTCGTCAATTGCTATTTGATAGCGTTTCTCAAGTCATAATTAAAATATATATACACATTTAATATTGAAATAAATACATTTAAATATTTATTCAAGTTTGTTCGTATTATTTCAGTATGTCTATCTAAAAAAATTACAAATCGTACGCTAATAGTAATATATATATGTCGCGCCCTCATTTGTGGCTTATATTTGTGTCCATAGGCAGTTGCCTGTTTGAGGAATACCAATATATTGGTCTTTTATGTCGACTCCCTAGGTATTTACTTTACAGATTCTCCCTTATCGGGGTAAATTATCCCACTGAATGGGATGAAGTTGGTGTATTCTAAACATGAGTGCTTTCCACAGAACAAAAAAGAAACACTTTTGAATTACTTACTATCTTTAATGTTAAACATATTGAAGAGTAGTTTATTCATTATATATCTGGGAGGATGCAAGGTTTTAGGTTTTCTGCGATATAGGATTTAATTATTACTTCTTTCGTTATTAATTCTCCTGCTAAATATATGAAAGATGGTTGCTTGTCAGATAGAGAATGTTTTTAAGATGTTTTTATTGGTAATAATGTAGCTCATTTGTAGATATATTTTTGTAGGTAATGATGCAAAAACGTTCCTTTTCGTAGTGTATATTTTCTTACAGACATGTTCCTTTTTATCAGAAATTATATGAAGCTATTGTTTAATTTTAATGAGAATGAATTCTCATTGAGTAATGATTTACAAAAGTGGTCTTGCAATTCCTAATTTTTTTAAGATTTCGCCCCAAAGAAGACAATAAAAGCAATTAAGTTGCAAGGGGTTAGAGAAAGGGAAATACAAAATAGACACATTAAGTAAACAATATTAATGGAGACATAAAGTGACGATTAACAATGAATGTAAATTCTTGACAGTCGCAGTTAACACGAAGTTAAGAACTTTAAAGAGATTTCCACTCGTGATAAGTACTGAAGAAGAGACTAAATCATAAGATTTACGGTTACAACTAGCAATTTAAACAATGAATTTATAGGACCTCTCTCCCAGTCTATCACGTTAAATCGAAGTGTCTGTGGGAAATTATCATCAGAGCAATTACGGTGTAAATAATTATAGAAAAGGAACCTAGGTTAAAGTGATGGGAAATGGAATGGAATCGATATTGATAATGTTGCAGACACTACTTTTGCGTTCTTTAAAGAATCACTAGATATTAAGCAGAAACATCGCACCAAAAGTAGCAGCAATATTCGATGCAGGGACGAAATTATAAATGTCCAAGAAATATTCTAGCACGACACAATAAACCGATTTCCCTATCAGCAGATCTAACAGACTATTCGATATCGTGGTTCCACTTCATCTCAATGGAAAAGGTGAGAACTACAAGGTACAATACATTTTGCAATGGAGGTAAATATTTTGCAGAAATAAGCTACTTAATAGCATACAAATCAGTAGGTCTTACTGAGTTAGATTAATTCAATACAGCTAGAAAGAAGGTGGAAAAACAGTCGAAATATCACCTCACTTAATACATCTCGTGATCTGATACGTTTCAACAACGATAACCCAAGAAGCAACAGCATCTATTATGTTTAGTTTTCTTGACAGCAGTTAAAAAAAAAACAACTTCACCTACTGCTGAACTTCGGGCTTTGCGTAGCAAAGACATCGGTAAGACAAGTGGAAACTTCTGAACGTCTTGTCGTCTAGTTATACTTAACGTTCATTATGTAAAAACTCTGGACAGTAATATGTGAATAAAAAGCAAATGACTGAATAAAAGTTTAAGTTATCGCTCTGCTTGAAAATACTGTTACTTTATTTTTAAAAAGAAGCAAGTTGATGATAACCTGAGTCATACTGAATATTTTCTTTCAGTTTTAAATCTTTAAACGGTAGTTTCAGTTATGCCGCCCGGAACTTCGTTCCTGGTAGGGCCACCCAAAGCGGACAGGTCTGACACACACGCCCAACATCTGGTGAAAATTTTCATCGGTAACCGGCGGCTGAAAAGCAAGAACGTTATCCGAGTGGCCTTACTTTCTTTAATTTTCCCAAGAAACTTCTTCTCAAACAGGAAGAAGCCGGCTCAATCCGCACAGGGTGAATGCCGCGTCAGTACAGTATTAGTAGTAATACTGAATATAAAGGGACACTATATTCTTGTTATTTTCTACTTCAGTTTTAAATCATTGATGTCTTCAACTCTTCTGATAGGAATGAGAGGAAACAAAAACATTGTTTTTCAAGAGGATTCCTGTCGACTTAAAAATCACGAGTAACATTATCAAGACAGAAATTTCTGTAGGATAGAGTGATGAAAAATTCGAAATATTTTTTGCGCTTAAATGTTTTGCAAACCAAGTATGGATTTGTTAGTAGGTTAAAGTACATGCAAATATATGATATATTTTTTCTCGAGGAAGCTATGTGTTATACCCGAGAAAGAAAAAACCTTAAAAATCAAAACAGCCGGAGAGATTCTCCATGTATTTAAAGAAAATGGTTAAAAGGAATTGAATTTACAACTCAAAAGAGCAAACAACAAGAATCATAGTTTTCTTTTTAAGATAACAGCAAGTGCCATTTCCTTGAAGTAACAGCTAACGTTGTTGAAGTAAGCTCAGCTAAGTTAGTGTGTGTGCGTGTGTTTGTGTGCGCGCGAGAGAGAGAGAGATAGAGAGAGAGAGAGAATCTGTGTGTGTCTTCATTTTGTGTTAATACATCCTCTTGTATAGTCAGGTTCCTAGTGATTCGGGGTTTTCTACCGAGAGAATATCACCTTTAACTGCAAACCACAGCTACAGTGTTGGCATCTTCAGATTAGGTGAGTTTTCCATGTATATTTTTGGTATATGATTATTATTCGATCGATATATTTCTATTTAAACATCTTTATCACAGCAATTTCATCTGTAAAATTATGAGTCCATTCCGCAAATCTAGTATTGCGTTTAAATTGATAAATTCGAGGTATCACAGAGTAATTTTTATCAGAAAAATTGCTATCATCAAATTGTTTATAGAAAAGGCATAGGGAATTAAATTTACCAAGGTGTGAAATAGAGTCTAAGATAGCATGTAGGACCAATAAATTTACACATTCTTTTTTTAGATTTTCTCAGAAGTCTGTAAATATATTGCAAGAGCAACAAACCAGATGTGGCAGCAATATTAAAATGGAGGACGAATGATAGACCTATATATGAGATTCTGGGGATAAAAAATATTTAGGTCGACACAATGAACCAGGATTCCTAGCTGCAGATTCAGCAATTGATTCAATATACACTTTCCAATTCATATCAACAGAAAACTTTAGATTCTACTGAAGTCCTAATCGCAACCTAGTTTTAGCGGTTGCCATTTTATTAACGATTTTTCATCGTATATTCTACCTTTAATAATCACTAATATTTTCTCCTGGTGATCGGTGTTTTCTATTTATATTCAGTTGAATTATAAATTGTCTTAGCGAATAAAATTCTTTCCCATGTGTATTTATTCTTTCACAAGGGGCCTCAACTCTACATGATTTATGCTAATTTTTTTTCTTTTTTTCCACTCATTTAAGAGTCAGCATTTTCTGACAAATTCAAATTCTAATCGTACGATATACGGATGATGTCAATTCAAAATATTTCTCATGAGATGTAATCAACATTTTATCAAGAAAATCTGTTTCCTAAATGTTGAAGATAGTGTCATTATTAAATTCATTGCATTGAAAACGATTCATTTATTATTCATGCGGTTAGATATGGAAAATTTCTTCCGGCCACATTTTACAAGGTAAACGATCTTAACTGCTTGTTTAAAGGTAATCTCCAACTCTTGCCCTTTTACAATAATTACACACTACCAGCCATCGGATGTTTGGTCGTTACGAATTAATTGCAATGATGCAGGCACAACCAAATTAAACAAATATATAAATATCACCTAATAGAATGGAATATAAGAGACAAGCGAAAAAAATCAGTATTTGGAGTGATAAAGAAGGATACGATTTAAAATATACGATGTTAATTAGGATATTGAAATTAATTTACAAAGTATAATTAATGGATTAATCATGTTGAAATAAGAATGGAAAAGCTCAATAATATGAGATTTTGCCAATAATTTACAAAGATTATCCTGATACAAATCATAATAGAAAAAAAAGCATGTTCAGGTAACTTTAGGAAAGTTCAGGTAACTAAAAAGGATAAACTAAACACAACCGAAAAATAATTCAGATTCTTAAGAACTAGTAGTAAAATTCAGAGCATCAAAGGAAAAATCGGAAATATTTGGAATATCTCATAGAAGAACATTTGAGATGTTTATACTGCTATTAGAACGGTATTTAGGAGCACCTCCAATCTTTTACAATAATCAATGCTTGGTATTGATCTCTCCTCTAATTTAGCTCCAAAAGATCACTCGGGGAATACTAGCTGATCATATTAATGCGACAAAATAAAAAAAATAGTAATCTTTCATCGTGATGTATTGGACACAGAATTTTAGACTATAGTTATGAACGGGCGTTCACTCAGAGTGGCCCCATGTCTTGAACGCCAAATGGAACTTAAGCGCAGCCTACACCTCAAGTGAAACTCGTACATACAACGCATCAGTAAAAAATGCTAGACAAATTGTCGATTCCTTGTACCCTTCCAGTATATATCTGACTTCGGCTGATATCCATTACATTTACAAGAGCCAGATCAGATCGAAAATGGAGTACCAGTGCTATATATGAGCAGGTCCTCTCGAGTCTTTATTTTCCAATTTTTGATATAACCCCAAATGTGGGTGATTAAATGTTTCCGCCTTACAACGCCTTTCCTATAAACGAAATGACGCAATCCTATCAGAAGTGTATCGATATTTACATGGAAATTATTTACAGGAACTGAATTCCGCCATTTCTAACATTCACAGCTAAAACACGGATTACCACGCAAATTATAGCAAACCGACCACATTAATAAGAATAAATTTTATTCTTCCCATGAAGAGGTACTTTTCGGAACCGACTGAAAGAACATACATCTGGATAACTATAATCTTAAACTGTTCATGTCAAGGGTTAACCGTTACCTTCCAAATATAACCACCCGTTCTGTGTATGACGATAAACTACATCCGCGTCCATGGTAAGACGATAAACTACGTCCAACAATAAGGCTTCTGATCAGAAAGTTTTGAGGAGCGTGGAATCACCTCTTAATTGCTGGTGTTCCTACATCCACCCTGACTCAGGGGGGTAGCACCTGTTATGGTTCCAGCTATGGACAAATAATTAACACCCAAAACTGAGGTAAAAAGCATTATATACATGTAAAAATTGGCTTTAATACCAGAAAAAAATTGTTACCAGCAATAATGTTTTGGAAAAAAATATTACCAGCAATAAGTTTTTGAAAAAACATATTGCCAGCAATACATGTTTAAAATAATATTACCAGACTTACATTTTTGGGGGAAAAATATTACCAAAAACAGATTTTTGAAAAAAACAAAAAATAGTGCCAGGAAAAAAAAGTTGTCGGCATTAAATAACCCATTGAGGTTGATATGCCGTACATCACAACAAACCAAACCAAACCAAACCAGACCAAACAGAATATCTCCACATACATTGTGCCCATTATCTTTTATTCTGTAACGCGCTACCTTGAGTGGTTGTTGGAGATTGTGTAGTACAAAAACGTTTCTGCAAAAGAATTTTCCAGTTTTGTCAATAACTTGCTGTTGATCCAAACAAGGACATTTCATTTGTTCAAGACAGTTGTGTGTTGGGTAATCTACAGCTTCAGCCACTTTTCATTTTGTGCCGAGAGATTATATTCTTTTATAAATAAAATCCCTAGGATACTTATAATATAGGATGTCTTCAGATAAAACTACAGCAGAAAAACTGGCATAATAATACGATATCAGACATTGGGACAATCATAAGATCACATGTACTGGATCAATTATAAGATAGAAGATTCTGAGATAATTTTATAATATAAATGGCTGGTTTGTGTATATGTTCAGAGATAGTCGATAATTATATAGCAGAATGTAATGGAGCAGTTATATAACACAATATACTGTATATTATAACATGTAACAATAAAAGTATATAATAGAATGTACTCAGTTAAATATATGATAGAATGTATTTTTTATTTTAATTATTTATCCCCAATAAGGCGGAAATGCCACAAGTACGCAGGTGGTAACAGAGATTGAAGGTAAGAGAAAAGATTGGGTATAGCGATGCCGAGTAAAGTATAAAAGCTGAACGTGTTTCAAAAATTTAGATGATAATGAATATATATTTCAATTTCTGAAGATTGTAGTAATCATGGAAGCAATTAAACGAAAGAGAGTTCCACAGGCTAGAATTACGAGAAAAGAAACCTTTGGAGTAGATAGGGTTGTAAAAATTAATTAATTAATCGGTAAAACGGTGGAATATAAATGTAAATCGATTAACACGTTTAAATTCATGTATTCCTGGATCCACGAAAAAAAAAAAAAACATCAAAGCAGTTGCCATAAATATATTGTAGAAAATAAGTGGGAAGCCACATCACGTTGCTGTGAATGTGATTGACAAGTAAGCATCGATAACATTGCAGATCATTATTTGGATTTTGTCAAAAACATTGAGATGAATAGCAGGAGCACCAGACCTTATGTGACAACAGTATTCAATTCATGGACAAAATGTACAAGACAGACTAGGAAGAGAAAAACAAACAAACATTCTGGTACAACAGAGTGACCCAAATTTCCTTGCAGTAGATACAGCTATTGATTCGACGTAAACGTTCCACTTAAAGTAATTTCAAAACTTAGACCAAGGAAGCGCAGTATGTTGCTCGCCAGGAGTCTAGCATATGCCATGCTGATGGCAGACAGGAAAGTCTCTCTCTGCTGGCTAAATTGGAGCAATTTCGTTTGCAGACATTGAAATTTAGGAGACATTTCCTGTCCCAATTAACCATAGATTGGTGATCCTTTTCCAGAGTCAGCTCCATCGGATTTTCTATTGAGACAGGAGTAGATGGGGGTTTCATCTGAGTAAATGGCTGTTTGGGAACTGATGAACTTAGGAAGTATTTGATGAAGATGAGAAACAGCCTAGAACCCAGGATATAGCCTTGGTGGGCACGCGCGTTCGTGTGAAAGGATCTAGAAGTGATCCCGTTCAAAACGATCTTCATTCCACGATTTGATAGAAACGATTGGATTAAATCAAAGAAACATCCAGTAATCAAGTATCCCTGGTTCCTACATCGAAGACCAGCGTGGCAAAACCAACTCAAACGCCTTTGAGATATCTAGTGCCACAAATGGAAGCCTTGCCTTTATTATAAAGAGCTTGATATACATATTCAGGAATGGCCATCAGCAAGACAGCAGTATAGCAGGAAAAAGAGAAGCCATATTGTTTGTCAGAGGGTAGGTCGTGAGAGTTAAGATGCTTAACTATTTCAGCATTGATTAGATCGTCGAATATTTTGCCGAAGAGCTTTAAGAGACTATAAATGGAGGGGGCAGACTCTTCTCCAATGATCTTAAAAAAACAGGAATTCCAGTGGAGGAACTCGCCATGCAGGAATGCAGGAAGCAGTGAGGCGACATTTGTGACGTTTGGAAAGATCTGAAGCCAGCTCGGGGGCCTAATTCTTTATGACGATGTGTGGGATCCCGTAACCTCAGTTTCCATTATAGAAGTCTAATTCAGAAATGACATCTGAAACCACTGACGTGTTTACACGCATATCACTCAATAGAACCCCTGTCCTAGTTGGGAAATCAGATGTAGGTACTCCAAATGAGTCGTCTATTACGTTGGGAGCTGTAGATGTTAGGACTTAGAAATGATTGAATAGAAGAGGGATTGAAGATTTGAGTCTTTCAGAACAATCTTGCAGCGCCGGCAATAATCACTGAACTTGCGAGATGCTATACGTTGTTCTCATTCTATCAGCAACCAGTAACATTGCTCCTTTAATGACACATTTGCACTCAATATGAGCAAAGCCAAAGGTACGTCTCTTGATTTCTGTAAGCTATAGCGGTCGAGCATGCAGTTAGGTACCAAGCAGTTAAACGCGAATTAACTTGGTATTTCCTGGCTGGAATGAATGCAGCGGTGATGGATTTCCGCCAGGAGGAGTCCCTAAGATGCAAAATTTTTTAAAGATAATTAAAAACTTCATTCCAACAGATGTCACGAAAGAATTCACGGAACGAGTCCTTATCCACTCATTGATAACAGAAATATATTCTGTTAGTAGGAGGTTTTTTCTGGTAGGGGAGCGGAAAGAAAAAGTTTACAGACATTACCGCATGAACAGAGCTGCCAAGAGAGCAGACCTGCTTGGTTGGACATTAGTCAATGATAGAGATAATAAAGAGATCTAAAAGAGAAGCGTATCCATCAGTGTTACTAGGGAAACACATGGGTACGTCCACCATTTGCAGGAGAGATTAAATGATTGAGAAATTCAGGGTTTAGATACGAGAAAGATCAGCTAGCATGGTGGACATTAAATCACCGAACACAAATTATATTTGCAAGAGTGTAGATAGATGGTCTTGTCCTTATTATCAGAAATACTATCTATCAAACAACATTCATGAGAGGAAGTGGTACGGTAGTGAAAGAAGAGATAGTTAACTGAGTTTAGTAGAGAGGGACGGAGACACATGTAAGAATGATCTAGAGATTCAGGAGGGAGTTACTTAGCTAGCAAGAGAGGTTCCCGGATATAAACTCCCAGACAATTTAGAGTCTATCCTAAAAAGAGAAGGATAGCCAGGAAACGTGTAGACAGAGGAGGGGATTTAACGTACAGAACAAAAATGCTATTTAAATAATTATTTGATATAATGTATTGTGGCAGTTAAATAATGCATGATTGTTTGTTAATCATATGATTAACGAAGTTTCTAGCATTTGAGGATGCACTGGAAAGGCCGAATATACCCATGTGTCTATGCAAATGGAAAAGAAGAAAGAAGGAAATATTAAAAAAAAGACCAAAAAATATTTATTTCTTTAATACGAAAATGGTATTCATTAACTGATGTTTGTTACATTATCGATTATATAAAGTAAATATATCGATAAACAATACTGAAATCGGACATAAATGAAGTCCTGTTTAAATATCACTCGGAGAAAAACCGATTACTGTCGGCAATTCATAAAACTTACATTACGGTTGACAGATAAATCATTGGATAGCAAGAATTTAAAATACGCCGCCTAAAAGATCTATAGTCTTTGATGTTACGCAACAAAAACTACATTAACGTCGAATTTATATTGGAACACATACATTTCCAAATAATTTCTCTCGTAAACATAATATTCTTGAATGGAAAAACGAAATTTTCAGAAATGTTTCCACGGTTATTTTAAACAAGGCGAAAGAGAAAAGATTTAATATTAACCCACTACTAAAAACCCAGTATTTCTTTCACCATTTATTTCAATAGAGAGCTTGTGAAGTGTGTCCAACTGAGAGTTTGTTTAGACACACACACGCACGCACACACACACATATATATATATATATATATATATATATATATATATATATAATATATATATATATATAAGTTGCCTTCTGAATTTCACCAATTATACTAATATTTAGTCTACATTCCTCTAATCTATCTATCTATCTATCTATCTGTCTGTATGTCTATGCAAATGATCTAATATGAACCCCCGACAGTATTTTTTCTCGCCATATATTGAAATTGTAATTTTGTGAAGCTGACAGCCTATATATATATATATATATATATATATATATATATATATATATATATATATATATATATACATTTCTCAGAATTATCGTGTAGAAAAAAAAAATATGTATAAAACAAAAAAGACAATAGCAAAACTGTATACATAATCGATTCGTTTCGTCCAATGTTGACTTTTTCGACGACAATTTTTGAATTTATAAATGATACACACATAAGAAATAAGAAAATAATTCATGCAGAAAGAAAAATCCCCGAGAGTCACGCCATTGAATATTATCCAAATATTGGCCTACGCGCAGTTTTTTTCCTGATATCACATTTCCTAACAGCATCACTACGGTACCAAGTGAAAGCCGGTAACAAATATATTAAGACACCAAAGAAAACGGTTGAATCCCTCAACACAGTACAATGAAATTAAAATATTCTCTTCAAACATATAGTTATTTACTTACTTTTTCAGCTGATCATTTAAATATAGAATAGCTTTTCTAAGTTCTAGGTAGTAACGACATTTTCTTTCTTTTTTATAGATAGTTTGTTCAAATAAATCCAATATTTTTTGTCTTGTAATATTCCATATTGAACGAAACGCCCCTCCTAAAACTACACAGTTTTCCCATGGTCTTTTCTAGTTTATATATATATATATATATATATATATATATATATATATATATATATATAATATTTATATATATATTTTATAAAATTTAAATTTTTACAGGTCCAAGTATCAACTATTTTTTCATATGTTGTAACAGGAATTAGTAAAAGAATATAACGCATGCTGAAAAACAGAAAATACCAAAGATATTATGTGGTGGATTGTCCATAATTTAGATATGAAAGGAACTTCGTAGTGAACATTGAACGATAAAGACGGTTGTTGAAAACATAATCTAAATTGAGAACTTGAAGCAAACGTAGAGATTTTAAAAACATGTCCCCACAAGGTGAACGTCAACTAAAGCCATTCATATACAAGCACATCGCCAGCTGGGATCTGTCAAGAAATCTCCGAGGAAACTCCTCTTAACTGATTTAAAGTACCAAAATTTGGTCACGAAGTTCGCAAAAATTGACATTTGTAAAGTAATTTTCACAGACAAATCTCAGGTGACATATGATCGAGCTGGTCGATGTGTCAAAAGATGGATTTTGTCCGATACAGGTGTGTCTGTTGCGAAAGGTAGTTAGCAAGAATGCAGTAGTGTGATAATTAGATGTTGGAATTGTCGACCAAACAATTATTGGTCTATTCAAAATTAATAATGGATTTAAACCGAACTGGTCTAACTATTGCGACAAGACATTCTTTGAATGGTACCAGTCTTGTAGTATTAACAGAAGTGTGTTCGTTCACATGTATCTAATGTTAACCGTGATTTTTTAGCATACAGGAAACAAGATTTATTGCAAATTCTGAAGATTAAACTATATGAAGACGTTAAACAATATAACAGCAAACCAGACTTACAGGAAGTAATTAAAACTACCATGTCGGAAACTGAACGTACTAATGTAAAAAAATGATTCAGAGCAATGGATAAAAGTTAGCAACCGTTATTGAGAAGGACGTTTACTATATTACGATATAAATACTTCAAATACTTATTATATATTTTATTATTTGTCATATTATACAAGTTCCAAAGGATAAATTGTCGTCTAAATTACGCAGAAATGAAAACAAAACTAACATCTAATTTTAACAGATAGATTTATCAAAACTACACAAAGATGTCTTGAAATGCTAAAGAGTGAATATATTCAGTAAACTCACCATTGGCTTCAACCACAGCCTCCAGACGAATTCGGATTCACCTACAGTGAACAGTCTTACTGTTTAAATTTGTGAATGTTGCTATAATCCTTGCATTTAGTTCATCTTTTGTGTTACAAATAGTTTTATTGTCCTCTCGCTAAATTCCGCCCCACACTTAACAATTAAGCGTGTTGAAGTCTGGGAGTTAGGTGGCTAAAATTCTCTGACAGACATGACTGGGTTCTTGCGTGGAATGGTGCTAGACATGTGCCACTCCCTTGATTCAATATTACTTCCCTATTTATGGACATGACTGAGTTGGAGGAATCGTTGTCAATCACGACCCGGATCTCACCAACAAATTCGTTAGTCCATTTCTTATCGAAATGATGACAGTGAGTTTACAGAACACTATGAAATGTTCGTTTTGGAGATCCCGGCGTTAAGGCCAAGCAAATCGTTTCCAAATTTCTTTCGTTATGGTGCTCTTTTGCTCAAAATGTTGTCCAACTGACACTATTATACTGTATAGACGACTAAGTAATATATATATATATATATATATATATATATATATATATATATATATATATAAACGCGCATGCGCAAAATTTAAAAAATAAAATGATGACAATTTATACATCGCATCCGATAGATGTTAGTAAAATGCCGATGAAATTATTGCCTTGTTATTTAAGTACAAAGTGATTTTCTGGATTTGCGTGATAACTTCATACTGCATTTTTTTATAATAAATTTATCATCTTTAATAAAACATTGAAACTACCTAAAGTTTTGGCGACTACATTAATCGTTTAAAATTGACGAAAATATTTCAAAGAAAATTTTGAGTTATTGAGGTTTATGTGATTGTCATAACTTCAGGAAGAAGGTACATACACACATGTACACACCTAAACACACTCACGCACACGTACATACATACCCACTAAACACACACACACATATATATATATATATATATATGTTGTAAATTTTGACAATTAATTTAATATGATTCCCACATTCTCTCAATTTATCTACGTCTATACATAAATATTTATTTTATTGAATTAAATACTTTATAAAAAAATGCTTTAATCAACTGTTTAGTCATGACATATTTCACTGTCAAAAATGGAGTAAAGATTGATCCTGTCTCTGAAATTGAAATTCGTGACGACTGCGAACGTACATTATGTATGGATTCTTTTAGTAAGTATAGATCTTTGTTTAAGAAAATGTAATAAGAAATATATACACAGTAGGTCTACACGCATTCGCGATACAAACTACGTATTCGGGTCCGGTAACCCAAAGTAATGCACTAATAGAAAAACAGCGTTCCTGTTTCCACTGCAGAAGCCAGTGTAACGTTACAGAGAGGCTGCTGTACCTGGTGACATTGGTGTCTATTGTTGGGATAACCATGAACCACCAGCAACCCTTCCAATCTATCCGAGGTGAAGTACTTTAAAAAAAAAACGTTGCTCAGACAGAAACCATGCTGTGGAATGAGGTTTATGCATTTAAGTCAATTAATAGAAATAATGAATACAGAGTAATGTAAAATTAAATAAAAATTGTCATTAAGCCCATTATTCCAGACTCTCTTTAAGAATAGTAACAATCATACTGGTTTAGTTATAATGAAATGCTTTATTTTTCTATTTGTTAAACAAAAACATTAAGAATTTCAGAAACTTAATACAGAGTGATTGTAAATTAAATCCCCATTTTAAAATAAATATAATCTATTTATAACTACAATTTTCACAAAAAAAGAATATGAGAGAAAGACGTTTAGCATGAAGATATATTGGAAATTCGGCATGGGTGACAGATTTCAAGACCAGCTTCTCAAACCGCCCAGGAATCGCGTCAACTGATCTTACTAAGAACTCTTGTGGCATAGAAGACATAACTTCTTGTATTTGCCCTTCAAATTCTTCCAAAGTTTTGGTTCGGTATAGCAGTCTTTCTCCATTAACTAACAGCAAAAAGAGAAGCCACGGGCTGCTGAGTCAAGAGATCTGGCTGGACACAAACACATAAAATAGGGAGTTTATTTTCAATCACCCAGTATATGCTGAAAAGAAATGAGAACATTTACTTACAAACACTGAATCCATATTAAATATTCAGGATGTTAAATTAATACACATTAGCAGTGTTTAAAATTGTTACAACAATTTTAGTATAGAGTTTAAATTAATTCATAAATGCCTATATTGCCTTCTTAGGTATGACCGATAGATGATATAGACCAAAATATTAGAATAAAAAATATCGAATCATGCACTTAAATAGCCTCATCAAGTGTTGACTCTCATATAGATGCAATGCATATTGCCAAACTCGTATAGAAATTACTAATCTCACAGCTTTATATAACCATTTCCTCAGATCAATGATTAAAAATGACTTGAAACGAATAAACTATTCAGGCTGTAAAGGCAGCCCTTCATTAAATTTAATCGATGATTATAGAGAATTGCATGAAGGAAGATCAACGCCATTGATGTGTATTCGTTCTCAAGTTTCTAATTTAGCATTCTGAAGGATTATTTGAAATGTCGCTAACAGTTACCCGAAATGACATACCTGTTTAACCGAAAAATATATTGTTCTTAAGGATTTTATAAATTTCAGTGGACTTTAACGTTAAATATTCGGTCACTGAATGACAAATAACTTCCTTGTATGGAAGGGGAAAATCTCAACATTGTTATTAGCATTCACAAATCAACATCAAATTGGATGTAATCCGTAAATGTCTTTGTATTTTTTTTAAACACGTCCTTTATATGGTGACGTGCAAACAGCCTAATTGTATTACCTTCAAGGATTTGATCGAAACCTGTTTTAGTTTTATTTATTTTTTTATTATTGTAGCCAGATTTTCAGAGAATTTTGATAGCTAGTTATATTCGCTTAGTCGAAGAAAGTGCTAGCACACAGAACTAACAATTCTGTGTAAGAAAAGAAAATGTATGCTTCTTAACAAACGGAAAAGCACTTGTTGCTAGTTAAGTGTCGGGGACGTCAATAGCTGAAGACAACTCGTGTCCTAGTAATACTATCTCGAGCAATCAAATTTTGATATACACTGAGGCATATATATATATATATATATATATATATATATATATATATGTTTGTGTGTGAACATATATCTATATATATGTGTGTATATATATATGTTTGAACATACACACACACACACACATATATATATATATATATATATATATATATATATATATATATATATATATATATATATATATATATATATATATTATTAATTATAACAGACAACGAATTTCTATAATGTTAGAACATAAGCCGTTCTAAACTTCGTATATTTGCTTTCATTTCGGGAGTTTTATTAAACATTATTTCTTAGAAAAACATATCCATATCCATATTAGAGATATATTAGTTGGTAGTACAACAATACTCACACATACACACAGTAAAAAGAAGCTTCATCTATTAGAGGCTATCAACATTAAAACAAATCAACCCATACTTAACGAATTTATATTTCAAACTACTCAAAACACATTATATTACATCTAGGCATATGGTGCTGTTCTTATATTTCGTTCTCTCCCGTGGTACGAAGTGGCAGAACAACACCATGAATTTACGACCTGAGTCTGCTATTCTGTGACTGTTATAGTCTCATACCAATATTCTATGTCAACATAACAAAATACCGTCTTTGATGATGAATATCTTTTATTAAATGCCCATACAAACATTCTGAAGAAGGGTCATTTGAGCCGAAAGCTTAGATCTTGGAACAGTTTAATGAAAAATATATCCAAATGCTGGCCAATTTTCGTCTTTATTCTCTCCCGAAATTATAGCAAATATACGAAGATTAGAACGGCTCATGATCAAACGCAATAGACATTCGTTGTCTGCTATATTTAACAATATATGTTTAAATAATGATCTGCTGCCACAATGCACTATTATATGCGTGATTGTCTGTGATTGTGTGTGTGCTTGCGTGTGTGTGTGCGTGTGTAAATTCTGACCATAAACGTGGGTGGTTGGAAAGTCCAAGTTTCATCAGGTGTTCGTTGTCATGCCTGCGCTACACAAAAACTGATTTAGTTGCAGAGCCGATAACATATAGCATCTGCACCACATTTTTACACTTGCACTTCAGATGCAATGATTTACATGTACCCCCATGGATTTTCTCAAAGTATATAGCGTGTTAATGAATTTTCTGTATGCATAAATATTTATAAATCTTATATTAATATTCACTTGGGCATGTCAATATTTTGAGCTTTCGGAAACGTCGACATTTGCACTAAAATACACTTGCACATGTGTGCACATCTCTCTTTCTCTCTCAATTTTACCAACACACCGTTATATCTGTTTCTGTGTGGGAGTGTTTTAAAAGCTAAGAACACATATCCTTTATATGGAAACACTGAAAGGCAAATAAAGCGATAATTCTCCATAGGTTGTTTTTTTTTTTCAATTTCAGTTTGTCGTTGAAAAGAATGGACAGTGGATGTGCCTTAGGGGATACGCTAAAAAATGTCATTTGCTTGTGCACATTTGAAAAAAAGACATTACTTCATATTCTTTTTTTATACTGAAAAATGAATATCTATAAAGAGGACACGACAGAACAATACAATAACAATTTTGGATATAAAGAAATAATGTCTCGCCGGTATTAATCGTCGACTATTGAATAGAAATGTAAGGAATATTCGCGAGAAGTTCAGGAAAAAATAATTTCGGACCTGAGGCTGTGAGGCGTTGTCAATATTTCCGCCTGGAAATGCTTCTTTAGAAAATGAACATGTTCTATTCAAGAATGCGAGATTTTTATATGCTTATAAAATGTACTATACATAAAATCGCCGTCCCTTTTTAAATATCATTAAATTTCATTGATTTTATGATGAAAAATCTTCTGGATCTTTGGATAATTTTTTTAACAAAGAGCTTATGTTTTAAAATCACTCTAGAATTTCATGTTTAAAATCAGAAATTTAGATTTTCGACTAACATAGAATAAAAGGATTTATTAGCTACTAGCAGGAAAGCCCGGCGTTGCCCGGGTATGTAACAGTAAGAGATAGATCAAGTATCGACCATCATAAAGACTGAAAAATAAAATTGACAATGATTATTGTTTAAGTTTGACGGACACGCATGTCTTAATTAGTTTTTTCTTGTTTTTTTTTTTTACGAATTGGTCAAATTCAAACTCAGACAAAAACATTGTTTTCAATCGTTATGAGTCTATCGATTGAATAGAATTTTATTATAAACAAGTGTCTTGTAAATGGAAATTTTAAAGCATTCTGAATGTAAAAATAAAGAAAAAAGTGTGCAAGACAATAAAAATTACCTGCCAAAAAAAGTTAACTTTTCTTGAAATCGGTTGAAAAAGGTAGGAAATCCGATCCCATATATAAACGAACACACACACGCACACATATACACAAACAGCCTGGGATTTTATAATACGTATAACTCGATATAAGTTGTCCCCCCTTTCATTCTGGCGACAGAATCGTGTTTTATCGTGTTTTCAAATTGATTTCGTGCAAAAACAATTGTGTTTTTCCAATTTGTGGCGCTGCCAGAACCACCGCAAGCTAATTTTACACAGTCATGTGAAGTTTTGTTGAAATTGGTTGAAAAATGTATACTCGCAATAGGCATAAGCATATTAATAACAAATGTGACACCATTTTTCACTAAATAAAATATCATTTTTTTTATAATGGATTTTAAAAATTTATTACGTAGACAAACAACACAATGATATATAGAGAGATAAATATTTAAATATATATTTAAACATACTTCCACAGGCCTTTATCCCCACGACGAATATTATGACAATATAAATTACAGTCTACGGATAATTAATGTTGCTCAATAATTTTTAAATGTTTCTGGAAAATCTACTGCAAGATCTCATTCATGAATTCTAGCGACACACACACTCACACACAAACACACACACACACATATATATATATATATAATATTTAAAAGAAAATATAGTAGGCAAGCCTAGAATCAGGCCAATTATTGAATTTTGTTTTTGAAATTGCTCAATGCACATTTCAGAAAAAATAAATTTGTAGACCTGGTAATTAAATTATATATATATATATATATATATATAGTAACATTTCAAAAACATATATACGTACACATATATATTTATCAGGTGAATATGCATATATGTATATGTGTGTCTGTGCGTGTGTGTGTGTTTATAGAATGCCAAATGAAAGAAATTACATAATAGTAATAATAAAACTTTTTAGGGCACATTTTTAGATAAAACACAAGCATGAAGAGAGAAAAGATAAAAATGAATTTAGCTCATATACCATCAACTCTAGCAGCACAATCAAATCTGCAATAGAATATTCGGCCAATTTCAATCCCCATAACTATGCAGCTGTTGCAACTTTGGTTTTATCAGCGTCCACCTCAAAATATGAATAATATATTGCCATTTTCATGCATAAAATCATAACTGGATTGTGAAAAACATATATATCATATGATCATTCAAGTTCTCATTGTTAATTATCCCCCCAAATCAATCAAAAATGACTACAGTAGACTTACCTTTCTAACCTACAGAAGAAAAAAACAAATTTTAGATTTTCCTTTTTTTTTGTTTTAAACTTTAATAGATGCATTAGAAAATTATATCATAATATGTAAAATGATTTCCGTTACTCAAAATTCGATTTTAGAATTAGGGGAATCCCAGGCAACGCCAGACTGTATCATCCTAATCTAAAATAATATCACTAATCACTAAAATAAAGTAAACCTTAATGTGAATCTTTTATTATCTAAGAGATTTCTTCCTGCCTTCCTTCAGCATGGCTGATGGTAACCTCCGCAAAATGGATTATTGCACTTTCTTGGGGTAACGTTTATGCTAAATGTTTCTTTTCTCGCATTGCTTGCTTGTGGAAAACCCTTCCGGTTCCCTGCATAACTTTAAGCTATAAAAAAATAATTGTAGATCTAATCATAATCTCTTGTCGTCCTATTTACTATTCTTATATCCAAACTCCAATGTAATGTATCTGCTTCTAATTCGTCCACATCCAGTAATCCCATATGATTTAGTATCTTTGCTACCTTACTTGGAGTAGACACGATTTAAAAAATAAATCTGCCTTCACTTTTGAGAGTACAATTATAATATACGCAACGTTTTGTAAAAAAATTAAACGAAGGAAATTATATCAGTTAAACTGGCACAGAAATCCGTCTTCTGTTAAATACCCACAATAAATCTATGACAGAAAACATGAATTTCTCTCCAGGTCCATGTTTCACCGAAACAGTCTCTAACAATAGGTGCATCTTCTTATCTTTTTCATTTAGCCGCCAAAATATTCGCTGAAAATCTACATTGAAAATCTACATACTGCAAAAACAAAAAACAAAAACAAAAATACTTTTTTGTCCTTAAGTGTGTCTAGCTTTATTTCATATTCTCGTTGAGAAATTTCCTTGCCGTATCCGAAAATCTCGAATTTTAATATTATCCTTTGTATTTTGATTATGCGTTTGAGATATTTGAAGCTCTATTACATCTGCATGAAGTGCACTTTCAATAAGAAAACACATTCCTTTTCTGTGATCCTATTCACCATGCCTGGGCGATCAGCTTATATTGCTCTTGTCTGTGTGTATTGTAAAGATTCATAAAATTATTAGAGGCTCTTTTTCTGTAACCGCGCCTGGTTGAAGTTTACACCAATTTCTTGAAAAATTCAGTCTCAAAATATTTCAAATTTTCCAATGCAGATATTAGCCAACACGAATATGCAATATTTTATATTCGTTGGAAGTTAATACCGTGCAACATGGTACGAGATGATCAATGCTTATTCATATTAGAATTTCCATTTTGGATCTACAATTCAGTATGTTGATCTGATAATTACTAATTAGCGATCATTGCTTCTGTGCAGCAAGAATAAAAATTTAATCATTTAATCCTGTACAGCACATCCGTTGGTGGATATAATTTGTCTACCACAGCTTGTTTGGCAAGAGCAGAGTATTTTCTTACCAACGTTTCTGCATTTGATCTTTCGCGTTTCCTTTTGTCTTTATTTTTATGCTATTTACAGCTGCATTAGACGAGATCTGGCCGACTTGTTCTTTTTCATCCACTTGAAATTCCCTTTTGAATATATTTGTCTTCCATTATGTCAGAATAGAATCTTTCATGTTCTTTGACATATCATCATCCAGTCTTCAGTAGTTTTTAGATATTTCTGAAGGCCGATTGTTGTTTTGTTATAAAGTCCTAGGTGAAGTGATCTGATACCTTCTTTTGGATCTGAGAGATACAGACGATCAATATCGGCTTTGCGATAACACTATGTATCATGAATGTAATCTTCGAGTAGCAAAAGTTATTCCAAATTTACTTACGCCTGGAAAGTTTGAAAAATGACTTATATTTTCTTCAAAGATTGCTTTTCTGACCAGGTTAATAATAATTCTGAATATTCCTATTCCCATATTCTTGTTCACTCAAAGAAGGAACAAAACGGCATGGGATTCTTAAGTAGCATTTACTTATTCTAGGATTACACAAGAGAGACCAAAAGAATTTAAAAGGGAGTAGTTTTCCGCAATTTACGGTCATACTGTAAATTTCACGAATCAAATATAATCCCTCATCATGTTTTAGTTATACGTTCCTTGGAATGAGACTAAATGGTATAGAAATTTGGGGGATATTTTGCAACCCATTTCGCCGTAGTTTGTCACCAGGGTCTCAAAAATCAACACATAGTTTTCGGCCTTGACATTCACTAGGAAACTCCGAACAACTACGATAAATAGGTAGCACGTTGCTTTCTCCGTCCTAATGAACTTCTCGAGGAATTCCTTGAACTGTACGATCTTCTTTATTTGTGGTCCGTGTAAAACAACAGTTTTGAGCTTTGCCACAGATAGATTGGGGACGTTGTCTTAAAGGTATAAGAAGACTGCACATTGCTAAACTAAATGTGTTAAAATTGTTTCATATGACCCGCTTTTAAGTGTAGATGAAGAAATAATAATTTTCTAGGGTCCTAAAATGGCCCCCATTTGACCTTCTTTCTCCCCACACTGAACCTGGTTCCGCCTGTGTTAGATTGTCACGGTGTTGCTGATCTGTCAAACTAAAGATTAGACGGACACTTGGTAAAGACGCCTTGGAGACCTATCATGAAGACCAAGTTTGAAATCTACAATGACCTCCCAACCGTACTAAAGGCATCTAGCAAGATTTTGAAACAGCTGTGTACTTCTTTGAAATTTACCGAGTAGACCAGGGGAAGTAACGTATGCTTGTTCACGTTATGAAGCAGCGCGGCTTTGAGGTTACTGGATAAGTCATGTATAAAGAGTCGCCAGTCACTGGGTTTACAGGCAATTCCAATTGCTTGCTTACATTGTAGAAGAAACAAATGATACTCGAAAAACACAAACCTTGTAAAACACTGGTGAAACTTTCTTTGATCTACAATATGCAAACTTTCACCTAATAAATTCCACTGGTTCCGTCTCATCTTCTAAAGTCCGGATTTAGACACGGTTTCTGTTCATGTCGTTGAGTTCTTTTTTCTTGAGTTTGAAGCAATACTATTTTTCACACATACTTAGGAGGAATATATTGTTACTTTTTTTCCTTTTAAGTCAAAATAATTATCAGATTTTCTTTTTTTTTTAGGAATATCGTCTCTAATCCGTCTTTTTAGTAACTTTAATGACCAGATTGTTCAGGATACATGTCTCCAGACCTCCTTTGAATTGGCAAATATAAAATTTTGTTTGTAATTTTATATAATTATAAATGTAGAGTCCTTTGAAAAACTGACAATCCAGCTTTTGGGTGGGCTCATTTTCCGGAACACAAGTGATCGGATAGTAGTGGATCCTCAGCCTTTGTCCATATAATCTGTACTCAGTGACAGGCAGTCAATGAGGAAATGACCAATGAGCAGTGAGGAGCAAGCAGTCTCCAAAATCGTATCGCTTGCTACTTCCCAATCGATTTCTTGAAAAACATTTGTCGTTATTCGGTGTTGAATTCAATCACGGCCAAGAAAACAAAACTGTGAACATAGCTCCCCGGGTGTATATACGCATACAATCAACCTGGGGTGCCATCATATTTGTAGAGTGAGGGACCTGCGGAAATCTTCGTCACAAAGCAGTAAGTGTTTCTCTGCAATGCTGTGACTCTGTAATCTGGGTAAATAATTTGATCATTTTCTGAATTGCTGTTATGTTCTGAAGACGGGAGCATTCTCTCTCCTTGTCCCTCTCTCCCTCTGAAAGAGCTGTTATGAGGAACACAAGGTCGTGTAGCACAGGAACGATTGTTGACAGTATGGTATGGATGTATGCTAGTTGGTGCATTCTTGTCAGCTAGGTGTTTGGAAGGGACAAAAATGCACAAGAAGCAATTGCTTAAAATGGAAGTAAACGGAACTGTTCAGCTTATGTTCCCTGAACTTATGCTGTCATCTATGTTTCCAGAACGTTCTCGATTTATGATTGTAACTTTTAGAACCTTCGCTAAAGTTCTTGAAATTTCTGCATAGATTTACTGAATATTGCTTCAGTAACTCTGCGCTGAATCTATCTGCTATATAATGGAACATAGATTAGTTTGAAAACATCAATGTACAGATCAAAACGAAAAGTGAGGAGGAAATAATAGTAATAATAGTAATTTCCGTTGCTTTCTAGAGAGAAAGAATTAATAATTACAGCTGCTGAACAAAGACAAAAATATCAAATTTGTAATACATGGGTTAGCGAGTGATGAGCTTTTTGTATTTGATAAGTGTTTGCTTCATGTTAACTACAGTCCATTTAAGGTTGGTGAAACTATATGGCGCCACATGTACAGCCAGAGAGTTTATGGATATTGAGGTCTGTAATGTATTCTATTTTGTATTTAACACCGGCCACAAACGTCTTTAGTAAAAAATTTGTTGCTTTCACTTTCATTTGTGTATGTTGCATTCCATCCTTCGATGATATTTATTTATGCGCTTCGTCTGACACCATTCTCGTAATCTGTGTGACGAAATCGATAGCTAATTGATAATGTTAATGTAATTTTCCCTTTCTTGAATGTTACTTTTGCACATTTATCTAATGCGATGTCTATAACGATATCATCGCTGAAATGCTTTACAGTATGAAATCGAACTTTCATATCATTGTTGTTTTAGGTAGGTGCTGTTGTTGTCGTTATTATTATTATTATTATTATTATTATTATTATTATTATTATTATTATTATTATTCGTTCATAAATATTACATACTATTCTTCCTTTTCTTTTCATTATTATTTATTTTCTGTCTCAAAATTCATTGATTTGTTTTTACCTATATATTCTAATCAACAGACATACAATCTTTCTCTACTACATAAATATATATATATATATATATATATATATATATATATATATATATTTATATATATATATTATATATATATATATATATATATATATATATATATATATATATATATATATATATATATATATATATATATATATATATATATATATATATATATATATATATATATATATATATTCGTATATATATATTCGTGAAATATATCTGTTTGATGTTTTAGCACACATCGTCCGTGACGTTTTTAGCCGAGGTTCATTAGGGGTTTTGGGATTTTCAAAATCATACTCCCTCCCCCACGGTGACCTAGCCGATCCTGATCGGTGAATAACACTTGTGTGCCATCCGCCTGCTAAGCTTCACCCATTGTTAATCAGACACTGGGAATCTTCATGCCAATTTATACTCCAATCACGGACAATTTGCGATTCACCAACAATCTACGCTCTTCCATAAAGATGAAAGCAAACTCAGTAACGGTTTCGCTCTGTTAAGTAATATGACGACGGGCGCGGCTTGAAGTGACAAATAACGATCAGTGTTTACCCTTCTGATATATATATATATATATATATATATATATATATATATATATATATATATATATATACAAAAACGCACATATATGAATGAATACTTGCACGCACATGAAAGTGATAAAACTGACTCTTATCATCTTATTAGTATTTATTTACAAAAATTATACCCTCCACATGTGTTCATTATATATATATATATATATATATATATATATACATTCATATGTATATATATATATATATATAAAAAATTTATATAAGTATGTTATAAAATATCTATATAATGGCGGTAAATGGTTATATATATAATGGCGGTAAAGAGGAAACAAGTACTTGGTTTTAGCCACAGATCCCACATAGGTAACAATGTTTCTCTGTAAACTAATTCTGTTCTTTAGACGAGTCTCCTTCGTGGGGTGCACTTGATTATTATATTAGTTGGTATTATTGTTATTAGTTGTTTTAGTTTATTATATTAGTCGTTATCAGTTGTTATTATGTTAGCTGTTATATTAGATTATTATATAGCTGTTCATTATATACATATATATATATATATATATTCATATATATATATATATATATTCATATATATATATATATATATATATATATATATATATATATATATATATATATATATATATATAACTATAATGGCGGTAAAGAGGAAACAAGTACTAGGTTTTAGCCACAGATCCTCTTAGGTAACAATGTCTCTGTGTAACCTAATTCTGTTCTTTAGACGAGAATCCGTTGTGGGGCGTAGTTGATGCTTATAATATCCACTTTCCAGATCACTCGAAAAAATTCAAACGCTACTTCCCCTCACTTCCTTACAGTTTGTCAGTCACCTGATCTTTTACACCGTAACCATCTTGAATCTTCTTCTGATGCTATTGTTATCGGGGCGGGTTCCCTTGTTCTATTCCCAGCATGTTATTCATAAATTCTGATAGCCATCTACATCATGTCCGCCCACCGCTCGTTTCGCACTGAACCTGTCAAACCCAATTTTTGCATTTCTCAAAAATATGCAAATATATCCCAAGTTTCCTTTCTTTGGAAATGTCCATATTTTCTTCCCAAGGGACTGTTAATTCTAACATGATGATTTACATTGTCTTTTGCGAATAAGGAATCATGTCCGGACGTCGCTGAGTCTGTGTTATTTTCACTGGGAATTCTAGCTGCCTGTTTATATCTACTACTATTTGCCAGTCTGAGGAACAACTGAGGAGGGACGTTTTCTTCTTCTGTAATGTATTTACCTCTTCGCCGGCTCTGAAGAAATTCATCAGCTTCTTATTATGTACAGATCCGTCTTCTGAGAGTCCCTAGAGACTATTGCATGAACGGCTCTTAAAGATTCACCAGGGCACCAACGATAGCACCGCCCAATAGGTGTTGTATGGATCATCTCTTCTGACAAAATGGACGGACAATGTGCGGACTCACACTTTTCCTTATATATCTATCCCTCTTTTCCCTCTCCTCCCTCCCCATCTCTCTCCATATATATATATATATATATATATATATATATATATATATATATATATATATATATATATATATATATATATATATATATATATATATATATATATATATACATATAATGCTGGTGATAAGTAAATAGTGCTCGACGCAATAAAACAGCGCTATTATATATTAATAACCATACATCTGATTCATCACCGATAGTACGCCTCAGAATTTACTTATTTATTTATTGTGACGTCGCCCCCACCCCTGGTCGCAGCGTCGACTCTGTCGTTCGATCTTGTTCGCGGCTCCAATTGTGACGTGACGTGATGTAGCCGCCCAAGGGTCGATCCTTGTCACGGACAGCACCAGTTGTGACGTTTTTGCCGCGGCGTCAGCTGTTCGCTCATCGCTGCTCCAAGTGTGACGCTCCAACCCTTTGGTTAGATGATTACCAGCCTCGCCGTTCCCAACTCGCTTCCAATACCTGGTTACTAGGGTAACTGTACTGATCTCCGGTCTGCCTACCCACGTTGTGATTAGATCTTAGACAGACGGGATCAGACAGGGATTGGGGCCGTATGCAAGCTGAGTTCGACGGGGTGGCAACACACAAAATAAAAGAAAAAAAAACTCACGAGGCCAAAAATTACTGATAAAAAGGGTAACAACCTTTTTATATCTAATGTTCGTTACATAAAAATTATTCTTACTTCCCCGACCCGTTTTGTGGACTGTGGCACCAAGCTTCTACCATACAATTTAAAGACTTCGAGTTGCCTACTCTCTAGAAATTTGTATGTCGGAGTGTGGTTTGGTTTCGACACTGGGCGCTAATCTCTACCAGTTGTTCACGGCTGATTCTTCTCTTCGGCTTGAGTTGGACGAGCTTATTCACTTCGGCTTGAGTTGGACGAATCTCTGTTCTTAGGCTTGGTTTGATTTCAACTTCTTCTATGCGCAACTGCAAGTAACTTCTTCTTCGTCCGCCCTGCAACTCTTCCCGCCAAGGTCCGAATTCTTCTCTCTGCCGTCTGATGTGAACTGAGCTCTCTGTCGTCCGGGGCTTAACTGAGCTCTCTGTCGTCCGGGGCTGAACTATTCTGCTTGTTAGCCTGCAACTTTTCTGCCTGTCTGGCCTGCAACTTTTCTGCTTGTCTGGCCTGCAGCTCTTCTGTCTATCTGGCCTGCAATTCTTCGGCCTGTCTGGCCTGCAATTCTGCTCCAACTTCTCTGCGGCTTTCGAGCAATTTCTTCTCTTCGACTTGGCTGCAACTTCTCTGCCTGTCCGGGCCAAACGGACCGACCCTTCTTGCCCGCAAGGGCGAATGAACAGGGCCCGCCGTCCGCTCTCCAACTGCTCTGGCCGTCCACCCCGCAACTCTGATTTCTGTCGGTTGGGGTTCTGCTTTTATTGACGCCGCAACAAACTGGGGTGGGTCTGTCGGCGTCAGGGTTTTCTTGATAATTCCAAAAGTCGCACTATTTCTGATTTCCCATTATCGCTCTTACTCTCACCTTTACTTCCTCACAGTGCCTCTGGGGGGAGGCGCACACCCATCTCTTCCGGTCTCTCGCATGTCAGGTGACCGTTTTCGACCAATGGGTCCTGGTCGAGCGTCCTTTCTCCTCTTTCTCGCATATCACGTGACCGCTCTCGGCTAATGAGATTCCGGTTGGGCGTCTCTCGTCCTTCGTGACGTCTCCAATCGGGCATGGCCTATCCGGGCTTTGTTCTGGGGAAGAAACATCTTGCTAAAAAAACAAAATCCAATTTGGCCTTTTTCGCACGCACGAAAATGACAATCTCGGCCTTTCTCACCTTTTGGCTTTTGTCAAAACAGCCCGCCGCTAATTAGATGTGACTTCAGGAAGAATTTTTCTCGTCTTGCTGGTGCTTTCTGTGAGCCAAAACAATTGTTTTCATTCCTTTATTTTCGCTCAGGCCTGATAGCCAAAATCTTAATTATCTGAATTGAAAATATCTTCACTTTATCATCGTGGGGGTTCTTCAACTCTAGAGCTGGTCAAACTGTATACAATTCCAGCGGTCACCTCTCACCCAAAAGACACCCCTTTTTGATTAATATTTCTTTTTCCATTGTTCTAATTGATAATGAGCTCCCACATTCCGTGGACACAAAAGTCGGCCAGGTGTTTTGACCGATATTTTTATCAATCGTACGCATGTTCATCCACTTTTACCATGTCTGTTTTCTTTTTATTACCTCTAAAGTTTATTCTTTCAAATAACAATTTCTATTGTTCGTGAAATTCGGTCAGGCGCGTTGGCCTAGATATCTCTTGACACCTGTTTTCGCTTATGACCGGCTTTTGCATTATCCATCTCTCCCTCTCTTTTTCTTTCTTTTCCTTTTTCTTTTTTCCTTCTTCTTCCCTTAGGATCGCCTAAATACAATTAGAGAATTATTCTCAAAACTCAATTATTCTTCGTCTAAATAACTAACAACTGGTTAATAAACCGAATAAAAATTAAATCATATTTCTATGAATATTTCTTTTTAGTTTTTCTAATAATGCAGGGTGCCACATATTATACATTTTAAATCGTTAAATAGCTAGTATAATAAATTCAATTAATCAATACAGTCATGGAATAAAATGTTAACGTTTAAATCGTCTCCTATCTGTTAACTCTTTCTTTGATATCACTCATCTCATTAGTCATTGCTATTTCAAATGTAACCGTCGTCAGATTTGTATCAGATGAGATACAGCTTGCAAACGATAAAATTTGACTTAATATATATACGTTAAAAATGATGGAATATTTCATGAGCCAGCGTATATATTATTCCTTTCTATTCCGTTGCCAAACAACGATTGATCTATTTATTTTAACGGCTTATTTAAATTTTCTGGGTTGTTTGAAGAGGAAACATTTAGTACTTTTTAACACAATTACATCTTAAAATCCAATCTTTTGAATATTTTAAGAAGAATGTATTGAGATTAACAATGATTTTCCCGGATTCAGGTTCTACGTTTTAAACCACAGCTAGTGGGTGGAGACGTATTCCAAACTTTCCCAAGTGTATTTGCACGTAATTAAATATAAGAAACCAAACAAATATTCAAACTCGACTCTCCAACTTTTTATTGCCAACCACTATCTATTACACCACAAGCATCTACTTCAATCATAGATGCAGATACACGTATAAACGGTATCACTCCATGTAAGGCAGTAAAGTCAATGACCCAAGGGTTTACAGGGTGTGTAAGATTTAGGAGAAGAAACAGTAATAATGAGAGGGAAGAGGGACGAAGAGGACGGTAGATAGTGATTGACATTTCTTTTAAATATTTACAGATTATAGTTGACTGGAAAGCATGAAGCCGGCAGGGAATACCACGAATGAGAATTTCAAAAATGAAAGAGCATAGAATTTACGTTTACATCTAGCCAAATTAGGATTAAGATTAAAAGCTGAGATCTCGACGCCAGTTTAGTACTTTGCTTAAATTTAAAAAAAAAAATCCAGGTAACTTTCCGAAGAGCCATTCCAAAGAATTACCATGAATTTATTTATAGGAAACAAACAGAGAGACGACATTAAAGCGATGGTAAAGTGAATGAAGACGAGGACCAACAATATTACTGCTTCTTCTTTTTTGATTTTATCAAGGAGAAAAAGGTAAATACCAGAGGCAACAACATTCTCAGCATATATATATATATATATATATATATATATATATATATATATATATATAATATATATATAAAGACTTTTTTTTATATTTTAACATTCTTTTTATTGATACAAGTATTTAAGTAAATGATCTGTTTATAATAAACAGTATTAAATAACATTTACCGGCCTGAATGTCCGAGAAATTTTCATAGAAAATATTCATCCTTCGATAGGATTCGAACCTTTATCCTATACATAACCGTCATAAATAATAAAAAGAATGTCTTTATATAATTGTCGGACTTTTTTTTCAAAATGCGTGACGTCATTGTTTACATTTGATACGCTATGAGCAGTTATGAATGTACGTGAGAAATTCATAGAAGACTGAAGTTTATAAGCAGTAAATTCGAACTTTGCAACCGAAAGATCCTTCGTGGACGAGAGGTAAGGCACCTCAGGCTATATGACGGTTCCGTATAGGGTACAAGTTCGAATCCTGACGAATATTTTCTATGATAATTTCTCGGACATTCAGGCCGGTAAATGTTATTTAATACCGTTTATTATAAACAGAGCATTTACTTACATACTTGTATCAATAAAAAGAATGTTAAACTTAAAAATTGTCTTTAAATAATTGTCGGCCTTTGTCCATTTCATAATATATATATATATATATATATATATATATATATATATATATATGAGGGGTGTTTGTTTGGTGTGAATATATTGTTGGGTTATGAGCCCCTGAAGATAATCAGAAGAGTCGCGAAATTTGAAAGAATCTTCTTATCTATTTGGTGACTTTCGTTGCCAAAAGTCCTGCGATTCTTGTTCATGTCGACATGTAAGTACGCCAGAGAGAGTAGACTTTACCATCTCACATTTAATTTTATTTCTCAATTTTACTTTTTGTAATATGTTCCAGTAATATATTTTGATTAATATTTCTTTTTAATTCCATATATTTTGTCATGATTTTACATTGACTCACACATTTCAAATTATACAGATACAAGAGATCCTATTGAAGTGTTCTCCAAACGGTACTAAGAGAATTAAACATGAAAGAAACACATTACGTGTTTTACATATCTTGTAGAATGCATTCTTTGTGGTCAGGCGTACGAGCGGATCTCGGAATTTCCACGATCCTATAGGCCTTATGTAAAAATAATATATGCCTGCTGCAAATATTGCCATTGTTAAACCGAACACTTCTCAGTTAACTCACTACTACACACGTTAAACATTGAAGAGAGTCTAGACACAAAAGTACATGAATGGCAAATGTATCCTAGTCTGTATAGCAACCGAGCAGCGTTTACCGTAATCGTTCTTTAATCTTCAGGTAGTCAGTAATGGGCCATGCGTAATAAACGCTTAGGCGATCACGTACATTTTGAGGCAATTTTTTCCATCAGTAGTTTGCTGTTTCTTTCTGCAATACACAAGTAGCCATCGAAGGCTATAGAACCTGGTCTGTCCTGTTATTTATCCATAAGAGTGATGGGTGGGGAGAAGAAGAGTATTCATAACTTTCTCTTTCCTGTATTAACACATAAATGAATTTAATGGATTCGACTGGATTTCGAACTCTGCTCTCCTATTCCTCAATCCGAGTTGCTATACATTACTCTACACTTTAATCTTAATAACTCAAAAACAAAAAAAAATGCAGGCACTTATTTGAAAGGACGTTTTTCCTTATTTTGTATGAGTATTTTTGTGTATACATGCATATATATATATATATATATATATATATATATATATATATATAAATATATAATTAAACCTAAAGAGCCAGATGTCAGGGAAAGCTGGCCTGCTTTACCTGACGATCCGCGTAGTTGAAAACTTGATAGGTTCGTCTGGCTGTTTACGTTTAATTAGGTCTGTTCTACTTAGCGTATTGAGCACGTTATTTAGTTATTTTGCTTACTCGTATCGGGTTTATTTTTCTTTGGATTTGGACTTGGATGCTAAACGATTATTGTCGGCTGACATACATGTTCTTTGTTCGTTCTTTTTTTATAGCATTTTTCACTTTGGTATTGGTTTGATTATTTGCAAATCAAGACACCGAAGGTTTTCCGAACGAGTATAATTTCTTATACTGATAAGATTGTTACTAGTATATATATATATATATATATATATAGAAGGAAATACGAGGAGTATATTATAAAATGAGTGGATCTATTTAGTAGCGGATGAAATTCTTAACAAGTTTTATGAATAAACACCATTTACCTGAACAATTATTTACCTGGAGAAATATAATTTTCTTTTCTATTTAAAGGTATGTGAATATGCATAACTTTGTGTATACATATGCATGTATAAAAAGTAAAATGACTTTCTTTATATAGAGAGGGATAGAGAGACACTGGTAGATAGATAGAAATACAGTGAAATACATAGATAGCTCTTATATTAGCTGATATTAAAATAATTATAGCATGCCACTTACAAATGACCAAATAACACGAGGTTAAATTCTGTCGGTCTTCGTCCGTTTAATTTGGGGAGTTGTGCACGGTTTTATCGATTTCAGGATATTACGATGTCTGGCTGCTGATGGCACTTCCGAGACGCCTTTCTTCACTGTTGGCAGTGACAGAGGATTAAACACGGGCGATTAAATTTCTGTAATGGTTCCAGCCTTCGTCGAAGAACTCATGGGGGCTTGGTTATTTCTCAAAAGATGTCGACCACAATGGCGGGACGACACTCTTAAAATTTTTTCCCCTGTTCCATTTCTCGAATGATACGAAACGCCGTCAGCATTAGACATTTGTTCTCAGTATGTGTTCAAATTGGCGCCTTCGTGTGCAATGAAGCAGAAGTAAACTGACGCTGCCGGTGCGTCACGTTCATATGACTATCAGTAGTTTTGTACTGTTCGGAGAGGAAATCGCTAACTCCGAAAATAAATGCGTGCCAAAAGTTACTTAAAATCAATTCATATCCAATCTCTCATTTCCCACACAGATAACGTCCTATGCATTCTTTCCCACGGTAAATAAACAGAAAACTAAGAGTCGTCAATCCATATGGAATAATTACAATTGATGAACTTGTAAAAATTCCGTTAACTATAAAATGACTGAAAGGGTTGTCTACTGTTATATTATATCTATCTAATGCGTAGCTATTTTAATTCTGAATCTTTATGGATTTATAACCAATATAGAAAGAGCTGTGAAAATAATATTAATTTACAATTGGTAATGCTGAATCGTTAAGCGTTAATGAGTTGAAGGTGATGTTTGGAATATTGACATCATAAGATACGACATAAACATGTCCTCTTCCAATAGTATTTTCAGAAAGAACTTTTAGAAAAAAGCAGGGAATGGACACAGGACGAAAGGTATATTGTAATTAAGAAAACAGAATAATGGAAAAGCTGGTAGAAAAGTTAGTAAAGGAACATTATAGAGACAATTATATTGTGTTTAAGTAAACAAAATTATTTAAAACGTGGTAGAAAAGTGTTGAGTTTTCTCCCAATAAAGTTCTTCGATCTTTTGTGACGTGATTCTTGCTGTGTGGGGTCGCGAATTGTCCTGATGAAACATCACCTCTTTTCGATTCACTAGAGCAGGTCTTTTTTCCTCAAAGCTTGATTCAAACGCTGTAATTGCTGACAGTATATTTGAACATTAATTGTTGCATTAGGTGGTAAGAATTCAAAGTGAATTATTCCTTGGCGATCCCACCAGATTGAAAGTAGAAAATTTTGCCCATGTAGTTCCTTTCTCAGCTGTGACTGGGCTCCTTGCCCTTTACCAACCTACTGTCTACGACGATTAACATTTCGCAAAAAGTTCCATTTTTCGTTGCCAGTCACAAGTCTATCCAAAAAAGGTGAAACAAGTTGGTGAGAATGGAGAGAAGAGCAGATGACAACTCGGGATTTGAGGTTGTTTTTCAGACAATTCATGAGGCACCCATTTTTAAGTTTAGGAACTTTTCAAGTTCTTGAAGATGACGATGAACAGTTGTATGGTTTGAACTGAGAACCACTGTCAATTCTTCAACTGATAAAGCAGGATTTTCTTCAAAGGGCTGCTTCAATAAGCTTTTCATCAAAACCAAATGGACGTCCGGTTCGATCTTCATCTTCAAGGGTGAAATCTCCACCTCTGAATTTTGCAAACCGTCTTCTGCAAGTTCTTTCATTCATACATTCCTCTCCACAAACTGTGTGAATGTTTCTAGTCGCTTCGGCTGCTGAGTTTCCTTTCGTGAACTCATAAATCATTATTTGCCTCAAATGATTCTTGGGTACTTCCATGTTAGCAGGATTTTAGTCAAACAAAATTTAATTTTATTGTTCTCTGAAATAAAATTTGATCATTTTAAATGCATCTAAACATAAAAATAATGTTCATCTCCATTAGACATTATAGAATACTCTTTAAATTTCGTTCATTTTGACAAAATTTAAAATTAGGACAAAACTTATGGGATGACTTGATATATATATATATATATATATATATATATATATATATATATATATATATATATATCTGTGTCTGTGTGTGTGTGTGTTCAGGTTTACAGAGCTGTTGTCCTTGCCATCCTTTTGTATGTTTCAGTGTCGTGGATTCCATAAATATATCACATACACCAACTTCATGTTTTATATAAAAGATGCCTGCGTTCCATTTGAGGAGTTAACCTTCAAGATAGGGCATCTAACGTTACCTGTTTAACAGATGTAATATTGGAAGAATCGAGTTATTTCTCATACAGTCCCAGTTACGTTGGACTGGTCATGTCTTGAGATTGTCTGATGACAGGATAGCCAAGATCCTAAGTACAGCCAGTTAGATCAGATCTACATGAATGTATCACGCCCATGGCTAAGATACAAAGACAAGCTGAAAAAGCAACTTGTCTGCTATCAGTATACCTCATAACACCCTCGGCCACTTAGCCTTGGAGCGGGTAGAATGGATATCAACGTGTTTTAGTGGACTCAGCTGTTTTCAATCACGTTGTCTGAATCCTCTTCAAGAAGCAAGAGGAAGATCTAAATGTTCACCCAATCAAACACTATTCTCACCCCACAATCCTAACTATTTCTCCAAACTCGGCCTCTTTGTAAATCACTTGCACGTCTGTAAATAGCATATGATAAAGGAATGTTAATTTAAGGGCCTCACGAATTCAGAAAAATTCGACTAAATCTATCGTGAAATTCTGTATCTGAAGCGACAAGGATTGTCGGGGTACGCATTTGGAAGCCATGATAGATATCATGTCTCATATATTTAAAGACTAGATCAGGATAATGGTCTGGAATCTCTACAGAGACTGAGAGCAGCCTTCATAGAGAGATAGAAGCGTGGACAGTAGGCATCGTAATCTGTGCCCAGGAGGAAGCTTATCAAAAAAAATGTCGTTTATCTATTTAAATTTAGATATGCCGTAAGACACTTTAATTGTGGATTTCACTGGTTATGGCCATCGTACACTGACAATAGTTCTGTAAAGAAAATTTTCAAATATAATGGAGTGCGATCATATAGTGAATCCATCATGCGACACTAATTCTCGGTCTAGAATAGACATAGAACTTCAAAATTTATTGCTCGGATTAACTCTACAAACCTTACCACATATCTTCCTTTCTGTTAACCTTATTCTGCCATCTATTCTCCTAATCTCTTTAATTAGGTTATTCTGTTTCCCCTGCATCTATTATCTTCAACGTATTAAATACTTCTTCAACGTATTAAATACTTCTTCAACGTATTAAATACTTCTTTCCACGTTAGGATCCCCAGAATCATCAGCTCATTCTGATTGTTATCATGTTGTCCCGAGAATAATGCCCTATTTTAGGAGATATTTTAATTCCTGAATTAATGTATTTAAAAGTAATATAGCGACTCTTAACATCTCTGCACATCCGACATCGAGTTAAAAGATTATATGTGTCTTTACAAGAACATTCTGAAGATTTGAACGTTAAGAAAGCTTTGAATATATTTTCTGCAGCTTCTTTGAAACGGAATGTAATTTTAGCTCAGGAAATTGCAAAGATGCTTGACAACATGATAGTCACTGGGCGAGAGATCAGAAGAATATGATGGATACGGCAATATCTCGTACTTGGTGAGCGTCTAAAGTCTCATCTTGGCAACATGAGACTGACCAGATTCGTGAAGCAGAACAGAACCTCGTCGATTAACCAGTGACGATTACATTTTGACTATCTGAAGGAATTTCATCCAGTTGCTGGACGTAAATTTCGGCAGTGATGCTCTGGTTAGAAGCCAGAAAACATCATTAGCTCCAACCAATTCTGATCCACCAAACAATAGCCATAATTTTTTGTTGTTGCAATTTCCATTTGGGAAAGTGTTTGTGTTCTTCATCGTGATCGAACCATTGATTTGGTCATGTATATAATGGATTAATTTCTCATCACAATCATTATTCGATCATGAAGTCGATCATTCGAAGTTCACAGATGCAGCAAAAGGCATACTCCTAAACGTCGAACAATTTTTGACCTTCAATGAGTTCATATAAGGACGAAAACATCGATTTTCTTCACCATGCTAAATTTCCTGACATGGTCAGAATGTGCCTAATTATTGACACACACACATCTGACACTTTTCTCTGAAACTATAAGGTGAGTTTAGTTCGACTGGTGTTTTCAGAGGTTGACTGACAAATACAGCTGTATGTCTCCAACTCCCCTGATATTCAAAGTTTCCCACTGACGAACTTCAGAAACCAGCGGCGTACACTCCGATCGAAAGTTGGTCCTTCACCCCATGCCTTGTTAATGTTGACAACAGTTAGAGGAGCATTATGACGAAGGCCAAAATTATGCCCCAGAAAGAGATGTCTTTCTTTTTTTCCAGGATCAAAATGTGGGTTATATAAAGTTAAATTCTGCAAAAGATTAATATAATATTAAGACCGATGATCTTTTAATCATTACCAAACTGTGATATATTTGTGTGCAGTTATAATAATATATTAGAACGCAATTAAAATACTTATTCTAAAATTGATCAGTATTTTCCGAATAACTGAATAACAGAAAATTACTTGAATTATTTTCCATTAAAGATTTCTCGTTTCCCAAATTCTCTCAAGATATTATTCTCGAAAATGAAAATGAAAATGAAGAACCAAATTGCAGTACAATTCCTGTTCATTATAATCACTTACGTACAAATACGTTTGGGAAAGGTAAGAATGTGTTAATTAAAAAGACTTGTGTCAATAAGTCATTATTATCTCCAAAAATAATTACGGTCTAAAAATATTTTCTCGGTATTAATAAAAGTCAGTTCTTTAGGTTGATGGATCGTTAAAATCAATAAAAATTGTCATGTTAATATTCTCCCTTTTGTTCAGGGCAAATAACTTCCAGTAGACAACGTATAAATGTCGTACTTTTTTATTATCTGTGTTTATTTTTAAAATCATTCTTTTATGTAATTATATGTTTCTCATTCCCAGTAGGCCTTGCATATTACTCAATTATTCCATGTAAAAAGACATTTTAAAAAGTTCAAGGATCTTCATTTCCTAACCTTTCAAATGTTTTTTTGTGTAGGTAATTAAATATAGGTATAGAACATTCTGTGTTTCCTCGCTTTGATAGTCATTTGATCATTGAATAATTTTTCCTGTTCACTCATCTTAAAGAAAGCCTCAGGATTCTTACTCTCTTTGCTGTCTAATTCTGTTACGATTTTTCTCCATTCTGTTTCCTTGATGAGTTAGGTGATTCATCAAGTTGGATATCTGCTGGAATCCACATCCATTGGATCACATTTGACTGCAATCGGTCTGAAAAGTATTATAATGCGGTCCTCCGGCAATTCGCCATTATTATATTGTTCGCTTATAATTTCAGTAAACTTAGCAATAAATCTCACTTACAATCATACCGAGCGAATTTGAGTAAATGGATGGCGAAGTAATGTTTAAGAGAGATAGCAAAAGACAACATCTATTAAGATCTATAAAGGAGACAAAGTTATAGAGAGCAATTATCACCATCGTCCTGGCCCGACACTACGAAAAAGGACAAGAATTTACATTTGACAATTATTTTTTTTTATTTACGCGCGCGCAGAGATCACGGAAATGCATTTTACACACATTTAATGTCTCCCATGGTAGAGGGTTAATGAGTGAAATTGTTGTAGAGGAGTGATATACAATATAGGATTATGAGTACGAATAGTGATTGCTTTATTGGTGTTTTTTCTACGGCCTATCAACCCCTTAAAAGTTTATTTAACGCTTTTAGATTGTAACATTTCATAAAGATTATGAAGTGTTTATATTTAACCGATAACTGAGAGAAGAATACATGCTTTTATATTTTTCGCAAATATAATTCCGCGTAAGTGTATATAATGCACCCAGCAGTAAGTAGAACTCGGATCTCCGACTTTTAATTGCGACTCGTTATCCATTACACCACATTCAAATCCAAGTTTGCAGCATTACAGATGCGAGTAAGATTCTAGGTACCTATCAGGCCCGGCCATGCTTAGGTGATCATACAAGGAGCGGTCTTTCAACGTGATATGGCCGTAAATTACTTGACACTGGACTTCAAAAGTCCCAAATAGTTGCCTGCTTACTATTATAACAATGCTTTCTTTACTGTATATAAACATACTCGCTAGAAAATATGTATAATTTTCGTGAAAAATATTATTGTAAAGAAAAGTATTTATTTGTTTTTAATATTTACGGTAACTCATAGATTCAATGTTTTTGTGTTGAAATCATTCGTTCAAATTGGTTACTTTACATGTTTAGATTTTCTCTGCCTGTGTTTATTAATGTTGCAATATGTCCTTACATCATTCTTACAATATTCTTTATCTGGCGTCGGCTTTGTGAACGGGGTTGGCGATTTTGTGAGTTCGATATTATTATCATGAGACCATATTCTCCAATGTTATGCCAAGTTTCATGATCCTGAATTAACATCTTGATGTAATATATTAGAAACGTTGTTAAGATAACCTTCATCCAGATATGAAAAAGTACGATTTTATTTTATTCGTTAAAAGATCTTTGTGGATTTGAAATCAATTACTTCGATGCGATACATTTTAAGAATAATAGAATAATTAGAATATTATCAAACTAATTATTGCACTAATGGAAATCGCAACCAAAAGACATGCAAGAATATAGAAATATGGCACAATAAGTCATTATTTATCTGCAAAATCTTGACGCCAGGCTGAGTTCAAGAATATAAATACTAATATTTCGCTAATACATAATACTTTTAAACTTAACATTACTTCATATGTCCTAAGATTTAGTACATGCTCCTCAAATACACTATTTTAAAAAATTAAACAAAAACTAGCTTGCAATTTTCAAAATTATTAAGACAATATATATATATGTGTGTGTGTGTGTGTGTGTGTGTGTGCGCGCGCGTGCGCTCGTGCGTCCGAATGTGCATGTGTGTGTATGAACAGAGACGAGGAGAGGAAGAGATGGATGGGCAGATAGTTATCTGTAAAATTTCAGCTATATCTAAAATACAACTGTTAAAGGACAATATGATTAAAGACAATTAATGAATAAACATTTCGCACTCTATTAATTTCTGTATATATATATATATATATATATATATATATATATATATATATATATATATGTGTGTGTGTGTGTGTGTGTATATATATATACCAAAAGTATAGGATTGGTGTATACGGAATAAATTCGAATAACAAACAATATAATTCTTAAAAGAGTGCTTAATGAAGAGTAGAGCAAACATAATAATTTATTCGAAAATTATAACAATGTTATAAAATTACTACCAAAATAGCTATTATTGTTTCTGCTTGTAATATATATATATATATATATATATATATATTTATATTTATATTATTTTTATAGATACAAGTATTTATAATAAACAGTATTAAATAACATTTAATGTCCGATTTTCATAAAAATAACAACGTTAAACATAAAAATATGTCTTTAATAAATAAATTGTCGGACCTTGTCCATTTCTTAATATATGACGTCATTTGTTTTTTCGATACGAAAATACGAAAAAATATTTATAAGCAGTAAATTCACCTTGTCTACCGATTGGTTCTTTGTAGCTCAAGCGGTAAGGCACGTCAGCGTATATGACGGTTCCGTATATGCAGCTTCGAATCCTGTCAAAGAACGAAAATTTTCTATGAAAATTTCTCGGACATTCAGGCCGGTTGTTATTTAATACTTTTATCATAAACAGAGCATTTGCTTATATATATCTATAAAAAATAACAACGTTAAACATAAAAATATATAAATATTGTCGGACCTTGTATTTCTTATATATATATATATATATTAATGTTTCACACCTCAATGAAAACATCGATTATATCTTAGTCAAAAAATATGATGTCAGAAACATGGAAGTGACAAACAACCTACATTGTTTCCTATGCCTTCCTTACCTTTAACTATAAACCCTCTATCTCCGGCAGTGAACATTTTTCCAAGTTAAACATTAGACATTTTAAAACGCAATCTAATGCACTCGTTCTAAGAAATAGTTTGGATCGTTATAGTAAATCATTACTTTACCTGATCAGGTCTCATCAACATGAATTGGATTGTAAACTAAAACAGATATTTGAAAACGAGAAGCCATTGATTTATATGTGTGCGTTTGCGAACGTGCACCAGTGTGCATGTTAATATCGATGCAATGAATAGTGGGCGGTTATCTGTTTGTTGCGTAAACTCTATCGGCAGCCCATATGCTTCAGACAGCAGCTCGATTATTCTTATATATTTGTTCCTGGCAAATATATATATTTTTCCCATTTATTGCATTTTCTTGAAAGGGTAAGTTGGAAATATTAAATCTCATTAATGATATGTCATTCAGTGCCGGATCGGGCGTTTAAGTCGTTATCTGTTGTCAGTATGTATCGGTTAAGTATCCGTCAGCGATTAGCCTTTATATATCCTCCCTATACTCATAACCTTTATTTTATACTTATTCTTCTTATCTTCAGACCTCAAAACTGATTTAGTAACTCTCTGCATTCTTATGCCTTTTGTTCTTGTATTGGGTTAATCTCTATCTATAAAAGTCAGGATGTGTGTGTGTGTGTGTGTGTGTGTGTGTGTGTGTGTGTGTGTGTGTGTGTGTGTGTGTGTGTGTGTGTGTGTAATGAATACACGGTCGCAATTTTCAACGGATTTGCACTAAAATTTACATGCACATGCTTCAAGTTAGCGGGAAGGACAAGACTGACGTTGCATTTCCCAACTCCCATCGATAGTGGAGATAGTCGATTTTTTCATGCTTCTACGGCAGTTTTCATGTAGTTTGCGGCCATTTTGTACTGGCCAGAATGAGAGCCTATAGCTGGTTGCCACGGATAGGCAGGAAGATTTTATTGGCCAGCGTGAGAGCCAACAGTTTATTGACACGAATGTTAACTAGTATTCATCACAAGTGGGAAAAATTTATATCTGCATGGCACTTTACTCCAATTGGCTCAACGTTGATTCTGATTCCGCAGAACTTGGTTAGTTGTGAAAAGGTATTTGTTGTTAACATTCTTTTTTCATTCGGTTTTTCCAATTACGAGTCCTTTTTTAAAGCTGATCGTTTTGTGTTCATGCTGTTTCTTTCTTTTTTCGTAACAGATTTAATGTTTAGTATAGATATTAGAAAAAATTCGCAGTGCAAGAAGTAAGGCATGTAGCAACATCAGCACGGCAAAGGACACTCCTTTAAAGGCAAGGAAGGGCAAAAATATTTTAAATCATGTGATAGCGATTGCTGTATGGGTCGTACGATTTTTGAATCAAGCATGGACAACGCCGGGCCATGCTGCTACTACTAGTATAAAAAAGAGTTGTAGAAATTTCCGGAAAGTGTATTTCTCAACATCTCTACAGATATCTTCCGGGCAAATGGGAGATCTACTCAACGTCATGTTGCCGCAAGTCGCCAGATTATAGAGAGCGTTATCAGATGACATCTGGCACATCAGTGTATTTTTTTTTATTAATTTAAAACGAAATGGGTAGATTTACGTCGGAACTAACTCAAATTAAACAGCCAAATAATGTGTCTGCATTTTACTGCATAAATGAACTGACAAGGAATTTATAAAAATAAATGGAATTCTCATTCCGTCAGTTTCTTTCAATTCCAGATGCGTTTAGCATTTTTCTTTTCTTTTATTCATCCATTCTGAATTTTCTCTTTTTAGCGGTTTTCAATTCTACAGAAAAATCCATTTGTTTTTTTTTCTTTTAGCAGTAGGATGTAGAAATATGCAATTTTATCTGCTTTAGTCATATGCTTCATTTTCTTTATTTTGTATTGGCAACGGGCTTTTCGCCACTCTCTTGTTCATTATTCCATCGGGTTGAAGAGGACTGGTTAATTAATTAGTTAATTTAGTAATTCTTTTCCTAACAAAGCTTTAGTATGTTAATTGAACATCATCGATTGATGAAGAGGAGCTACTGAATAAAATTCTTGTTTGCCAGGACTATGCTAATTTACAATTATACCACATTGTTTTATTATATTTTTTATAAAAAATCCGAATGTATTCATCTAATTTTTACAAGTTTTTATCGAAAATATATACTTCAGTGGCAATACATTCCGTGAAAAAACAAGTTTAATCAAAGTGATTAATATTAAATATTTCGCAAAATAAGTACTTATGACACCGGTTTGAATTAAGACTAAACATACAAATCACAACCGAAGATAAATGTACTTTTATTAATGAATTAGTTAATCATATCTTCTATCCCACAGTGTATCGGCTGCAGTGCATTTCAAAATTTAATTGGCAAGTTTACAAAGAAGGAATGGTTGTTCATTGTAAACTTTCGCTTGAAAACGGAACGCTACGTTTCACAATCAACGGCAGATTTTTAATAAGGAATGCCAAAATGTTATTTTTGTCATGCATTGCTACAGTTAGTGAAAAATAGTTTTAGTATGTCAACAGTAAACGAAGAAACATTGTGGTTATTACAAAATAAGAACGCCATGTCAAAACGCTAAACAGGATTCCGTTCATACAAGTACTTACATTACGACTGGTGAAATATATATGTTGTCAATCATTACGAGCTACTCGAACATTGAAGGAACATTTCTACAGAGGTTCATTTCCAAGAACATCCTACGTTAAGCGAAGCAGTGCATCCAAAAATAACCTTACATTTGAAAGCACAATAAGTTTATGCGCAAGCGTGAAAACAGCACGGCACGCGACGATAAATTTGATAAAAGAACAATATAATTTATTCGATGTTAGGTTAGAAAATCATATATCAAAGTCGTTGGAGAAACAAAAAACATTTCACATATCTTTTTCGGTAAGAACCCACAGTTTGTTAAACGTAGAAACGAAAAGTTGCCTTATTCTTACGCTGCAACCGTCGAACAAAATGGCACTGATATTTTTTAATAAAAAATTATTTATATAAATTTAATTTATAACTTTTTTTATACAGTTTCTGGTAAAACGTAATTACTTTTCAAAATCCCTAAATAGTATATTCGAAATTTTTATTATTTTGTTTATTCAATGTCACAATCTCATGTCATGTATATGAATGACGATGAATATGTAAGCAATATTTCTGGCAAGATATTGTTTGTTTGTTTTTTTCGCCTTGCAATAGGCGGTTAAAGAAAAGATTTATTAGCTAAAGCATAAGCAGGTATTATTCTTTGTGCTTAATATTTCATATTTGAAATTTTCGAAATTTCACTAGAATGACCCCTTTATAGTTAGAACATATGTTACAAAAACACTTATAAAATTGTAGTGATCACCCTGGGAGAAGAATATTTAACTATTGGATTTTAAATATAAAATAACTGATATTAGAAAAAAATAAATATTCACACACACAGAAGATAAAGTAAGCTTAAAAACGGCAAATCAAGTGTCAGAATACTGAGGTGCCCAATGACGATCTAATTTATTGCAGGTCCAATATCTTGCTGCCTGAGCTTATTACCTCTGAACTAACAATTTTTAACACGATATGTCTAATTATCCGACGATGTATTAGAGAGGACACTATATCGGATTCTTAATATTCCTTCTTGGAGAAAATGTTGTTTAGTATCCATCTTTACTCTCAATAGTATGTAAGATATATTATCTTATATCATACCATAAAATTTTATCCATGGAACTAATGTATTGATTTAAGCGGAGGAAAGTGAAGGAAAACTCTATCAGCTTGGATTTGAACTCAGTTCGTTAATTCAAAATTCTGCATTGCATGTCAATTTTATACATCAATAAAAAACTACTATCTCCTCAAAGCACTTGATCTAGGCCACCATGTTGACTCTGACGCCCCCTAACAAACAAATTCGGGATTTGCTTTCTTATTAGAACGATAAGAGTGAATTTTCTATGTTGCAGTAACTTCTTGAGCACAATTAGACTCATTTAACTCTTTTCGAATCCTCTGCCTTGTCCTCTGATTGACACACAAACACTTTGAAATGTCCGTATTGGAGCTTTCGGCACGAATGTCTAGCACTACTGAATGTTGTTTACAAATTTCTAGTGACGTAATTTGCGTCATGCTGCTTTTTTCTGGCACAGACCGTGCCCAACTGACACAATAATGCTGTGCAGTCGACAAAATCAAAAAGAATCAATGCGCATGCTCTAAATTAAAAAAAAAAATAAACTGGCGATACTTTTCCCATAGCAAACTGTATCAAATATTACTATCATCATCGTGTGAGTTTATTTGACCTAAAGGTACACTGGAAATCAATGTAATTATCTTCAATAAATTTTTAAATCTATTTTATTAGTTCTCACCAAACTTCCACGTTCCCTGTCCCTGAACTGCCGAAAAAGTCTCTCGAAAGGAAAAAAAGAAAAGATGGATTATTATTGATTATATATTTAAAGCCATTGTACAATGCATAAACTATGGTTGTCCTTCGAATATCTATGAATGTTCATGAAAAATACATTTCTATTATATCCACTGTCCTTTTCCAAAACTCTAAACTGGTGCTTTCCAATAAGATCTTAATAACAATTGCGCATTTAATTTTTTATTTTTGGAGGCAACATACAAAAACGGTAAGATTAGTAACGTTCCCAATCATTACTTAATATTATTCTTTTACCAAATGTCCTGATGATAAAATTTTCGGATGCTATTGACGATATCGAGAAAATATTAATTAAGATATCAATTATTATCTGTTGACAACCGTAGCAGTCACTCCATTCTCGGCGAAAAAAAGTTTTATTAACTGTATTTTTTTCTCAATTAACCACAGCGTTTATAAGTAGCAAAGTTGCTATGGTACTGATTTCTTTCATTAAAGAATTCATTTTTTCCTTGAGGTGCATTTGCGCCATTCTAAAACATAAAAAATGCCAACGTTGATGATCAGATTTTAGAAATGACTTTCCCTTCAATATTTATCTTGAGAAGAGTCTACGAAGAAGGAGAAATCAAATTAACATGAACATTATTGTTTTTTTAGATAATAATAATTTTGTGATATAAGTCTTACTAATAACAAGGAGGGAGAAAAGGTATATTCATATCTTTCAAAAGGTTATTATGAGTGTAATTGGATATGACGAATACAAATGGAATTGGAAGTCAGCTTTCTAATTAACAATTCCGAGCCATTTTCCATTAGGTATTTACTTGACTCCCACAAGGTCAAGATGTGACACAAGGTCGTTTAACGTGGGATACCCGAGTGTTTCCATTCAAAGGCCACTGGTCAAAATTGGTCAAATCATGTCCAAGCTGGTCAGAGCCTAGTCAAACTGGTCATGACTTGTCCTAGCAAGTCCAGGCCGGAGCCAGTCCAAGCTAGTCGAAGCCTTGTTCGAATCTCAGCCATAGGCCAAGAAACGATCCAATATTTGTCAAAACCCCCAGCATAACGCCAGGTAAGCATAACGCCAGGTAAGCATAACGCCAGCTAAACATAACGCCAGGTAAGCCATTTTCCATTATACCACCGTATATCGAAGCTTATCGTATGTTATGACCAATCAAATAGTTATGTACTAGCAAAAAACAGGTTTGCAGATTTATCGTATATTAAACAGTAAGTACACCAGAAGAGTATTACACGACTAGTGAGAATGCATCGAATGAACTAGCGCTCAGTCTATTCACAGTTCACCGAAGCCTTCTGTCCTACTAATCTTATAGTACATGGAAGAGTCTAACGCAGACTCTTTAGAGGGAGGACACCGCAACACCGTACTTTTTATCTTCATTGGGTAACCCATTTAGGTATTGACCAGGATCATCTTAGCTTAACTTCCGTGAAAATACGGGAAACGCTATTTCAACGCGATACGGTCTTCAGCAGGATATATTGGAGAGAAGAAATAGAAACACAAAAATCTGGAGGAAAGTTATAAAAGTTGAGAGGAAATGCTGAGGATATCTATCATCATACACATACAGTTACTTATGTCTTTTATGAATACTATGAAGAATGGTCAGACAGATATTATTAGAGAAATCAATCGATTGAAACTATACAACGCGATAGTAAAACATGCATTGATATACTATTGTGTCATGAGAGAAGGATTATGAAAATCTTTATTAATATAATCGAAAACGGTTAAAACATCTTATTGACAAAATATACCCAAGCAATCTCCGGTTTCTACTTGTACAAAAGTGGGAAAACATATTGTATATAACTATTCATCCTCCGATTATATTGGACACTATTTTGACTATGTGCTGATAATGGATGTGTGATATCCTCATAATAAAGCAGCGTTGTTTAATTTTTCACGAAGAGAGACACAAAACACTACAGCGAAATGCATCGACGAAACTTAGTATATTCATCAAACAACAACATTTAAAAATGTGGCACTAAAAATCAGTCACTCCCCGCCAATACCTTTAACTGCTTAGAAGACCCGCTGCACTTTCGTGATTTAGCAGAGGACAGGGATGTCTGTTCATAAAAAAAAAAAAAAAAAAAATTAAAAGAGATTAGAAATCACAATGATTTACAGTGCGTCTTCAAGTCGAATGATCGATGACGACGACGGCGATAATGAGGATGATGATAATGATTATGATGATAATGCGCTTACCAATTGGAACCTTGCCATACAGAATGAAAAAAAATGGAACGGTTTTCACAAATTCTACCTTACAAACCAGAAAAAAAAAGTTACAAAACATCCATACCCTATTTCGTAATCATTTTATACTTACATCCTCGTCATTAATACAGGCTGATCGGTCAATGGGTACTTAATCTTTCCTTATAACTAAATGGCTAATAGTACCATTACTTTTATCATATTTACTTAGTATCGATCGCAATGGATTGTATAAAAATCATGTATGTTGACGTCCTAAGCTCCACTCCCGCAAGTTTAATTGTAGATATCAAACGCGTCTCTTCTTAATATTTATTTTTGTAAATGTGTCATTGAGAAAAAAAATTTTAAAAACTGTCAGTACAACTTCAGTAGTATTCAAGTTGTGTTCTACGTCTTAAACAAAAATTGACTCTTTTAACAAAACTATCTAATATTTGCAAATAATCAATTTAAATTTAAGAAAGCTAATGAATTGTAATACCAATCCAAGTATATGGCAATTAATGCTGTATAATATTCTGACATATGTTGGAGAATCTTGAAACAACATAAATGTGGATTTACAGAAGGATGCAGAGAATAATATTAAAGGAATAGGGCTGTATCGCAGCTCATCAGTGCGAGTAGACATCTAATTGCTTCAAGCCGCGATCGAATCCCGTTCGTTTTGGCATCAGTCGGAGTTTCTACACCTAAGCTATCAGCGCCCTAAAGAGGGCAAGGGAAATTCTAGCGTACTATTTTTACGAATGTAAATCTGGGCACCAAACTTTCTAACAAATAACATTCATTAAATACGACCGACAAGGAACATTTAATTATTTTTTAAATAAGTTTTTCTAGCATCTTTATATTTTTTTCAGAAAACAGAAACAAACATTGCTCATCAGGAAGAAACATGTGAAATTTTAGGGCACATGAAAATGGAAGATGTTTTAGAAACATCTGATATTCAGAAGAACATATTGAAGCCACAAGAGCCAGAGGAAAAAAACGCATAACCTACCGAGATATATCGAATGAATGGAAATCAGAACAAGTTTTAGGAAAACAAATTAAGTGCTACAAAGGATAGAAAATTGTGGTGGAAAATAAAAGCTGTCAATTATGTAAGGTATATAGGAAGCGAAAAATATTCTACTGAACAGGATGTGAAAATTCGCACAGCTAAAGCCTGGGGCGCCTTGACTAAAATGGATGTAATCTGGAAATCTGATCTCCAAACAATCTCAAAGGGACATTCTTTGCAGCAACTAGAGAGGCGGTGTTAAATGCATAGTGTCCGTACCTGGACATTAAATAAAACCTAGTGTCTAAGCTTGATGAAACCTACACTAGGATGATAAGATTTATAGTTATCGTCCCTTACAGACTAGATGACACCTCTAGGGACCAATACCTGATATTTGTACCATCTTAGGCGTACGCAGAATGCGATTTTAAGGACACTAAACACCTATACATGGCACAAAATGGGTTGTTCTCCCAGCAACCGCCTACATAGAGCAAATATATTATGACATAAATGCTAGCCTAATAACCTTCCGACCTTGATGTAGTACCATCATGCTTGGTTTGAAAGATTCTTGAAGGACCGAGCTTCTGAATGAAATATATTAATTTGGGGAATAATTTGGCGTACACAAATGAACCTGCATGAGCTCGCATAAATATACACCCATCTAGACTACATATGAAAATATTTGGATTATCCTCTGGATTTCGATATATCATCTATGAACTGAAGGTATCGTGTGTTTTTCAAAATTAATTTAACTGGCTCACATAGGACCGGAATGAACCAGAAGAGTTTATCACGTAAAAATTTGGATGTTAACATAATATCGCATAAGAATTACTTACAATTGATATCATTTTACCTAACCTAAATCTCTTGATAACAGAAATGTTTCGACTCGTAAATTTTAGGAAATTGACTCTAAAAAATAAATAACTAGACACCATACACTAATGGGTAAAATAGCCCGCGTGGTAGGATTGTATTAACCCGAAGTTCATATGAAATTTACTAATTACTAAATTATGAGTGGGGGGGCATAAAATGTCAAAGTTATATGCACACACGAACACACACATTTTTACACACACATATATATGAACATATATAACATGAATTTATATATATATATGTGTGTGTGTGATAAAAATATAGTCTTACGCTATGATATGTTTACGGTTAAATGTGCTCACTATCATCGATAGAGTTTAAACAAATATAAATTATAAAAGTCGACACCGGGCAGCGAAAGATTCTTTTAATCTTCAATGCAATCTTCACGCCAATATGGTAAAAATTCTGATATGGTCAGAAGATTGCCTTCAATCATGAAACAGACCGTTCCTTCTCAATGGTGACCTGAGAATCCACTTTCGTATTATAGACAACCGATTATTTCAAGCCGGGATCGAAACACCACAGATTTAGAATCTGTTGGCGTTTCTAACACCGATCTATTAGCGCACGGCAGAGGAAAGGGAAATTCGAGCGTATTATTTTTACGAAAGCAAATAAATTCCAGACAGCCACACACCCACACACACACACACACACACACACAGACACACACGCACCCACGCACTCGCACCCATACACACGCACACACACACACACACACACACACACACACACATACACACACATATATATATATATATATATATATATATATATATATATATATAAAGTAACATTGAAGTCAACACTTAGAGACGTCAGGCTGCTTCATGCTAGACGCAATCGTCAGGTTTACACACGGTCTATCTCTGATACTGAGCAATTTATCTCATAAATATAGCATACCGTCAGAGTATATTTCTTCTTACACACACATATATATATATATATATACCAACTAATTGATAAATGTTTCAAGTAAAATTATAAACGAGGTAAACAAAAAAATTGTTTTCATCCTTTATGAACACAGGTTTTGTATATTTATTATAAATTTCTACATAAAATGGTATTTCCAAATGAATGCCAATTTTCATATTTATTTAACATTCTCTGTCACACTGGTAGACTTAAGAAAATGTTCATTATCATTGTTATTTTATTGTTTGCATCTTCGTGGCATATATATTGGACACATATTGGTGTGTCTTGAGAAAATAAAATCTTATCAATAATGACTAGCATTTTTTTTTATTTCTTATTGTTTTGGAGATCACCCATTTTCCTAATCACTTGACAAATTTCTATCCGCGATAGATTAAAATACAAATTTTAATTTTAGGTTTCTGCACGTTCTGTCAAATAGAACCGAGGAATTGCATTTATAATAGCTTTTGTGTTTTTTCTTTATTCTATACTTCCATTATTTTAATCATTTCACGTCATACCAGTGGACAAGGGCAGGAAGACGCAAAGGTTGACTGCGAGTGAAAGATTCTGGTAAAACTCATTATTAAAGAGAGAGAAATTAAAAGACAAGATTCAAGGAGACAAATGACGACGATTTACATTGCATTTCTGTTGTAGAGTAGTGGAGGCTTGTATTTCAATAAGTCGATCTAAATTAGGTTCGACGTACAAAACGGTAGGAACTTGAAATAAGAGTTAATGACGCAGCAATCTAGTTGTGATGGTTGATACTTCAATGTTAGACAGACTCACTGAGCCCCAACTGTCGACCGCTACTACTACTACTACTACTACTTATTATGTGTGGGAGAGTCTATTAATAATAGAACAGGTTACTCAGGTATAAAAATTTCTGAAAATGAAAGTTGACTTGAAAACAAGAAACCGATTAGGAATTCCACAATCGATGAGTGCAAGCGTGAAAATGTCACGATACTCTCCGAAATCTCATGAGAGCATAAATGTTAATAACGGCAACATGTTCATCATCTCTCATTTTCAGCTATAAAATAATTAGCTGCTAATCTACTACTGTGATTGCATTCGTAAAGTTGAGGTTTCAAAAAGGAAATTTCATCTGAACAGTTACCATGAATAATTTTATTACAAATTTTCTCGCTGTCAGGTACATTTCTTTCCGCGTTTTGGCCATTTTTTTCTCTTTAATGTCGACAAAACAAAGACGCTTATAAAGCAGATTTCTTACTTTGAAGTAGGATGCATGCTCGTTTTATAATGACTCGACGCCATGTATGATGGTTTTATACAATAATCACCGTAACCAGAAATAATTATATTTGTTTCTCACTTTAGTTTTCATATTACTATCAATTAAACACACAAGCTCATGTATAAGTTTGGCTTGCATTTCTCTATGAAAACATCTGCATCGATGTTAAGAAATTTGAATGAATTTTCGAATATATATATATATTTGCGCAATTAACAGTAGTTTACAATTGTTAGACACACCAATACACTTCGTGCCAAATTATTATCGAGATCACTTTTTTTCTAATATTTCAAAAACCGTTCAATCAATTCACACAAATTTTTTACACAATGTTGGCAACACTGATCTGCGCAAGGTCTGCAATGTAAACAAAGTGGCGCCATATCTGTTATCAGCACGGTGATTTTTGAATTATTAGAAAAAAAGTTATCTTGATAATAACTTGACACGCAGTGTATACATAGACGGGGTTGTACCGATTTGCCAATTACCATCAAACCGTACGTGATTTTCAAATTTGCTACTATAGCAATCACATTTTCCTATCCGATCTTCGGCTCTCCATTGTTTTTACTTATACCTTGTAGTAGAGTACGTAACTAATTTATGCTATAAGAATTTATTTGCTGAGACGTTTCCTTTTAATTATAACAGTTTATTGTTCTTTGCCTGTCATCGAAACAGAGCTATTTATTTATATTTTAAAATGCTTACTAAAAGTCCTAAATAGAATATAATCCTTCATCATCATCATCATCATCATCATCATCATCATCATCATCATCATTCTAAACATAAGCGAATGTGGTCGTGGGGTGTTCTTCGAATCTCTGTGAATTTGACTACCCATTACTTCTGACTCTCTCTTTCTTTGCTTAAGATCTCCTCATGTAGGATGACATTGGCTCTTTTGACGTCTCGTAGATAACAATTTTCACCACTTGACTACAGATATCAGGGTTTTTTTTCAACCACCTCCAGAATGATGTCTAGGATTGCGTCAATTAGGACGCCGTCTACATAGTAGATGTCTGGAATGGTTCTGTAGGATATAACTCTTATATTCACAGAATCTTCAGGCTCAGGATACGCAGAAATGTTGAGGTTGAAGCCTGGATGTTGCCCACAATCCGAAATCTTTTTTGCTTTTAAATAACGCACAAAAATATTGATAAGCCATGAAGAACAAATATCTATCTATCTATCTATCTATCTATCTATCTATATATATATATATATATATATATATATATATATATATATATATATATTTAATGGACTCTCCCGTCGGTTTCGACGTATGAGGATCTGGCAGCTTACTTGATTAAGTTAATAAATTATGTGCAATAATCTTAAGTGGCATTTAAGAACCGCTAGAGATTTAAAAAGGAGGCCACAAATGGAGCAAGAGTGAGGATAGTGAATGAGATCACGCTTAGATTGGCTGACCTTTTAGTTCTTGCTCTCGCTTCTTGAAGATGATTCAGACAAGCAGACTGAAAGTTGATGAGTTCACTAAAACACGTTGATCGCCATTCTACAAACCCCAAGGCTAAGCGTTCAAGGGTGTTATGTCGTATATTGACAGTTGATAAGTTACTTTTCAGCTTGTGTTTGTATCCTAGCCATGGGCGTCCTATATTCCTGTAGCCCTGATCTAACTGGCTGTACAATAGGATCTTGGGTATCCTGTCATCAGTCATTCTCAAGATATGGACAGTGCACCGTAACTGAGACTGTATGAGAAAAGTCCTGATTCCACAAATATTACACTTGTTAAACAGGTCTAAGTTAGATGTCTTATCTTGAAGAATAACTCCACTGATTTTAAGCAGACAGCTTTTATGGAAAACATCCAGCTGGCGTATATGGTACATGTATAGTGTCCACAACTCTGAGCCGTACAAAAGGATGGCAAGTACAACAGCTCTGTAAACCCGAATTTAAAATATGATCTTTATTAACATCACTTTTAATTACGTGAAAAGACGTTTTCTTAAACGTTGAAAGAAAATTTACAATTTGTAGTAATGACTTACATGCGCTAATGTAACAGTGTATAATAAATTTCTCTCTATATATATATATATTGTCATCACCTCTCTTGCTATATGCATTTATGATCAAATGCACATCTTACATAAATATTTCCAAAAATTCATTGAAAATATCCCTCCGAAAAGAAAAAAAATTTATCGCGCGTGTGTGTGTGTGTGTGTGTGTGTGTGTGTGTGTGCCAAGCGTAGCAATTGATGTTCAATTATAGGGAAAACCCTGTTATATCCAAGTTTTTCCTCTGGGTATCGAGACAGTTTATGGTTTAAAGCTAATAATATATTGCGATTAATTCTAACACATTTAAAATTAATTTGGAACAGGTATGACATGTTTTCGTGTAAATGTGTGTGAACGCGAAACAGAAAAATACATTTCCGCATCATAGAATATGTTGAGAGAATTACGATATTAAGTGACAAAAACCAATAATTATAACATTTCCAATTTGTGCATTTTAGTCATTGTGTAAAACACTGCAAAACTGAGAGGATTTTTATACCATTAAAATGTGCCCTGAGCTTAGGCGTTATTGATTGTGAAATTGGCCTGCAGAGGTTATATTCGCTTTTGCACAAATACCCTCGCTAAGCGGCGAATTCATCTCCCCCTCGAGCCAGAGATTAATAACAAGTGAGAAGTACAACTATGAATTCGAAATGGATTGGGCGTAGGGCTACCAACTCATCTCCATAAAAAGCCATATATATATATATATATATATATATATATATATATATATATATATATATATATATGCAATTTCAAGCACATAGGTACAAACCGAAAGGAAATGGGGAGAATCAATGTCGTTTTTACAAGACGAAATGCAATTTTCCGAGCCAGAATGGGGGAAGGAGTAACTGTAGGTTAAATTTAATTTCCTTGTGTTTCAAAATTATAACAAAAATAAATCATTATCATTCTATAATGGCATCATCTTCACAGAAATGATATATGGATAATCCATATGCTTATTGGGAAGGAATATTATTTATACGAACAGAAACTGAATTAAATCAGTGCCAAAGAATAGAATGATGAATCAAAAATCGTGCTTCTTATTGATTGATATAATTAAACATTACAATCAGATTAATTTATGATATCCTCAATCTAACAAGCATTTGTTATTAATAGACAGTAACATTATACTATCGACGTATTGATCATGTTATGAAGGCAGATTAAGAAAGAAAAAAGCTAAGCGCTATGAATCATTGTAGTCAAAGAGATCGAGAACAGATTCCTTTGATTATATGGCACAACACAAAATGCGATGCACAACTTTAGAACGACGAAACAAAATTGTGTGCAAATTCATATATCACGGCATTAAAACAATATTTAAAATTAAAAAAATCAAAGGTCTACAGGTAATAGAATAAGTTTCATTTTAGAAAAGGTTCTGAAATTGAGATTAATATATAAAATACATATGAAAGTAACGTGTAAATAACATAACAAGGTAAATTAATTAGGCAATAGTTTCTTATCGTCTGTCTTCATTTATTTCATGGAAAAGTGAAAATTTCCTGACAAATTATCAGAAGCCTTTTGATGCAGACAAGATATTTTAAGAACGATTAATGCTGAGAATCCATCAAACAATCAATGAATCAAATCGAAACTTTCAACATAGTAATTGCTTAGGGAATTTAAATAGATATTTCAATTGTCATTCGCCTTTGAGAGTATTGCTTTCAAGAAAAACGACAGATTTTGGCAACAACCAGGACAACACAGAACAACATGTTGCAAAACAGGCATTGAAAAATCTTCAAGCGTTGGGAAAAGTCTCCAGTGCCCACCAGAATCCACTGGCTTAGCTCATTAGGATTTCAATTTGACTTTGTGCAGTCACCCGAAAACTATTTCACAACCGTATTTCAACAAAAAATACGAGGATTCGGCGTAAATTTCATAAACAAAAATGGAGTATGATGAGGAAAAGTTGTTAATATAAGGGAAACGACGTACTTGAAAAAATAAATATGTGTTTTTTGTGATTATGTAAAATAATTCTTTTTAAATTTTCTAATCGGACATGAACAATCTATTGAAATCTTCCAAAAGAAATGTTTTTGTGTTTTGTTTATTTTTAATTAGATTTTGTTTAGAGAATTTGATACTCAAATGATTCATTGAAAGCAATAGAGAACGTATCACGCGAATACAATTATTGAACAGATTGATTCACTTGGTATTCCAATAAATCCCATAAAATCTGAGTTAATAACAGGGAAAATAATACTGAAAGTCACAAATGTGAGACTACCGTAGAGATTGGTTTGTACTGAAGTACAGTACTGAATAAAATGTAGTTTGTGTGGCTATTAAATAACACGAGGCTATAATCTCAATTATTGAACATTTTACTCCTTCCGATATTTCGTGACTTTTTATCAGCCACATTGTTGTATGTCCCACCACCTACGACTTTCAACTGTACACCGCCATTACATTTTCCCTACTCCATATTCGTCTAATATGTGCTAGGCTCAATAAAATTTCACCTATAAGATCACAAATGATATCATATGTATTACGCGAATCTCCCAGCCATTTATCTCAGGTTAAACCTGCAAGTAACTCCTTTGATGGGTTTGGAGTGAACATCAATCAAGACATGTTACTGCATAATACCACATGAGATCCACAACATGTGGGAAACAATATAGTCATCACTGTATATTTAGGTTTCTTCACTGTAAGAGAGATACTGTCACCATGTAATCTACTTCTATCTGACACATGAACCTTAGAGACCAGATAGGTTTCCTTACCACATGTTTCCCGTGGAGGAGAATTTCTAGACACTCAGCAGTTGAATCATCTTTCTGGAACAAGGGTTATCTATCACAATGAAATATACTGGCTTCCAGGGTTATGGATGCAGTTAGGGAAGCAGTGACACTCATAAATGGGTTGGATGGCTATCCATTGAACTAACAGGGACCTGTCTGCAACTAAACTAAGGTTTCAGATGGGGTCAGCTAAGACAACTTACCCAAGATAGGCTACAAATGAAAATATACTTCTCTGGATGTTCATCAAGATGCTATATTCAAGGGAAATAGCAAGCGATATTACGACATAATCCGGTCAAGTCGTTAATAAGAATGTTGGTGGTGATGCTTAGGTGGAAGATATTGTGACATTATGCCAGTTCAATAAATAAGTTGTTGTTTTTTAATAATCCAATGACTCATAATCAGAGCTATATGGTTTGTTTGAAAAAAAAACATAATTAGGTGTTGGAATATTAAAGGAAAATTATTCAGATGAGAATCGAGTATTTGACAAATATGGTTATTATATATACTATAAAAAATAAACAGACACAGAAAGATTCCGGAAATACTGTAGTAGATAGTAAAGGAAAGAGAGAACAAAGGACAAACCATCAATTATAGGATGACACAATGAGTGATTGTCAGAAAAAATGAACCACCCAAAATACGAACTACTGATTAAAGACACCAAAATAATGCAAACGTCAAGATTAAATATCTCGGAAGTGTTTTATAAGAGAATAGATAATGTGACAATGAAATACGAAGGCATATTTCGCTACGCCAAGATGCAAAAGCTAAGCAAAGCATCGGAAAAAGAAAACTATTCCAATTTTTTCCATACAAAATCAGGATTTTCCCAAGACTCTATCCTGGGTTCTACACTGTTTCTCATCTTCATCAATGATCTCCCTGATGTCATCAGTTCTCAAGTTGACAACAATGCAGACGACACTACCATTTACTCCTGAATCAATAGTAAATCCAGTAGTGCTGAAAAAGTAAACCTGTCCGCTTCTCATGAAAAGTATATCCATTCAGTGGTGAACTGGACAGTAAATGGCTTGTAAACATTAATGTCCCATCCCTAAATAAACTGGTTTCATTTAAACGCCATAAAAAACCTCTGTCCCACATCAGCAAGTTTGATGTTCGAATCCGTGAGAATGTCTATCTGTCCCTTCTTGACCTCACGTTTTCCAATGACTTGTTGTGGGATATCTACAAATACTAATGCTAGAAAAGTCGGTTCACTGTTACGTGCCAGAAGTTTTTTGTTTTGTTTTTTTTTCTCGTCAGATTCCATTGTCCACATCTACAAATCTACCATTCGTCCATGCATTGAATATTGTTGCTAAATATGGTCTGGTAACCCGGATGTTCATCACGAGGTTCTCTACAAAATCCAAAGAAGGATCAGCAATATAATCGGTCCTCTCTTGACATCTCGACTTCAGTCACTTTCTCGTAGATGTGATGTGGCTTCTCTCTGTCTTTTCCATAAATATTTCCATGGCAACTGTCTGACCTATTTTCCCTGTCGTCCCGACAACATGAATTTAAGCGTGATACTAGATTGACATCTAGGACCCACATTTTTGCTGTTGAAATAGTTAACTGCATCCACCATTTGTACTCCAGCAATTTCTTTTCTCGCACATCCCTACAGTAGCACTCCATTCCTTTTACCTGCTTAGCTTCAAACTTAAATGTAACGTCAATTATCATCTTCTATTGCCTTGATCCCCGTTCTTTTTTTATCCTTTTCACAATCCCCTATGTACCTATATTTTTCTGTCACATTGCCTTTCTGTAACCCCCTGCGTGCTAATGGCAATACCCCCATTCTTGGAGTGAAACGCTTATATATATATATATATATATATATATATATTATATTGGTGTATTTTGACGGCAAGCCTTCTTTCGGGCACATTCTATTCAATACGACACACAAGGTGCTTTATTTAGTTTTTATACAATTTTTTTGGGATCTAAATTTTTTTTTTCTTTTCAGATGATAAAGTATATAAAAACTGTCCGAATGTTCATTTTATCCGAGCGCTTTCAGCTATACATTTAGCCATTTTATAAATTATAAATGTATAGCCGAAAGCGCTCGGATAAAAAGAACATTTGGACAGTTTTTATATAATATATTTTCCGAAAAAGAAAAAGAAAAGTTTAGATCGTATGAGAAATTTTATAAGAAACTAAATAAAAACACCCTGTCTGTCTTCAAAGTCGTATATATATATATATATATATATATATATATATATATATATATATATATATATATATATATATATATATATATATTAATGGTAAATATGCAAATACATATTTATTTTTTTGAATAAAAAATTCCAAGAGGATAGAATCCAGGTAGAAAACAATGTCCTGTACAGAGTAAGGATATAATAAAAATTAATATTCCATGGTCATAATTGATTCCATTGGAATCGTAAATACAATAAATGATGCACTTCATCAGACCTACTTGTAGGTCTGATGAATTGAATCATATTTACGGATTGCAATGGAATAAATTATGACCATGGAATATTAGTGTTTAAGTTTTTTTTATTATTATCATTATATATATATATATATATATATATATATATATATATATATATATATGTGATTTGATTTATATATATAAGAAATCTGCAGATATATATATATATATATATATATATATATATATATATATATATATATATATATATGTTAGAGAGAAAAAGGTACAAGAATGCTCTGTAATATTCTTTGTGACAGGGAATACTGGACAAAATTACAGATGAAGAAAATTCGTTGTAACAGACATTTGCTTCTATAGAATGATGACGAGAATCGCATGTCCTAAACATGCAAGTATGTTTGAAGCTTTAAGAAAAGCACATTTATACTTAGAATTGAAAACTGAGAATTGAAAATTTTTGGTGCACACACAATGAATAAAGAATTAGAATTTGTAATTTAGAGGACATGTTCAAGACAAGAGATACAGACGAAAGTAACGAATTATAAACTTGAGTAATCGGTTGATAGAACAGGTTTTAAAGGAAGAGATCAAAAAGCCAAATCATACACAGAACAAGAAATTGTGGAGAACCATGATTTCTGAACATTAAAGCAGAATAAGAAGAAAATTGTCAAGTTGATCTCTTTCTACGCTTTAGGAATTGCAATTCAACCAGCAAAAAAACAGAGAAACGTGTTCTTAATTCATCTGTCAGAGTGAAATAAAGATGAATATTTCAGATATAAAGGTACTGTAATTAGATTGTTAGCGAAAGATTCATGTAATTAGACTGATCAAAAGATTGGAAAAGACATTGGTGCTAATACTTTTATTTTTCAAATAGCTTTTTGATTAGTTTCATTTACTCATAGCCACATTTAATTCCATTTTTTTTTCTTTTTCTACTGTTCATCACTCTGTTATGTATATACCTCGCGTCTTTTTCCTGTTTTAATTTTTCAATATATTTTCTTCGTCTTCATACCGTCTTCGAGTTGGCATCGTTTCGCTACCAGAGTGCTTCCGTGTGCTTCAATGCCTTCCATTTGATCTTATATTACATTATCAAATTCATGTCCATTTCAATTAAATCAACGAAGTTTTAAAAATACAATTCGTAATATATTTATGAAAGCGACCGGCTCGCTGTCCGCTAAGACGTGAGTGTTATTTGCAAGACGATAATTAACGCGCATACTATAGGATTTATAAGCATATGAATGTAATTAATACTCAATGAAGCCGAGATCGTACGATTGTGTACAGTGAAAAGTCATTTCATTTTCATAGAAATACGGAAATCAAAAGACGAAAGGACGATGAAGGAAAACAGAAGAGAAAACCAAGATAATAGAGAGATAGGAGTAAATGCATTGTGTGAATATTACCATTATTTAATGGAAATATACATGATTATATCAATATATGTTTACAATCAGAAAACTATATGTATGTCTATCTTTCTTTATCTAATCCTTTTGCATTGTATTTATGTTCTTTTCAATGTGTCACACATATATATATATATATATATATATATATATATATATATGTATGTGTGTGTGTGTGTGTGTGTGTGAAGTTTGTATATGATGGATATGTATATGTATTTAATATCTTAATTATATATAAGCATATGTTTCCACACACACGCACATATATATATATAAGCATATATATATATATATATATATATATATGTCTTTATACATATATCAAAACAAATTCAAAGAACTGTCAGCTTTATAATCCTAGAGGTTTTAGCGTTTATTTTTTAAAAACAGTGCTCGACACACAGTAAAAGCATAATATTATCATTATTATTTAAAATATGTATACATAGCGACAAAGATATTACCATGTTTGAAAACAAATATATATTTTAAAATAGTAATTATAATATATATATATATATATATATATATATATATATATATATATATATATATATATATTGTGCGTGTGTGTGCGCACGTGTGCCTGTGTCTCTGTGTGTGTGTGTGTATGTGCGTGTAAAATTCACATTTGACTAAAAATGTATTTGGAAAACTACAATATATTCTAAACATAGCCGACGCTCTTCAACCTCTGATGGAGATTATCAAGGCAAATATAAGGATTTTATTTTGCAACAAGTATTTATATACTGAAGTATAAATATCGGATCTACAGATTTATAAATTTAAGAAAGTCAAGTTAAATTATGGAAGATGATATGTGATATAATTTAATGTCAAATAAACAAAAGTTAGTAAATGTTCTTATTGATTTATTCATAAGGTAACTATTGCTGGTGTCCACAAACTTAATAACATATATGATATGCATCTGGCACAGTGTTGATAGCGGATACAGAAAGGTACTACAGGAAATCCTAAATGATGTAGTAAAGGAAATTGAGAAGAAAATCTAAATGTCTGTTTAAATAAAATAGGATGTACGAGGATGGAGTGAAATTTCATATTCTCTTAGAAAGATGTTAATTTAAAATCGTATTAATAATTATATTTTTTCTTTCCATCTAAACATCGATCTGATTGTTCAAAGTGAACGTTTCATCCCATTAAACAAAAGGTCAACAGATATGACGTCATCATCACAGCGCTCCTGTTTCCCAGCCAAGTGTTGTTTTTTTTTAATTCTGGGAAACAAACGATAGTCACATTAGCAGAATAGGGAGGTTGATTCACCAGTTAAAAGACACAATCACAGACAATAGGTATGGAAACGAGAAGGAATTTTGTTCTGCCGCATTGGACTGTTGAAACAAGTCCGCTTTCATGGATTTTTCAGTGCGTTTCCTCGGGATAGCCTTTCATATGTGCCTCGATAAGTTGGCATAGTACTATCAACTCCGTTGCGGTCATTTTGAAGATAATCATTAAACAATATCTTTTGTCTTCCAAAACCCTGAGGCCAATACCTTCCCTGCAAATGAAAGAACCTTGACATATTTTCGAGTAGGTTAGGACCAGTGATTTGCAAGTATTGTCTATTTGTCTCTGATTCAAAATGACGAACACAGTGCTCATGATTAATCTCTTAAGGCAATTCACCCCATTCAAGGCGAGATTGTCACTAGCACGCAAGGGGCTACAGCGGATTAAGAACAAGAGTAAAGAGGCGTATTTGAGGAAGGAATAGCGAGGAAGACGGGGAAACAAGCTCACAGTGTCAGATGTCGATTGATATTACACTTGAATAGTTGAAGATTATAGTCATCGGGGGAGCAAGTAAGGGCAAGGGAGTTCCACAGACGGGAAGTGCGGGAGAAGAAGCCGGGAGAAACGGTCTGAATTAACTGTCTTGAGAGTTAAATGGTGAGACCGAGATTCCAGCTGGTAGCACGTTTAAATTCATGAAGTCCGGGAACGAGCTCATCGGAACAGTTGCCGTGAAAATATCGGAAATATTCAGGAGAACCAGAATAATCTTCCTGAAACAATGTCAGATTTTCTCGTGGTTTGATCAATCTGTTCGCTTTTGCTAAGGTGTCAGATGATGTGGCGCCCACCCTGCAGAAAAATTCGTCATGCCAAGTTCATTGTGCAGTATATTCTCAATGCTCATGCTGGATATGCAAATAGCATCTACTATTTGAACTGTCGTCAATCATCTGATATACACCATGATTTGTTGAACACGATCAGTGTTGTCTTACATGGTGGCCGTCTAAATATTGTATTATTTTGAAGACTCTACTATCTTCGACTGAAGTCACCTTCCCACTTTTCCACTGCTGGTAAAATCGTGACATAATGTCCTAATGTGTCAGAAATAAATGAACTTGGAAACTAAATCCTCTTTCTGCATCTAGCTGATAGCACCACATTCCAAATGTACATTTTCAAGACAAATCCCTATTCGTTACATTTGAAGACTTCTTTGAACAGTCACATATCCAGGTACCTGGAAAGAAACAATGCATTTATGAATAAGAAGTGGTAAAATGCATCATTTCAGAGCTCTAGAATAATTCCTTCATAGTCAACCTATAAACATTTCAGCCCACTCTTGTATGCTTGTTTGCAAAGGAAACAGCGCAACATGCAAATTACAAGTTCGAGATACAGCAATGAAACAAGTAGAACAAGTTAAATATCTGGGAAGTGTGTCAACGAAATTTAAATGTCTGGAAATTGTGCAAACGAAATCTGGAGGTTTATTGTAATAGAAACGAACAAAAAAAGTACTGAAATCTTATCTAATAGCAGTCCTCCTATATGACAGCGAATGCTGAAGAATCTTCTCGCTGCGGAAGAAGAGACGTGAAACAGCAAATTTTGGTCCGACAGAAGGATGCTGAGAATAGCATGGAACAAACACGTAAGTAAAGATGAATTTTTGGAGAATATTGAAATATAAAGAATAATAATATATAAAATGAAAAATATACTGTTGAAACTCGTAGGGAATATAATGAGGAAAGAGAGTTCGGAAATTTTGATACTCGTAGGATAGAGTGAATCTAAGAGTAAAAGAAAACTACCTACCGAACTTGAGAAATTCTGCATAAATTATGCATGGCGGAAAATGTTTGGGAGATAAGAAAAAGACACGAATTTTATGAGCTTTAAAGGACGGGAAATGGTGAAGCGCAATGGTTACCAACGCCCTGAATGGACACGGAACAGAGAACAAAAAGAATCATTATTTATAGTACGTTGAGAAATTAAGATGTTTATTATATAATTTAAATAAGTTTTGGATTTAACCGTTTCCTTTAAAATTGTTATAGTCATGTACAGTCCTGTTTAATAAATGTGACTTTCTTTATCCTTTGAATTTAGCTCAACTTTCGTTTCATCGGAGAAGAGAACATTCTTCCAGTCTTTTACGTTGAAATTTTTGTAAGAGTGAGCCCATTGAAGTCTTTTGGCGTTGTTAGCTTTGCTTATTAGCGGCTTCGACCATCGTGTACAAGATTTGTAGCCTTGTTCTAAGATTTGTAACTGACGGACTGTTGAAGTGGCAAGACTAATACTTTGCTCTTCGCTTAGACTGGTGTTTTTTCTTGAATCTCATTTATATCCAAATTTATAATTATCAATAGAATACCTTAGGTTGAATAAACTTTTCTTTCCTAGCTCGTCGGGAAGGGGCATTTATATTACTAAGATTAAACTTTACTTTAACCCCCAAAACACTAGACAAAAATATTTTTAGTAAAACAAATCAGGTGAGTCATTTTATCGAACAGAACTTAGGAAGCAGTAATTCTTTTACGAAAGGATATATTTCAAAAGACGCTGAGAGCAACTTCATATTTTGGCAAGATTCAATAGCGACCTATCAAGAATCTTCCGTCCCAGTTATTTTTTTTCATAAATCTGGCATTAGATAGATAGATAGATAGATAGATAGATAGATAGATAGATATAAAGGCACGTACACGGTCAATATGACTTATTTTATGAGGTTTTCATTTTTTTATAAATCTAACATTAGATAGATAGATAGATAGATAGATAGATAGATAGATAGATATAAAGGAATGCACAGGGTCAATGTGACTTTCTTATGTTTTCTTTTTCATAGGTCTGGTTAGATAGATAGATATAAAGTCCCGCACACGGTCAATATGTTTTTCAAGGGTTTTCGCTGTCAACATAAAAATGCAGAGTTTTTCTAGATCTGTGCTTCTCAACCAGTGTCGATATGGATCCTGGGGTTCCATGTAAAATTACTGGGGGTACACCAAATAAAATGGCAATTGGGTGCACGGTAATATTTTAGTAGTCCATAGATCAATTTTACTCCGAAACGCTTGTTACATCCGAGAATTTTAATTTCCACAGTAACATAAGATATATTTAAATATTACAAATAAAACAAAAACAACACTAATATTAGCATAAAAGTAGATCAAGCGACGTAAATATGGTCAAGCGATTTAAGCATCCCTTTTACTCTACTGGATGTTTCGAGTGTAAAATTATCTTAACTTGTTGAAACGAGTTATAGTCGTGTGTCTAACTAAAAGCCTGCAATAGACTCGATATAATAAAAAGATGTGATCTGATCATTCCCATATATGGAGGAAAATATTAAAAAAAAAACTCGTAGAGCAGCATCAGCCATAGGGATATCTTTAAATAAATCTGCACATTTTCTAATTTATTAATTACTCCCATAAATAGTCTATTGTGAGATATTTTCTTAGTGTACATGAATGTTCCATAGAATCTTGTTAAATACAAGTTGATTTTTATTAAATTAGTTTTACTTCAAAGCAAATAATATACATTTACAATTTCTATACTACAATTCCTAAGCTTATCTATTAATAAAAAATCAACTAACCTTTTTTCTTCATCAGAAATTAAGAGTAAAAATGGCCCATAGGTAAAAAGAGTTGAGAACAGCTGCTATAAATTCATAGCCAATGTTGTGTAATATATGGAAAAATAATGTTTTCTATGTTAGAATTAGCACTATGCGATATCTTTTTTTCTTGAGGATGAATACAACGGAAGTTGTCCATTGGGCATTTGTATATATATATGTGTATATACCCACATATAAATATACTTATTCATAAATGTAAGGATATACTGCACATAGACATGAAATATCTATGTAAATGAATATTATTTTTAAAATATTTCAATATAATTAAAAATTAATGAGTAAAATTAAAAATTTATATGCTTTTATGCTGCTCTGATTTTAGAAGCTTTCTAAAGATTGGAATACTTTATATCTAGCCACTTGTCGAGCATATAAAATCTCAAAGAAATCAAAGCTATGAACAGGATAAATTAATATTTAATCTAATTTGTTGCCATTAATAATCGAGATGTATAATTGGAAATTTGCTTTCAATGAAATCGGTATCATCAGAATTACCAACTCTACCACTTGTTTGATTGTTTTTTGTGGCAAAACAGAAAGATTATTGTCATAAAATCATATATGTATTTATACATATATACATGAAAATATAGATATATATATATTATATCCGTATTAATGCAAGGTCACCTAAACAAACACACATGCACTCGCGCACACACACAAATAAAGACACATACACATGCATGCATATATATATATATATATATATATATATATATATATAGAGAGAGAGAGAGAGAGAGAGAGAGAGAGAGAGAGAGAGGCAGACAAACAGAAAGAGAGAGTGATATACAATCCGGTTACCGAAATTTGATGAAAAAAGATAAAAAATGATAAACATATTGGCAATAAAATTGATGAAATTTATTATATATTAGCTTTTTGAATAATTAAGCACGAAGAAAGATATTTCAAAGTCGGAATTTTCCGAAAACCCTCTGTCCTTTTTCAACGAGAAGTGGAATAATCAAAAAAGTGGGTCTCACTCTTCCGAGGAATAATGTAGTTGGATCATAATTCCTCTCCCTCCCTCTTTCTCTCATCTCTCTCTCTCTCTCTCTCTCTATATATATATATATATATATATATATATATATATATATATATATATATTATTATTTGGATATTTGAATGTATTAGCTATCAAGGAAGCAAGTAAGAGAGAGGGAGTTCCATTGATTGGAAGTGCGAGATAAGAAGATTTTGGAGTCGAAGTGATGGCTACATTTAAACCGTTCTCGATAGTGAAACTGTGGATCTATATAACAACCTGGTAGCACGTTTAAATTCATGCAGTTTGTGAACCAGTGCAATAGCTCGTCAGACCAGTTGCCCTGTAATTACTTATAGAAAGGACACTCACTCTCCCACAGCATGTCTGTGGAACTGTGACTGTAGACTAGATGCCAGATTAGGGCCTATCACATTGTATATCCATCTCTGAATTGTGTCGATGACCTCGAGATGAACAGCAGGAGCACCGGACCATATATGGCAGTAGTATTCAATGAAAGGACGAATGGTTGATTTGTAGATTTGATGGATGAACTGCTGGCGCGACACAGGGTATATATATATAATTTAATTATTTAATTGACTCTAATTAAAAATGAAATATAATTTAATATGTTGTCATTGACTAAATCAAAAAGATTCTATTGACATCTGGTTGACTTCGACAAAGAGTTGAAACGGACATGTGATGAGCCTTACGATGCGAGCTCATTGAGTCGGTCAACTCCATAATTCATCTGAAATTTGCTTGATTTTTTAGAGCAGTATACGTCTTCTCATATCGCATTTTTATTATATGATCTCATACGTATTTAATAACAATATGATAAAAATATCTACTTCTGTAGACAATTACTCTCTCTCTCACGCACACACCCACAACACCTACAACATACACCCGGACATACACACACACATATATATATTTAAATTAAATTATATGTAATCATCATGATGGACTGGCTTCGCAAATCGAAGATAAAAGTGAAGGCTGTTCAAGTTGTTTGTAGGCGCGTTTGACACTGATACACGATCGCTGCACTTGCAGCTGGGAGTTTGGCCTGGGCTCCATAGCATGGCTTTTCAGTACATCCTCTTTTGCCTCTTGTCTCTGAGAGCGACTTCACGGGTATTTTCATAGAAGGAGACAACATGTTTGGTGGTGAAATTCCAGCCATCACTATTCTCAGCTAGTTGACGATTGGCAATGGCTGATGTGGCAGTCACCAAAGGATATTTCCGACAATTTTGAATCGCTTCTTTGGTACCCCTCTGTCGCGATAGCCAGTGGAGAGCTCGCCATACAATAAAATTTTAGGCAGGCGAGTATTCTCCATCCTGAAAACGTGTTCAGGACATCGTAGGTTGGAGTCCAGAAGCATGGTCACAAAGCTGGTGATCTTCGCCTTTTCATTATTGGTGACGGTCACTCAAGTGGATATTAATGATTGTCGGAAGGCGACCCAAAACTCTGACTGAAGAGGACGATAGCTCTATACATTTTGATCTTAATTGCCCTTCTTCACGTGTCTGCTGTATCACACACATTTTTATAGTCTCCCAAATGCGATGTTCTCCTTTCTCAATCGGTTGATATATATATATATATATATATATATATATATATATATATATATATATATATATATGTATGTGTGTATATTTGTATGTGAGTCTTTCAATATGAGTCAAATGCATGTACGTGAACACATAATGACTATCAATTAGTTTCTCGTACGAATTCATGGTTTCTCTCCTTTTACATATTACTTCTGCATCTTCGTTTCAGGGCATAATTATTTATTTGCAATTTAAGTTCTTGCCAGAACCCCGGTAGGTATTATTCATTTTTTTTCTTCTCTTCTTGACACATTTTCGAATATTCCCTACGCTCACATTTAAATCGAGAAAAAATAGAACGCAGCTTTTTCGATCGATAATGTCAAGGCTTTCGGATGGAAAACGAACATTCTGCAAATGAACGATGATTTAAAATGACATTGACAATTATTTTGACACATTTTCAATGTTCGCAATCAAAACAAAGATCAAAACCTCATCCTCCTCTTGATTACAATCAAAATTGTGCTTTGTTTTTCAGTTATTCTCAATTGCTTTTTACATTTGATAAAGGCACGCGCGTTATTTTATTGCGTTTACTGTTCGTATTTATAAAAAAAAAATCACACAATTGGTGAATTAAATCGAATTTTTCTTCATCTAATTGAAATTATTTAGCATATATTTACTGCCCAGTGTAGATTAACGTCGGATTTGTTTAATTTCTAGACATGATTATTAATAAGAAAATAAATATCGCCTAACATTTGCTTTTCTAATCATAATTTAAATATTCGGTATTTAATCGCTAAACAGTCATTGCTGATGGCCGTAGAAATTTATATATCATTCTATTAAGTTATTTTTTCATAAATACTTTTCTCATCTACTGAAAATATTATGTCCCTTTCCAGTGTTTATTTACTAAAGTATTTTTTGAAAGATTCAACAGTTACATTATATCATAATATTTTTCTCCGAATTTGATGTGTTATTCAATTTAATTGTTGTCAGTGTTGTGTTTTGTTTTCTTATTTGGTAACGTTTGCTTGTGATTCTATAGCGTGAATCTACAGGATTCGAAGAACGGTGATCTCTAAGAGCTACAATCCTCTTCTGTATAACCATTTCTAACATCGATCTGCGAAAGTGGTTGTACATAGTTCACACTTTAGATATTTCTAAACGGGTTTGTAGACATAGATGCTCTCCGTAAGAAAGACTAAATCGGATGAGGCTATTTAAAAAACGTGTCTCGATCTGTTACGGTAATGTTTTGGTTTTTCCAGCAATTTATGTTGTTGAGAGAAACTACACCGTTCACAGACTCTTCTATATTCAACTATCTTCCTCCTTTAACAAATATGCTTCAACTGATCCATGCAACTTGACATTTGAAGTGGGTCTTTTTCAATAGGTGATGTCCCTTGAAACCATGGATTAACATTGTTCTCCACAATATCCTGTCATTTGTAGCTCTTAGTAAATTTTATTATATTATTTCTCATAAACCCTGTTCCACCAACCTTTTCACATGCACGTTTTTCTCTTTCATCCTCGACTTCAATATCCTTCGAGTTTCAAAATTTGCAATTACTATTTTCTTATGATGTGCCTTATAAATTGAAAATTCCTCTTTCCGGTGTTAACTGTCTCTTTTGTAATGTTCGCTTTTGTTTTTATTTTCTCTAAAATGCCGTCGTTCAAAATGTTCAGTACATAGTTTCCATCAGTCGAACAGCATACTTGTTGTTTCACGTCTCTTTGTCATCATCTATGAGGGGATTGACCTGCATCCGCTGTCATATAGGAAGACCAATTTTACATACCATTTCAAAACACTTTTATTCCATGAACGTTTTCTTCTTTCTTAATAATTGGATCAGCTTTTGGATGCATATTTCGGTATACCAATGCGATTTGGGATCTCATAATCGCATTTTCAGTCCTCTCTTAAAACACTTCTCAGATATTAAAATGATTTACTTGCTTAATTCTGGTATCTCCACTTTTTATTCACATCTTCTGTTGTTTCTGTTGTTAGCTACCACATGTTTTCTTACGGTTGATGTTTAATACTTTCTACACATTTTCTTTCACTACCTTTTGTAGGATTCTTTATAGTTCCCTTTCTGAGTTTTATATCATCATGGTCACCTCCATATTTAATGTTGTTAAGATTGTGTCTACCAATAATGAATACTTGTACGATTTCTAATTCTCTCAGAAACGCCACATCGTTTAAGTTGAATAAGCCCTGTGAGCATACATCCTGAATTCGTATGATATACTCATGGCAGGTGACATCAATGCTTTCATTCCTATTCCAGATCATAGTGTCTCCTTTCGAAAGATTTATCCTGAGACCTAGTTCTTGGAACATGATTTTCTTTCTTTCATAATAACCAAAAGGACGTGTGAGTGATCTCTGGGCTGTATTTCTTTTCGTTACAGAAAATTTTTGTTGCAATCTCATCAAGTGAACGCAATGAGATCTATATGCATTCGGTAGACCTACATTTGTAGACTTCTTCGAATGTCAAAAACCTAAAATATTCTCATCCATGTTATACGTGCCGAACATCGTTAGAACTTGGATTTTCAAGATTCTCCACAATTTAAGCTTCTATGTAGCTCTTAGAAATATTTTTCTATTTACTACCATTAAAATGTCATGTTCTGTCACACGATTAACAAGAATGCCAGCATATTTACTCCATGGTTCTATAGCTTCTAACCTTCAATAAATCATCTATGTATCAAAAATTCCAACCATTCTTTCCTAATTATATGTCCTAGAAATTTCAAGACGTTCTTTCAGATAAAAAGTATAAACGTCCATTTTGTTCTCATTTTTATTAAACATAACTCGTTGTTCATATGCTACATCCATGTTATTCTCGAAGTCATTTTCAGTTATAGATGAATAAAGTGCCACTGCTGAAACTTGAGTTTGAACATAGATCGCCAGTGAAGAAACTCAGGCGATCCCATTATTGAATTAAGTAGACCACGTGACTATAGAAGAAACACATATATGGGAGGTAGCGTGTGTCTAATTAATCGCATTTATAGTCTATCCTCTGTTACTATTTTTTCTAGTCTATCCTCTATACTATACGGATCTCTATTTATCCTGTATTAATATAGACCGCTATTCTCTACTCTATTAACTATACTATTTATTCCTTCCGATCACTATATGGTGGTTATTTTTCGAGCGAATATTATCAGGCAAGTACAATTAGTGCGAGTGATATCCGAAGGCGTCTCACACGAGTATTGTTCAACGGTGTTACTATATTGTATCTTCGATTACAAAGTCTCTACTACAATGAGCAATACAAAAGTGACAACGAGTAATCTTTGGCATTACAAAAGTGGCAATGTGTCTTCGTTGACATCACAAAATTTTATTATACTACATATGTTGTCTCAAGTACCATTTTCATTTGCAATGAAATCGTCCGTCATTCACTAGTCTATAGGATTATTGATATTACATAGCGGGTAAGCTGTATTTTCTTTATTTCTAACGAATTCTTTCGGTTTTTTTTAAAATATTTCATGAGTTTTTGCAAGACATAGTTTGATATTCCAATATACCTGCTGATATCGGTACCACATATTCCATCATCAACTCAAACATATTTTTAGATATTTTAATATATGTGCCTGTTAGATTCTGACATCCCCAGTTTGTAATCTGCACCATTGACTTTTGCCTATTGCTCATATCCATACACACCGTCTTCCACTAATATATATTGTAATTGTCGACGGTTTTAAGCTAATAATACACAAACACACATTCACGCATTTGTGTGTGTGTGAGTGCGCGCGGGTGTGTGTGTGAGAGAGAGATAGAGAGAGAGAGAGAGAGAAAGAAGAAAATATGTGGCGGTCCATCTTGGCGCCAGAGGAGAAAGTGAATTCTTATGGAACTGACAGCAAACAAAGGGGAATCAAAGACTGTCGCCAGGGGGACATGGATACATAGTAGCTTTTATTTCATCCAGCTTTGCTATTTCTTGCTTACTACTGAGTCAAGATACAAATAAACAGTGCAAGCCGTTGGCAGAACTTCTTCTACAGTGACTGTGGAAATGTATTGTGTGCTCTTTTGTAAATTTGTAACCATAAAATGCGATATTCGTCCATGCTTTCCACCGACCGTTTAATAATCCCCCTACGTTACATTTTACCTCTTGATTTCGTCGTATGCTCACAAGTTAATCCTGATGAAAGAAAAGACACACAAACATGTAATAACGAGTAACATGTATTGTATATGCAGTGTACATGTTTTATTTACGGCTTCATCCATTTACTTATCCAGACCTAGTTACTTGGCAGATACGAAATAAAGGCTACGGAAGCTGGATATATATATATATCTATCTCCTGCCAAGAGTAAACCAGCATTCTCTCAGTTCCCAAGAATGAGTGGTAATAGAGACCAGCACACGGGTATAACCTATTTCCTTCTTTGATACCACGCGATCAGCAAAAATCCCTCATAAACGCTTTCATTTTCTATTACCTTTTGGTTTAAGAGGGTGCCGAAAGAAGAAGAGAAAAATTCAAAGGAATCTGTCCGCGGTTGTTTCAATGGGAAATTCTAGTGTTCGCGATTAAACCTCCTCTTTCCCTTCTATGTGTTTGTCTATTGTATCACAAATTATACTACGTTATATAGGTTTTTGTGAATGTGTGTGTTTAAATGCATTTATCTTTAATCCAAAAATTTTAATATTTCAATATGTATCTATATAATAAATGCAAATGTTAGTGTGTCACACATTTTCAATTAAAGGGACATAACTCTCATTAGCACATTTTCTACTTCTATATATTAGATCCCAATATCAGTGTGTCGGAATTTTTTAAACAAAGGGACACAACTCTCAATTTTCATCTGCCTCGTCTTTATAATAAATGCCAAATTCAATGTGCCACTTTGTCACATTTAACTCTCTAACATTCAACAGATTTTGTACATGATTTTCATGACTAATTCTTTTGTTACGACAAAAAAAATGTTATAATTTGTAAATAAATTTATGGATATTGGAAATTAATTGTGAAATCCAGCGAAAGTCACCCATGAAATAAAATTACATGCACGGAAAGTAAGTGCCCCTATACATCAAATTGTCTAAGTGGCGGCAGAAGAATGATCGTTGAACTTTTAAAAGGAAATCTTAAATATTAATGCAATACTTGAATGCAGCGGTCAATTTTGAGTTCTTCTGTAGTTTATTGTTGCCTATCTTACGGCTGAACTATGTCTCGAAATCAAGAAATCACCGCCAACAGATGAACAGATTGCAATCAAAAGGTCCAAGTCACGGCGAGGAAAAGAACGTCTCGGACAAATGAGAACCCAAATAAAACGGCAACAAGGAGAGATTCCAATGTTGAGAATATTCAATGACTTATAATCTCCTAAACTCTTGAACAAGCTACCTTAAATGCCGCCCGGTACTGCCTTTTTAAAGCTAGGCTTTTGTTGGCCTTTACTTTTTATTAATAATGCTTCCTTTATTTTTTGCCTATTTTTATATATGGATGAGTCTATTATATTGGTACTATCAACTAGTATTTTACGGAAATGTTTTGGTACGTTTCCATGGGTATTTAAATGATAAGAGTCGTGTAACGTAAGTGTTTTCGTTAAGCATATTGTGGTATATTTAATATAATTATTTACGAATTTGCATTGGCCCGGAACATAGTTCACTAAGGGACATGTAAATTCGTAAATGATATTGGTCTTTTGTAACTTGGATCTTGAAGGTGAATTATATTTTTTTGCCAATGGCGTTAGCAGCTCATTTTTATAGTAGATAATCATTTAATTTTCCTGTTTTTGTCGACTGTCAGGTAATTCCTTATAATGTTCCTAAGGGAAGATTTGTCTTACCTTGTATTTGTCTTTTCGAGAAAATACTAATGTTATTGTTTTCTTTCTGTATGTTCCCTGTTGCTATTAGTTACATTAGAAAGAAAAATTCTAATATGGTAATCTAGAAGATGGTTTGGGAAACCGTTATTAACAACGTTTGTTTCACGTTGTTAAGTTCTTTAACGAAAACGGAAGGAGATGACGAATTATCGTTTGAAATCATGAGGAAATTTTTAATAGCAAGTATTTTATATTTGAGAGATTTCCTAGTAAAATGAAATTGTCAAATTTTACTTGTTGTTTTATATATATATATATATATATATATATATATATATATATATATATATATATATATATAACGAAGAAGTAGTGAATGTATTATTACTAGTCTCCACATGAACATCCAAGAATGGGAGTTTATATTTTGGCTAAGTTTACAATTAAAGTTGAGACGGAATTAATTTCCAATGTAGTTTTGACATTCAATTCTTTTTTTTTTTTTGTTGTTCGAAGCTAAAATGAAAAAAAAAATATATATCAGCTACATAGCGAAAATATATTTTCGGTTTATTAAAATTTTTAAATATCTTTTTTTTACGTGGGACATGTAATATTTATAGAAGCATTAACTGAGATGAGTTTACATAGTAGCCCGTTAGTCTGGGTGTAAATTTTGACATTATGGTCGTAGAAGGGGAATTTCGTTGTATAGGCATGCAATAATTTTTTGAGAATATTGATGGAACGTTTTCGAACTGAACTATTTTTATGTACAGAGTTAAAGCTTATATCAATGATTTCATCAACAGAGACATTTGCAAATATATTTTCTAAGTCACGTGACGCAAGAATGCATTGGTTTGCTCGTCTAGTTTTAAGGATTTGGAGAATTGTTGCTATAACTGGTAGATAGATATGGAGAAACGATATCATTGAGGAATTTTGAAAATTGGTATATAGATGTTGGGATGTGTGAAATGCTGAGTCGTAACGTATATCCAGTTTTGTGTATTTTAACATTTCCATATAGGAATACTGGTTGGTAATCTTCAATATTGTTGAGTTTCAAGAATCCTACTCAGCACAGATTGGTGTTAGTTGTTGGTTAACATATTTTATGGAGTCTCATTGGTGATTTAATTTACCTTCGTAAATTTAGACCGTTCATTAATGATGTGATGTAATTTATGTTCATAATAATCCAGTTTGCCCCCAATTACGTATGTGATGGATTTATCAGTTATTGTAATGGCGATATTAAGATTGCCTCCTGTTTCGCTTGCATTAAAAAATTCCTTGGAGTGTCAATGTCTCCAGGCCCTGTTTTCTTCATACGTGCCCTAGAAATATGATCTATCTTGATCCGAATGTTAATAGCAGCTTCCTTGATGTGCCTATGTTCATGAAAATATCCTTGTTACTCACACATTCTATCTTTGGTATTTTACTTTTCAACATCCACCGATATTACCGCTCTGTCTTTCCGAGTCTTTTTATATTCCAACATTTAAGTCAATGTGGATTGAATATTACAGGGTTTCGAAACTATTTTTTTTATTTCACTTGCATTTCCATAACTTTAATACTTTTTATGTAAAATACAAATGTATCTTGCTTCATTTTTCTCTGTACACTACTTATATAGAAGTGGGTACGATTCACTAAATCAACTTGAAGACAACTATCATACACTCAACTGAAATGAAATAATTGCTAGCACATTTGTTTGAGGAATTGGAGTTCGAATCTCAGTCGAGTTCATTATATTTGCGTTGGCGAAAGTATGAATCAATCTTTTCTCTCCCCACCAGCTATGTCTAAAAAGCAGGAAATAGTGGGTCATAATGCTTTGGTGTGACATTTGTTGATGAGAAAGTAAAAATTTGAATTCAACATGTCTGGAGATTGTGCAGCTCCATTAGGGTATCTTGCACAGGAAACAACATTTCTAATGCAGTGGCAATTCATGTGCTGCCGCAATGTTTACGAGACTAATGATTACGTCATTATTTCTTTTCGTGAAACGTATAAATAGTATTTACGAATATGCTATTTTATATCTATCCAGAATCTGTCATACAAAAAAAATCAGGATGAAGAATTTTAAAAGAGTTTATATGCATTGACGTATGGTTCATTTATAACAATTTAATGTTTGGAGAAAACTTAATCAAACATAAACTAGGCCGCTCCAGAGGTATGTTCGATGTACACAGCTAGTTACTTTAGAAACCAAATCACTTGAGGACTACCAACAAAAGCAACAACTAAAATGGATGTCACATGCAACTAGAAGAGAAAATAACATATCCAACTTGTTAACAAGATGAGAACTACTTTAAATAACATGTTAGGAAGGAAACACCCTTCAATATTAGTTACTAGACGTGAATTATCGGTTTTCATGAATTGATGTTTCAAGAGAAAAATTTCATAAATTTCAACTGAAATCAATACTTGCTGCACACTCAGTGAATTTCTTTCTTCTGAGGGAAATGGCTAATATTATCATTACCATTATATGTTGCATCGGGTGTTTCAATAAAAGAAATGCAAGTAAATCCCCCCAAAAAAATTTACTTTTATATTGAATTCAATTATTATTATTCAAAATTCGTTAATATCTCAGTCTCTTCAAAACAAACATCTAAACAAAACAAAAAAATATAGTTATGTTACTTTATCAATATTTGACTTTTATTAATTTTTACTAGCTTTTTAAATGTCAAAATAGAGTATAAAGTATTGACTAACTTTTCCTATCTCCAGAAATATATTTCCATTTTCATAAGTGAGGTGAATCTAAGTGAATCATAAGTTCTAACAGGATTCTTTATTGGCGGCAACAATTTTATCATCTTTAGGTATGCGGATGTCTTAGTTTTGATAAAAACCACAGAAAGCAAACTGCAGGAACTCCTACAGAAGGTAACAAATAAAATCAAGATTACATAACTAAATATCAACTGTAAAAAGATAGTATGTATGGTTGTCTGTCAAAGGCAACAGCCCATGACGTGAACTACGAAATGGAGATACAAAAATGACGCAAGAACAAAATTAAAGCATTTACTAAGCGCTTTAAGAAAAAGGATGATTTTCTTTAAAATTAAAGTCCATTGTATTGGAATCTCATGTTCTCCTAAGTTTCAGTAAATGCAAGACGATTTCGTTACAGATTAAGAAGGTACTTTAGGCAACATAAATGGGTGTCTACATGAGCATGTTACGAATACCGTGGACAGAAAATGTGAGCAAAGAAGCGTTAGAGAAATGGATACAGAATAAATACATGTACTTAGAATAAGAAAGAGATAATTGAAATTACTAGGGCACATAATGGTATAAAAATATGTTTTGGAGAATTTGAACCGTATATGACATACGGAGGGACAGATGAGTGCAACCATAAACCTACCAATCAAGCTGATATAAACGCTTGGAAGAACAGGGATTAGAACAGAGAATAACAAGAAAATCAATACTAGGTGGTGATAAGGAAATGAAATTTAAGAGCACCATTATCACCCAGGACTTGCAGGAGTACAGCACAAGATAGAATAATAATCATAATCTATACTTATTCCTATTGTCTACACCACTGACTCAATAAAATGTATTCAGTTTCCTCAATACCATTACAAACACTTTCTGTGAATAAACGGTGCCAAATTTTGTTTTCTCTAGAAACGCTTCTATTAAAAAGAAATTAAAACAGAAACCTTTGCGAAGAAGCTAAATTAGATAATTAAGAAAATTACCGGTAACCAATTCATATAAATATCGCCTTTAAAATACTTAAACCTAACATGGCTGCTGCCAATAGCCATATATTTTAACTAACAAAAAATAGTTTGTTAAATATAATTAAATCTGTTAATTATAGGTAATTTCGTCCAAGAACGCAAATAACTACCAAGCGAAATACTTGACCTGAAAACAGGAGTTATTTTCTTAAGCAGCTGTGTCTAGTCGATGTTTTCATGTGGATGTCGGGCATGGTGCTAAATCAGGTGAAATATATTTAAGGTGTCGGCTGTATGCAACTGCTCTCTAAATAGCTTACGACGAAAAAGCCTGGAGTTGTTAGCGAGCACTATAAAAAAAACGAACGACTAGTATTACAAATTCACATCTGTACTAAATAATAGAAACCAGATAAGATGAGGAATTATGTGATGTAATTCGAAGAGAAAATAATGACACAATCAAGATGTTGACATTCTACAAAACTTCAAAGCAAATGTTAGAATTGAATCAACTATCAAATCTGACATGATTGACAGTTGGATAAAAGGATTTCATAATTAATGATGACGACAGTCGAGTTTATGTTTCTCACCGCTTCGCTCTACAGTTACTTGTAAATGAAATAATCTTTACAACGGCTGTACAAAATGCATCTCACTAGAGCAACATAGTATTGAATTCAAAATTGTCTTTCTCCTAGACTGGCATCGTGTCACGGCTAGTGATACCAGTCTGGCCTGTCATTTAACTTTTAGATGCATAAAGACGAAATGAGTTCGTACCATTTCTAATGTTTTTTGATCAATAGTAAATGAAAAGCACTTGGACTTTATTTGAACATATTTCCCCGATTCATCGTTAAACATTAAACAATCCGCAGTAGTAATAACTCATATTTTCCATAAAGGAAAATCAAGAAATATATTGAAAAGATTAAACTTTTATATCCTTCCCAATATTTTGCATTATACGTGCATAAGAAGAGGGAACATTATACATTTTTTTTCCTTTACTCGTTCAAATGAGATTACGATTGAAATTACATGACATTACTTGCAAACGCGCCGAAATCCCGAAGATTATATAGAGACATGCACTAACTCCATTGATTGCCATTCTCTGAAGCCGGAATAATTCGCGAAACTTATGTCAAAAGACAGCAAATGCGCTGGAAGAAATTTTCCATGTCTCAGTATGTGATACGTCAGCAGTTGGTGAAATTATGTTTCGGGCATGAAAAAACAAACAAAAATCCTCATATACAATTATGCTGTTTTAATGTTAATATGTCAACGTCGGACGTTTCGGTCTAATAAACCATCTTCAGGACATATTCATAAATTATAATATTATCAATACAACATGACAAAGACAATGTACATAAGAACATGACTCATCCAAACAAATAACTGAAACTTTTTATAAGATCAGCGCTCCGTTTAAAACATGTTCACGTTGTCGTCACGTTATCTTAATCAAAGAATAGCTATTTTTAATCAATATCAATACTTTTCTTGCGAGATTAATGCTCGACAAGCGTACATATAAATTTTAGTTCAAAATATGATTCTTTTCATTTTTCATTCAAAATACTCAAATTTTAGGAATACGTTTTCACAGCCTCGCCCACGTGACGACAACGTGAAGATGGTTTGTTAGACCAAAACTTCCGACGTTGACATATTAACATTAAAACAGCATAATTGTATATAAGGATTTTGTTTGTTTTTTCCGTATATATTTTTCTTCATACTGTCGGATCTATATCCATATATTTCCTTATATATATATATATATATATATATATATATATATATATATATATATATATATATATATATTAATGAATCTCCCGTCGGTTTCGACGTATTAATACCTGAGAGAATACTGATTCACTTATGAAAGTTTGTGCGATAATCTTAAGTGGCATTTAATACCCGCTAGTGATTTACAAAGTAGATCACATATGGAGCAAGTGTGAGGACTGTGAGATGAGATCACTCTTACATTGGCTGACCTTTTAGATCTTGCTCTCGCTTCTTGAAGATGATTCAGACAAGCAGATTGAAAATTGCTGAGTCTACTAAAACACGTTGATCTCCATTCTACCCGCTCCAAGTCTAAGCGCTCAAGGGTGTTATGTGTTATATTGACTGCTGACAAGTTGCTTTTCAGCTTGTCTTTGTATCTTAGTCATGGGCGTCCTACATTACTGTAGCCCTGATCTAACTGGCTGTATATTAGGATCTTGTGTATCCTGCCATCAGACATTCTCAAGACATATGTGTATATATATATATATATATATATTTCTTAATCACGAAATGTATATAAATATTCCGACAGTTTTGCCCAAAAAAAAATACGCATTTTATATTCGATTATTTTTTTTTTATAAAAAACCGTTGAATGTAGCATTAAATATATACGGTGCAGCAGTAAAATAGTAAATGTATAATCAATTATTTTCATATTGCGAATTTATTTCTGTACGGTTCTTTGATTTTAATTCTTTTGAATTTGTTTAGATTTAAAAGTATAATGTCAAATTTCATTTTGATTATTTTGGGAGAAAATATTGCAATAACCAGAAAATAATGAACCTAAATCTAGATTATAAGATTATGAATTAATCTCAATTCTACTCACGGCATTCCAATTTGAAAAAAAATATATTAGTCTTCATGGTGGCATAATGTTTAATTACATTGTTAACATATAAATGCAAAAATCTGAATAAATGTGAAAATCATTCAACCTATATGCAAAGAAGTTTGAACCGAAAATTTTCATTTAAAAAATAATCAAGTTATGAGAATAACAAATAACTGGAATAAATAAAAGAAACAATATATTAAAACCTTTTATTTTCTCAGATTAAAGAGAAAATCAACTAAGAATGCGCAACATGGGACAAGAAGAAATAGGTTTCGTAAAAGACATTAGAATAAAGAATGCCATATTTAGTCTCAGAATGATCTCAAAACAAGCAATACAAATGCAAAGGAATTGGTACCTTCGTTTTAAGGATGGTGGGGAAAACATCAGCTGGACATTTGTTTCTCAATGTTTTTGATTTCAGATTTGTCTTTACTCACTACTGACTGCCAACCAAATTAGTAACTCCAATTTCTTCTACTATTTAACCCATAGCTGTGTTGAAGAAAGTGTCCGCAAGAAAACATAAAAGATTCGTGTGGAACTTAGAATCAGCTCGGAAATTCAATTTATGCTCCGACTATTGTTACGAATTTTCCTTTTATATATTTGTCTTTATGTGCCGTTTCTGTTCAGGATGTTTTCGGACCATGTCCTCCACAACGTCCTATCTTTTTTCTCTCTTAACGATATTTGTCATTTAACGATCCTACCGAAATCTGTTCTTTTATCCCTTTACAATAGCACTTTAAGGCGTTAGGCACATTGTCTTCCCCTGTCAATCTTCTTTCCAGTATGTCCTATGCCTGCCAAATTTTATGTCTTCCTTTGTGTCCCAGAAACATAAGCTCTCTTTTTCTGATTTTACTATATGCATAATTTTGTTACCAATTTTCCTGAAAACTTATACTTTTACAGATGTTCCTTCCATATAATTATCAGCCTCCTCCTGTAGAAATACATTATTATATATATATGAGGAAACCACCAAGCCTTCTTTGTCATAAAGGGTGATTGATATCCATAAGAGTTCAGAACTATTTTATTCGTTTCCAACATATTTCTTCATCATTATGTATTCTATAGCATTTAAAAGCATCTGTTGCTACTGCAATTCGCCTTCTGATTCCGGTGTTAAGATCTATGTCATATGCTAAAACCCTTCTCGTAAATAGGGTAGTTAAATGTCTGTACGTGCTTTATTTTGATATTGACATTTCGTAGTTTGCATTTTGAACTGTTCCTATTACAGACAACTATTGTGTATTCTCGGTGTCTTAAAAAAACTACTTTAATCTAGTTACGAACATATCAGTTTGATATCTATAATTGTTCCATCGTCCACACAATTATTTTTAATACCCCCCACCGCAAGCAAGACAGAAAAACCACTAAGACGCTTGGGATTACAGAGTGTGAAAGAATATATGAAAAAGGAAAAAATATTAGGTAATTAGAAAAAACAGGAATTAACATACAGAAGATAAGGATTGATATTGAATTTACATTTTAATATCAAAATTAAGTGGGAAGGAAGGAAGAGCGCAGAGGACAGTTTCCAGCGATAGAAAAAAGTCGGCAGAGAACTTCCGGTTAAATCTGTTCATTTCAATTGTAAAATGATGAGAACTTATCGCAAATCTAGTACTGCGCTTAAATTCATAAACTCTAGGTATGATAGAGGAAAGTACATCAGAAAAATTAACCAAAATGTATTTATAGAAAAATCACATGAAAGCTACATTACGGCGGTGGGAACTTGAATGGAATCCAGATTCCTCTTCCTGACAAGTGATATTGCTAATTCATCTCTTTATTTTTTATCAAGGATCTCTAAATGTATAGTAGGAACATCAAGAAATATGTAGCAGCAATATTCAAAGCATAGACGAATGGTAGACTTAGAAATCTCTAAAAAAGATTCGGGCCAGGGAAATTGTATAATACGACACATTGAGCCACCTTTGCTAAGATCACACCTAGCAAAGAATTCAATATACTATTTCCATTTTGTCAGTAGAAAGCGTTAACTTGAGAATGGACAACTTGTTATTCTCCTGAAGGTAAGCATTAGCCAATTAGATGAAAGTCTGAAAGGGTTCTTTCACAAGAGTAATAGGGAGCTGTTTTGCTTTGGAAAGTTTAAAAATAAAAAAAGACATTCCTTCCTCCAGTTATTACCAATATGTAGTACATCATCTGTCATCTGCATAGGTAATTATTTAAGAACTGATACCTTCAGTACTTCCATAAGTGAAAGTTTGGAATGATGTATGTTCACTGACATAGCCCGTTGAGATATCTGAATTGTCCAAAACAATTTCTAGTGTGCCAGTAATAATTATAAGGAATATCATCTTCAAAGCGTACGGTATTTTCAAGGTAAACAAAAATACATTGCCGATTTTTGACTTATTAAATAAATGGTATACATTTAATTTGGTATAAATTTAGTTCTCAAAGTAACCACATCCATAAAAATCTTGCCAACCCCCCTGTAGCTGCGCTATGCATTAGCGATTAAAATCAATTGTCTTGGATGCAAACAGATCTGTGATTGCCTTATTTGCAAAAGATTTTTCACGAGGTGGGTTGTCCAGGTAATAAAAGAGTTTGTGATCTGTAAGCGCAAAGATCGCGGAGTAAACTGGATTGTACAGTATTTCTCAATTTGTCATATAGTATCCCTGGTCATCCGCTCCACATGTGATCTAGAATTTTCAAGAAGGAACAGTACACTCTTGAGATTAACCAATGTTGGCTCGTTCTCTTTCAGTGTCTTTTGCAAACGTTCCACCTGCTACGAGCATAAGCCCGTGGTGATGGTTTGGCTAATTGGTAGACGCTCATATTGCAAGACTTGTAGATTAGTCCCCCAGATACAGAGCATTATCTTGTGTGTTATAGAGGAGGTCTTTTGCTGTGAGGCGCAGTGTCTGTTGGGACAACAAATGTCTGAAAAAAATGGGAGTGTCATAGAGGACACGTTTTCCGTTAATAGTGAGCACCAGATCAAGTATGGGAAGGTTTGTGGTGCCTAGAAAGCAACGAGAAACAGATAGTTAATAGTTGTTGCTTGTTGTGGTTTGTTGCTGTTTGAACTTTCTCTACTTGTAAGACTTCCCTGTGAGATGCAGGTAAAGTCTATTTCATCAAAAACATGGAAGCATTCTGCAAGTTTGCCACAGATTTAGATGCTGTACTCACATTACCGCATGCAGGTCCTCATCATCCAGAAATTGTGTCCGGCCACTCTCGGTTTCGTCACAAAGAGAGAGATCTCTCGATCTGAACTTCCTGGCGGTGCGTTCAATGAGATCATTATCCTCAAACTCTAAACATATTGGAAGACTTCGGCTGCAAATAAGCACACCATAAACTTATAAAGCTGTCAAAGCCGGACGATCTGCTTCGACAACGTAATATTTCCTCGCAACATTTCGAGCTATGAAATTATTTGTATGCGCAAGGTACCTTCATTTGTCAAGACCAATGTCCCTTCCCACCGCTTTCCCGGCACGTAAAGAACTCATTTGCGTATCAGTGATCACGTCTACCCACTCACGCTAAAAAGCAGCAAGGACATTTTTATATAGTTTATTTTCAAAATCATCAGAGTTTTATTTATTTCCTTTATATGTTTTCGCAGATATTCCTGAGCAACACGAAAAAAAGAAAAAACAATAGTATCAGCGTCTGTTTTATCACAAACGCTATTTATTGTCATTTTTGTTTATGCATTTTATGTTCATATGAGTTTAAAGCATTTGATCAAGTATATATGGAAATAGTGAAGGACGACATCGGCTGATTAAATTTATTCCCGGCGGTAATATTACGTCGATATGGTTGTCATGGAAACCCTTAGACACTTTCGAGCCGAATCGCCTTCGTTCTAACGACTCATTATAATTGTAACGCCTACTTTCGAAGCTCAGTCGTCTACTGTTTCTAATTATGCACATGATTTTAACTTGCTAACACAAGTAATCTTCAGTGGTCTCGAAAATATTCCCGCTTAGCCGGGCCGTCTTAAAATCCTGCTGAGCTTAATATCTTGACGATCTTATTAACGATTTGACAAGATAGTAAAGAAAAGCGATGCTTTTACTGTTTTATTTTAGTGGTATATCAACACCTCTATGGGTTATTTAATGCCGAAATCTAAATATTTTGTAGGCAATTTTATTTTACTTTATTTTTATTTTTATTTTTGATGGACATTGATTTTAGTGATACAGGTTTCATTATTTAACCCATAACTGGGGGCAGATAACAGGTCGATTCATAAATTTCCTAATTATATTTGCACGTAATTGAATATAACGAATCCAACTAGACCTGAAAGTCGACATTTGGGATTAAAAGTCCGAGACATCATCCGTCACATCGCTCGCACATCCAAGCTTACAGAAGTGTGTATTCTCAAGTGGCCACCCGTCTAAGTACTCACCAGACATGACGTTGCTTACACTCAGTGATCGTACGGGACAGGTGTTTCAACGTGATGTGGCTGTAAGCCTAAGTGAGAAGAAAGAGATATCTATCAATAATGTATGGTAGTTAGTCTGTTAGAAACAGCCGAATATAAGACAACAAAATAAGAACTTAAAAAAATTAAATATATGGTAAATGTTTTTAACGCAGGATGGGTTTTGCGACACCAAAATCTAACAGGCCATTGGGAGAAAAAATTATGGTTTGTAAAATGTTAGCAAAGTAGTAAAAACGGAAACAGAAATATCCCGTTTGAGACAAATAAAAAAGTATTGAACGTTATATAATATGTATTCCCCTGTATAGCAGTGAATGCTGGACAATCGCTGCACAGATGAAGAGACATGAAGCAACTGAAATCTAGTTCTACAAAAGTATCGTGAGAATAACATGAACTAAACATGTGATATAAAAACCCAATTTTAGGGAGAAGGATGCTTGTACATAGAATCAGAGACAGTTGAAAACTGTATGGCACATATTGAGGAAAGTGTATTTGAAGAACTTCATACTCATGTTATATACTGACAAAAAGACGGAGATATGAGAACAGAGTACAACCTATCTAATGGTCTTGTGTAAATGTTGGCAGAAAATGAATTAGGAGAGATAACTAAAAACGAATAGCTACAAAGAACAGAGAATTTAAACCATATATCGTCAACAACTTTAAATGACAAAAGACAATGATGTAATGATTTTGGTATATTAATTGTTTGAACTGGCTAATAAACTTATACGTATATAAAAACACACTCTAACTTATTTTCATTTTCTGTCCAAAATTAAATAATACTTCATATATATTTAAAAAGATCTATTTTGGTTACGAGCTGAGTTGCACTTTGGCATCTTCGAGATATTTGTAACAGAAACACATGCCGAAAATAAAACCTCATGTTCCAGAATCCCTTATATCAAATAGCTTGATAGTTGTTTATAACCTTACACACATCTTCAATATATAATTTAAATAATCTCCAAATTAAATATGGTATCGAATACAGTATTAATGCAATGTGTGCTATTGATATTACTGAATGTATGAACAAAATGTTTCGTAGATAAAATTAACCTGAGGTGAAAACACACAAAATTATATAAAAATAAATAAATGATAATGATAAAGATCTTTGAAAGAATTTTGAATGAAGTATTAAAATATATGCAAACGTTCTTAGAAACAAAAAAATATATTTTTGAAATATACATAATATTAATCCATGGATTGTTCATTCACTGATGTAACATTAGAAAGAATTCATAGCTGAAGGCATTCTAATATTAACGGATTTTTATATCCATAATTTCTAAGGATTTTTACGTTGAATTGACAGAGTCGTTCTCCGGTAGATATTGAAAAAAATCTATGGACAAAACATTTCAGTAAGGAGAGAGGGATTTTTTCTTAGAACCGAAATAATAATTGTCAGAAAGAGAGAATTTAAATATATGGAATTTAACACACACGAGATATATTGAAGGCAGCTGAATAGGAGGAAGACACGAGTAATCAACTCATCAATTGTGAATGAATCGATAACAATACGGAGACAAAGAGGAATTATAAAGAAACAAATGTTACTTAGAGCAAAAAAAAAAACAGGTTTGTAGAAAAAATGAATTAATATAGATAGCTAGTTAAATGTCACCTGGGATGTCTACACGAACAATGACTATACAGGTTTTTGTATGAATATTGCTGACTCTCAAATAGTAATACGGACATATATAGGGCATGCTTGTCTACATTCTGCAGTACACTATATATATATATATATATATATATATATATATATATATATATATATATATATATATATATGTGTGTGTGTGTGTGTGTGTGTGTGTGTGTGTATTATTATTTTTTATTATAAGTCATTATAACAAAATATGTAGAAATCGCTACATAATTTACTATTGGGTTTCAGGAAATTTGTGCCTCTTCAGGCGATGGTAATATTTTTTAACAATCATTTAACTACCAGTTAATTACCATCGCCTGAATAGTTGACAAAATACTAACGATTTCTATATGTTTTTGTTATAATCTCTTATAATAAAAAATGTAATATATTTCTCTACTATACAATTGCTTTTCTACTAAGTATTGAGCACTTTTTAAAGGTAAATGCTACGAACAGTGGAATTTTACTTCATCTCTCTCTCTCTCTCTCTCTCACTCTCTCCACACACACACACACACACACACACACACACACATATATATATATATATATATATATATATATATATATAGTAGACTCTCCTGTCTTATTCAATGTATGAGGGTCAAGCAGTTCAGTTCCGAGGAACCGGCAGCCAGACACCAACACATATGATCAGATTAAAGTGCGAAGTCTTTGTGCAGAACCATCCACACTATTTGAAGTGCCGAATACAGAAACCTGATGCATTACAGGCCACAATGTCCCCAAACAACCATCAACAGGTTCTGAATTCAGAGCTGACTTTCTCCTTAACCAGTTAACGTCAAAGGCTCTAGAACCCAGTCTACCCTGTTATTTGCCCATATCTGGTGGGGGGAGAAGAGGATACCTTTCCGAAGGGTATTAGCATACAAGTGAATCTAATGTATTCGACTGGAATTCGTACTCAGCTCTCTGATTCCACATTAACAAACCTCTATCCACTACTCCCCTATTCCTCTGTCTGTCTGTCTGAATGTCTGTCTGTATGTATGTCTATCTCCTTCATATATATCTATATATGTGTATGTGTGTGTGCGTGTGCGCGTGCACGTGCGTGTGTGTGTGAATAATAGATTATAGTGCTCAACATCAGGGATATAGCGTTTGTAAATCTAAAAGTGGATATTGAATTCAACGCCCAGCTCTACGCTTAAAATCGTAAAATCTACGTATGAAAGAGAGAAGGTTATAAGAGTAATTATCTTGAAAATATTTATGCAAAAGGTACAGTGAAGGTACATAGGATTAAAAAGTCTTCTTTGGATTTTATTAACAAAACTTAAATGCATGGCATGAGGACAAGAGTAGATGTGACAACAATATTCAACGGATAGAACGGTAAATATGTAGGGCTTGAGTGTATTGGCCTTGTTCAGAATGTTCATCACGCCAGATAACACGCTTTCCGCAAGAAACTGTAACTAAGGTCTGCTCAGCATAGTTCCAGTATAAACCACAGGTGGTCTCTGTGGATGTTGAACAAACACAATTGTGACTGATCAAGCGTCTGCAATAGGGATTGGCTAGCTACCTTTCTCGTAGAAGGGTTTTCTTGAATACGAGAGGCCAGCTCTCTCTCTCTCTCACACACACACACACACACACACACACACACACACACACACACACACACACACACACACACACATATATATATATATATATATATATATATATATATATATATATATATATATCAACCTGATTCCATCTCATAGGAACAGTGGTTATTAAAATACTTCCTTTCAAAAAGATCTGTGTTCTCTCTCACTTTACGGCGTAGAAGACCATCGGCCTTTACAATTTTTCCTCCTTTGATGCTTTTAGCAATGTCTATTTACTTAATGATACTCTCTTGTTCTGACTGCATTTTTTGTCTTATATCCTGTTAGTGTCATATTAAGAAAGCTCTCTTTTTCTATTATGTGTCATAAAAGTATCAAGTGTTTTTTTCGAATCCTAAGCGAAAGAATGCTTTTCACCCATTTTTTTTCTTTCATCTTTGCTTAATCCAATTGTTCCTAACAAAGTAAATACTGTTGCATTGAAAAATCACGCTTTCTGATCCTTCCATAAAAACGCAAAGTTCTCTCGTGAAGCATCCTTGAATCTACGCTCTTTATGATTTACATTAATGATCGCGCTGGTGTCATCAGATCCTACAAAGCAAACGTTAAAACTTCTCTCGTAAAGAACATCCAGTCAGTTATTACCGGGGGCAAGAAATGGCTTGTAAATTTTATCGCCTTCAAAACAAAATTGCTATCATTTAATCACCGCATAGAACCTTTTCTGCCTACCATCAGGATAGCTGATGCTAAACTTCAGGAGAGCAACATTCTACACTTTATTGAGTTCTCGATTAAATTCCTTTCAGATCATTTTGTGTTAAAGAATGCATAGTCAAGCCCAGAATAGATGTCCTGTTAATATGAATGTTGGATTACCTTTGTTTAAAACACGCCCACCTTATTCGGATTTTTTTGTGAGTTCATTCAGTAATTGACAAGGAAATCCTTGCCCTTCCTCTTGTGACCACGTAGAAATGATGGTACAGCTACCGTCACTCACATCCTAATGCGAGTAAAAGAAATGGAATTGTCGTCCTTGATGTGGCGTTGGTGTTACAAGTAGTGATGCGAGAGCCCACACAAGATGTCACAATTGTTTTTGCTATATAAAGCATATCTCGATCGAGAGATGTTCGTTGTCTTCTTGGAGAAGTTAATGAATCATTAATAATAACAGTTTCTAAAATGGTTATCAGTTTTTGTTTAGCAAAGCTATATGCGACCACATGAGGCAGGAAATTGTGTCAATCTAAAATAATGAGACAATAAATCTTCCATTATTCTTTAAATTATGGCTAAATATAACCCAACAATTGAAAAATAAAAAAAACTCTAATTCCCTATAGAAATCTAACTGATTAAAATGAAATCGTGCATTAAATAATATCATTTTTATTATTTAAATTGCAGTAATAGGAGACTGCCATCCTGTATTCCAGTCTTCTATGTAAATAATAATAATGAATTATTTCCTGATTCAGTATACCACAAATAATGGAGAATTCATAGAAAGCTGGAAAGCATACTTCCTTTCCAAAGATAGATATAGGACTGGTAAAAAATCACACTTAACTCCATTGCAGCAAAAATTTCCAACGCAATGCTTCTTAAAGGAATACAACCTGAAGTAGTGACGGTGCGCCGAAAAAATCCTAATGGCCTTCGGAATTTCGGAAAAATAAATGAACCGTTTTCAAATTCTGATTGTACGGATGGTTATTGAGGGTGTCTGGGCTAATAATGGACAGACCGCATTACTTTTTGTAGATTTAACCAAAGGCAACATTTCCGTACATAGGGGCATACGGAAAAGATCCTTCTGATATATGGCATCACCCCTGAGATAGAAGCTGCCATAATGATGATATACAATAACATCAAATCTTTGGATAGATTCGCAGACGAAGACATTTGCTTTTTTGACACTAAACCGGGGCCATTCAGGGTGACATCCTAGTAACTTTTTTCACCCTTGACTACTTAATGAGAATATCACTCGATAATCATAATCATCAACGTCTTACTTTATCATCAAGACTCACAAATCAATATCATTCAAAAAGAGTTGAGAGATATTGAGAATGTAGATTTTCTAGCAATGTCCGCAAACGCCATTACTAATGCCACAGTTCTACTATATCATCGAGAAAATGATTTTAAGGATACTGGACTCTAAAACTGAATTCATAGGTTTCATGCAGCAAGGCTAAATAAAAATAGTATCAGTAGAATCAATAAAATCTGTCGAATCTTTTGCATTACTAGGAAGCGAAATAAATATTACGGAAAAGCATGTGAAAATCCGTAAAGGAAAATATCTGCTGTGCCTTGAATAAAATGGATGTAAATTTGAAAATGGATGTAATTTTGAAATCTGATCTACCAGGTAACATTAAACGGAAATGCTCGCGCCATTGTAGAATTGGTTTCATTGTATGATGCCACTGCTTGAACCTTAAATACCAGCAATGCATTTAAAAATATTATCAACAATATATTTTTTGTAAACGAAATTACAAATAATCTAAAGGAAATTAAATTTCGGTATTTAATTAAAAGGAGTTAATATTCTGCTAAACAAACACTAAAACTTGTGCAATTAACATCATCCTATAGGTTGATGATTTAAATTCATTCTACGTCTTCCATTAATCTAGTAATATAATACGTGACAGTTTTAATATTTATATTTGAAATATAATTTACTATACATCTATTTAATTGTAACGGCATTTATATATAACTTAGTGGTAAATCTCGTGGATTATTGGTATCTCTTGGCGCTTACGCTTGAGAGCTGAATCTTGTGAGGTATATCTCTTGTGTGAATAATTTGAGAACACTAATATTTTAACTCAGGTCCACATGATTTGAATGTGGCATGAGTTCGATTTTAAAGAAGGAATCCCATAGCTACATAGGACTATGCAAGCATTTATTAAGTTCCTTTACAATTTCGACTTTGCGGATGTTTCATGCACAGGGTCTTAACTGCTTCCTCTTCCGTGAGAAATTTTGATAGCAAGTGGAGAGAGTGAAAATATGTCCAATCTCTGAGAATATACTGTGGCCTAAGAATCATCTGAGCTATAATTAACCGCTTTAATACACGAAGAAATATAGCAAACATCCGAGATTAAAGTGTATATCTAACGCATACAGGGACAAGAATAGAAGCGCCCAAGTTTTCACAGTATTTATCCTATTGGGTATTTTGCTGACGTCATGGATTTATCATCGCCTCCAAATGAATTACATGTATTTCCTTAAGTGACAACTACTTAGATGTCGTTAACTCAAAATAACTCAAAATTAAGCACCAAACCCCTAATCTCAGAAACATCAGTGTATTCGTAGATTTAATTATATATGGTCTTACAATCCTGTCTCATGATATTTATTTACTTATAGAATAGAACATAAGACGTAGTGACACCAAATCGAATTAAACCGACCTCATATTATATCAATTTTATTATTGTTGTAACCTAGGGAAGGTTACTGAATAAAATAATCACTCGAAGGTTGGTAATGAACGATAATACTTAGGACAAGAACAACACATATAAGATTCGCCAGCAGAGCGTAGAAGAATTATTCAACTGCTCGAAATAAGTCAAATGAATTCTATAATAAATCTCCAACTGCAGGGTAATACACACCGCCAGAGTTGATCAGACGTGACACAAGGTCAAATTTAATGTAGGGTTATCTGAGCCCTTAGTCTCGGCCAAAAATTCCCCGTAGACCCCGTTTAAAGCGGGGTCGGTAGCTGTTTTCCAAGACGAGACCTTGCGCTTCGACATAGCCACATCTGGGGATCCTCTCTGCCCGGAGGCAGAGAGTTTGATCAGCACAGCTGGGGAGGAATCTCGAAATGCATGATATTTACTAACAACCCACGCGGTCAGATGTGACACAAGGCCGAATTTAATGTGAGGTATCCGAGCCCGTAGGATCGACCAAAAGATTTCCTCGTCGACTCTGTATGAAACGGGGTCGGTTACCTATTTCCCGAAACAAAAGTCTGTCCTTCGATATAGTCTCATTTGGGGATCCTCTCAACCCGGAAGAAGACAGTTTGACCAGCACAGCTGGAGACGAATGTTCAACTGCAGGCCACAACATACAGTATGTACTACACATTATCGTCCGTAGGTATAGTGCAACAATTATATTTCCAATTATGCAGATTTTACTTCGTTACAGTTGCAATGAATTGTATTTTGACGTATTCACTATTTATGTTATATAACTATATCTTCTTTCTTCCTGGTAAATCCATTGAGATCACAGCCTGTCTAGTAGAAACAAAATATCCCATATAGAAACAATATGGTGCGTGGATAAAATACATGTTAATACCTTGAGAGTAACCCACAGTATGAATGTGAAAACATTCTTTAAACCTGCTTGCCGGGTCTTGGAATTTACGTTCAATTTTCCCAAATATGAATACGTAAAAGTTAGCGGAATGATTTAGCATATATTAAGCCATAACCTTCTGTAGCAGACTGTAACAGATTGACACATTCGCAAAGCGATCAAAAGTTCGAATCAGCAGTCTGATGTGACAGAGGCGATCAGGTGTTCATTCAAGCAGTCTAGGTCTTGTTTGATGCTTGCGACAAGCGAAAAGATATAATATCGTCTCATCGAATTTTAGCTATGACATAAGATTCGTTCTTCAGTAAGTACGTGCATTTTCCAATTCAATATATTATAGCTGTCATGGGGTCAACTTTCCTACCCATTGGTTTTGCTACAAATAAATATTTCATGATTATTTGTTATATCATATATATATTCCATGGTCATAATTTATTCCATTGGAATCGTAAATACGATCCAATTCATCAGACCTACAAATTCAAAAAGAAAACAGAAAACAACAACTCCGGAAATAAAAACAGAATTTAGAGAGAGTGTAAGTATGAGGAGGAGGGAGATTAAACCTTAACAGAGAGAATTTTAGGAGAGGTGGGTGGAAGGGCTTTTAGTAAGAGAAAAATGAATGTTGTCGGATGTCTAATGCATAAAGTTACATTTCGTGGTGACATACACACACCATAGACAATCTAATGTTAGAGTAAGAGGGAGGAAAAGACGAGATGGGGGAGAGAGATGGGACGACGGAAAGTATGATTGAACGGCGTGTCGCTTTGTAATTGAGAAAATTTGACAAATTTAATATCGACTACAGGTTACAAATCAAATATAAACATATAAAAATAAATATAACGATTATCTAATCCGGCAAGGACCTATATTTTTATGTTCAAAAACACATGCGAATACACACATAACATATACACGTATATACACATAGACGTGTACCCACATACACACATATATATACCCATGTACACACATATAAAAATATATCCACATATCTACACATATACATATTCATGTATATCCATATACACACACTTTTCACATACATATACATCCATACACATGCATACATGCATATACCCATCCATACATGTACATATATATATATATATATATATATATATATATATATGTATATTTATGTATGTATATTTACCACCAATATTATATATATATATATATATATATATATATATATATATATATATATATATTGTTTATTGGACTTTGGTTCACTTAGTACGTACTTGTAAACTGTAACTCTCTTTCCATGTTTGATTACGTACAGCATCTTCATTTTATTTGCAAGTTTTGAATTATTTATTCATTTTCTTTTTCAAATTCCTGATGCAGGCTCCGAAGATGATGTTTTCCAGATCAATTTTTATCTTTCCTTCATATCATTATAATCTATACTTATCTCATTCTCTTAGAACAACACCATTCAGTAACAATAGAATTTGTAGCTACGCGGACTTTAATGAGTACACACGTACTAAATATATGTAATAACCCCCACCAGTCCCCTACCAAAACAGAAATATGCATTCACCCCTAACATTGTTCTTTAGTTAGCCTGAAAATTAACCCCTCGCAATAACGCATAAATAATTCCGTTTTGATCGCATGGAAAGACGGAAAAGGATTTTCATAAAGGTTTGTTTGACTTCAATGATAAAAAAGTTAAAAAAAAAAAAAAGAAGAAGAAAGAAACGACCTGCCAATACCTCATAAATAATGAACTGTTCCTGTCTGAACGGAAGGAATGACAGAAAAGACATATCGGAGACGCTGTTTGATTGCAGGGAAAGAAAGAAAGAAAGAAAGAAAGAAAGAAAGAAAGAAAGAAAGAAAGAAAAAAGAAAGAAACGATCTATTAGTACGTCATAAATAATGGACTCTTCTGTTATTATCACGAGGAAAGCCGGAAAAGACGTATCACAGACGCTCTTTGATTTCAATGAAACAAAAATGAACGAAAGAATGAAAGACAGATGAAGAATAAAAACAAATATCAAAGAAGAAAGCCGTGAAATTTTCATGGGTACGCCAATTGTTATTAAACCGTTCACCCGAGTTTAAATTATTGAATCACGAATCAGTTTCGAATTCTCTACTGCAACAGCGATGTTGCCTTCATTTCATTTCTATCTATTTAATGTAATACAATCAAAATTATAAAACGTAAATGCAAATAAATTTCCACCTGAATTTCTAATGAATCACAAGTTTAATGCAATGCAAACAAAAAAGAAAAATCGAATAAAATTAAATAAATTCAAAGCGAATCCTTATTACTTCTCAAGATTAAATAAATGCTGACGAAATCAAAGTAGAGGAAATTGACGTACAAGCGAAATTCAATTTTCTTTCATATATAAACAAATATTAAGTAGATTAAAATAAAAGTGAAGTTTTATTATATAACTGTGTATATATAATCTACTCGAAACCACTAAAGAATTACAATCAGAACTTAAACAATTCTCTAATAAACTTCGAAACGAACCGCCTGAAAATAAGATATAAGCCATTTCAAAAAATCTTATTACATTTTCCAAACAAACCTGTATTTTTCACAAGTAAAAATCTCTTCCTTGATATTTAATCTGTAATATCATTGTTTAAATTTAATCCAGAAATGTTTAATCAATATGTACCTCAGTTCATTTGTTCAGCTTATGGCGAACCGGCTGAATTCAATATTTTCAGAGAATCATTTTACATGTGCCTGATGCAACTGTACGTTTAAAAGTCGTTCTCGATATGCAATAAACTGAGTTTTTAATTAACCGGTTGTCGGAAAATTATTCAAATGTTCAAAAATGCAGAATAAATAAATGCGCGTGTGTGAGAGGTACAGCAAAATAAATATCCCTGTGTCTAATGGGCGCATAATACATTAGGTCACACGTTGACCACGTCACAACACACTTATTACATTCAACTCTTCTGTGATACTTACAATTTTCTCGCTACCTATCCTGACGATGACTTTAGAAAGTCGAAAGCTTAGACAAAGTTTATTTGAAAATGAAATTTTGACAATTTGTGACGGAATTACCTTCTTATCGGAGAAGGAGGATTGCTGCAAATTGCTGCAAATTCGAAAAGACGATCAATAAAACTGATCAACAGAAAACGTCCGTTTTCTTTAGTAATATTTTCCTTAAAGAAGATTTGCTGCCAAAAAATATAGATATTTTTAAGCAAGAAATAAATAATAAAAATCGGAATATATCTACATTTTCAAAGTTTTTTAGAAAACACCCTGAATATTCAAGACAAATATGTCTCCTCACTATGACACCGGAAATAACATATTTACATTATATTTTTATATTCAAAGTCGAAAGATATAGAAGCGAAAGAAAAAAAACAAGGAGAGAGAATAAAGGAAAAATAGAATTATGAAAAAAATAACACGACATCCTACATATGTGAACATACACACACGTTTACAAGTACACATACACATGCACATACACACACGTACAAAAACAGGGAGAAAAATCAGCATAAAATCAATGAAAAAACTCATGGATTATTTTTTTAAATTAATATGAAAATAAAGAAAATAAAAAAATCAACAGACAACTGCTGATAACTCCCAAGGAGTGTACCAGTTTGTCTATGAAACTCTATAGTAGACGTGTTCTATATAACATTTTGTGACAAAATTATATATATATATATATATATATATATATATATATATATATATATATATATATATATATATTCTGTCAATTTTGAATAAAGAAAACAATTGACGTCCGGTTACAATTATTTACAGATTCATCAACAATGTATTTTCATTATCTTTTCTTCCTTTCTATTAACAAACACTGATTCCATTACTGTATTATTTGTTTGATTCATCAAATGATTTCCTGTGTTACATCTTCCAAATGATTCTGCAAGCTAGGGTTTTAATCAAATCAAAATTTAATTTTTTGATGAATTTTTCTGAAATAAAATTTGATCTTTTTAAATTCTTGCTGTCTAAACACCTGATGAAAAATAATGTTCAGCTCTTTTTTTCCTCAAAGCTTGATTCAACATTATAAAATACTTTTTAAATTTCGCATTCCTTTCTCACCAAAAGCTAAAATTTTGTAAAGAACTTCTCGGATGACTAGGATCCTTATATATATATATATATATATATATATATATATATATATTCATATATATATATATAAAAAATAAGAAATTGGCGAGAATAGACGTTTCATTAAATAATATAGACAATTCATTGTCTATTTTATTTTATGTAAAAGTTGTTGATTTACATAACAGTTATAACTGTTTATAAATGATAAAGTTTTCTTCGAGGGCATAGTTTTTTATCAAACTCAACTGGACGTCCGGTTCGATTTGGGAGAGTGTAAATCTCCAACGAATTTTTGCAAATAATCTTTATGTTGGTCATTCCACAAACTCCATTTCACTACATTTTTCAATGAAAACCTTTCTTGAACTTTTAAAGCATTTAAAACAACAAATGCCTGTTACATCCATGTTAGCAGGGTTTTAATCAAAATAATTGTTCTCTGAAATAAAAACTATACTTTAAATGCACATGAAAATAATGTTCAGACAAAAACATTAAAAATACTTTTAAGCATTATACATCAAAAAGTTAAATTCCTTATGGGATGACCTAAACAAAATAATATATATGGAATATATATATACAAATATTCTATTTTTCAAAATATATAACAAGTATTGTCTATTTATTTTTGGTTTTTTAACATAGTTTATAGTTATATTGGTTTATAAAACATAGAACGGCTTTGCCCTTTTTCATTCTCCAACGAATTAAATAATATTTATGTTGGTCACACCACAAACTCGTACATTTTAATGAAAATGCATTTTAGGCATTTTCGCAACATGCCTGTCTTATATGCGCGTGTTCAATCGTTAAAAACACAACTATACTGATCTAAAAAATATGAAAAAACTAAAAAATGACAGACTATCATCAAACAGTTAAAACCCAACGTATATTGTTTGATATGGAAATCTACAAATCTTCTTAAATGATAATTTCTTGAGTAAAACAACAAAGCCATTAGTTTATATTAAAAAAAAATTCTCCGAAAGTCATAATGGTCATAAATGCAGTGCGATTTTTTCTTTTTTTCGGTTAATGATAATGTTATCAAACTTATCAGAAGATACGAAAAAATTTTACATAAAATAAATAGACAACACTTGTCTATATTATTTAATGAAACGTGTATAAATGAAAATATGCTGCCTAAATACACACAATATATATATATATATATATATATATATATATATATATATATATATAGTCTTAAGGTGTTCTATATTTTTTTATTTATTTATTCTTTTCCGTTTCGAATTTTAAGTAACGTAGTAAAAATTTGTTTTGATGTCTGCATTTTGAGATGAGCTGAAATCGTTTATTTAGTAATTTATTTTTTTTCTGGGAAGGTAATTATAGCTATTTTTCCTCCAAGCATATTTTAAGGTTTTGGATTGTTGTAGGCTAATGAATTTTTCCTTAATTTCCTTGATATTTTCAGTGTGATTTGCGATTTGTTTTTAATTTCCCAGATATACTTACGAAGCTGTTCGCGTATTTACTATTTGTAAAAGATGTGTTGTGTGCATAGTTTCTTTCTTTCCAGGTTCCTTCAGTTACTCCCCTGAATACTTTTTCTTCATTATTTACATTATTCGGACTATTGTACTCATCTTTGTCGCCATATTTATCCCAAAGTTTCGCTCGTTGTACGCTCCGGCCTTCTTCAGGTGGTTGGAATGTCGAACTGAACCCTTTATTTCGCTCACTGGGGTAGACTGTTTTAGTTCCACGTGCCATGTTTGATGGATGTCAGCTATCAGTTATCTCGTGTAAATTTTCACTCTGAAAGTTCTTCACTGCCTTAACCGAGTATTGAACTCACACTCTTTGGGTCTTGTCGCTGGATCTAACCAACGCCTTTATCCATTGTGCCATATGTCCTCGAAAAAATAGCTATAACTGCTATATATACGATAAAAATGACAGTTACTTAAAAATCAAAAACAGCAAAAAGTAAATAGAAATATCCATAATAAAATAAATAAGAAAGAAAAACATGTAAAAGAAATTAATCCAGAGAAATAAATAAGCAAATTAACAAAGCGTTCCATTTAGTACTAATAAAAATAAAATAAAGATGCAAAAACAAGTGAACATAATCAACCCAAACAAATAAATAAAATCATAGACAAATTAAAACTGCCGCCCGCCATAATGATAGAAAGAACAGAATACAGTAATCAATCCAAAATTTGAACGAAAAAATGACTTTATCTTCCCAGAACAAAACTAACTATTAAATAAACGAACTAAACAAATCTCAAAAACTTTTTACTACGTAAATAGAATATCGAGAAAAGAAAATAATAAATAAGTATATAAAACAAAAAATAAATAAAAAACAAGTAAAATAAGTAAATAAAGAAAGAAACCATCAAACAACCCCCGCCAAAATAACTGCAAAGTATGAACTGCCCAAAATGCACCACTGACCCGTGTATATATATACTCGAGAAAAAACCAACAGGTGGCCTGACTACTGATTTTCTTTTTACAAATATATTCCTTTATGTTGATATACGCTATAATTTTTGCGGAATTTCATCCAATAATATGCACAAGACTGTTCATTGTAGGTGGTTATGGAATGATGGAAATTTGGAGAAAAAGAATGTCCACTGAATACGGACATGTAGACGTTAAAATATAGCATTTAGTGAAGCTTCGATGTACATGTTTCTTGCACAATGTGGCACTTCCTTGTGGATCTTTCTTGTAACAAATAGAATATGATGGATATGTGTGTTACGTGACTTGGTGGGTGCAGTATGTCGAGTGATATTTGTGAACTTTAAGAACCAAAAACTGGATCTCATTTGAACGTTTTGCATGGAAATAACTACAGTGTAGCGTTAGTCTTGCAACGTTGTCTCTGCGGGAAAGATATCACGAGGAACAACAAAATGACTTCCCCGACAAAGCGTGAAGGATTTTGAAATGTAACAGAGCTGTAATTTGAGGATATGGAAGCCACAACCGAATCATAAGAGGAATAATCCATCTTGGACTTTAAGATAACTTGAAATGATTATGCATTTCCAAAGGTTACAGTTACTTACTGGGGTGCTACAAGTAGTCGATCAACTTTTCAGCATCGTTAGCAACGTAATTGTTACATTCATACCACTTGAGATTTGAGTCCTAATCAATGTTGAATTCATGGAGCATCGATGAGAATAGAACTGATCACTGTCGCTATAGAGAGCTTGTTTTTTATTTGTTTTTTTTTCTTTCATTATCTATGTTTTATCAACCCTTAGAGGATTATCTAAAGCCAGAAAATATTTATAAATTGTAATTTTCTTCTTTGTTTTTTGTGATAATAATAATGTAATGATGAACCCATAGCTAGGGTAGAATAGGTGGATTAATACCTGTGCTGGTGGTATCACGGCTATGTCTAGGTTGGACCGGCTCGGGCCTGGACCAGCTATGACAAGCCAAGACCAGCTATGACTAGCTTAGACCAGCTCTGAGCAGCTTGGAAAGCTATGACCAGCTAAGACCAGGTGGCCCGAGTGGAAACACTCGGGTTCTTCACGTTAAAACCTACCTTGTGTCACATCCTGACTCAGTGGGGCGTCAAGTAAATATCTACCTTAAAAAGGGTATATCATGTAACCGAATATAACGAATTCAACCTGAATAGGAACTCTGTTCTGAGAGTTTTTATCAATACATCATCTGTACGTACCCATCTAGTTACCGAACAGATTCGACATTGATTAAATTAGGTGACAGGACGGGTATAGATACTTCAATGTGATGTGGTCGTAAGCCGAAAAGCTTAGAGATATCTGCTTATATACGCACACACTTGGATGCTAATTTATTGGAATCAAATAAAATGGATGCGTATGGATCATGATTATATGGAAATTGCATTGAAAAAGATATATATCTATAAAACACAAAATATCTGTCGTTGTGTGTGCCAGTCTCTGTGTGTGTACGTTATTGATGCAGGTTTACATTTCTCAACCCATTTCGATGAAACTGTACATACGTATTGCAAATTTATGAAGTTAGGTCAAGACCAATTTTTCAATTAATCTGCACCTCCCACCAACGGGTTTAGCAGAAAAATCGATACAACTTAAGGTGGGTACGACTTTTTGCGAAAACCAAAGGAAAGCTACACGTGAACAACATTTATACTGGATGAGCAGATGTTCTTTGCACTTAATACAAACATAGACCATGGTAAGAGGTTTGTGTATAGTGCTTGAAAGTTTTACTGTGACATTGTCTTCACGCAAAACATTGCATAAAACTGTGAAAAAATCGAGTTTTTCGTACTACTTAAAAAAAAAAAACTTGCATAACTCCCTCATTTTTTATCTGATTTAATTCAAGCATGTGGCAAAATACTTGCCATCGTGTATAAAGATTCCCGGGTATAAAGAAATACATAAAAAATTCAAAAAGCCTGTTTAGCGGTCAGACCACTCTGGTTTTCCATCCGTTGCTTTCAAAAGTTACCATGTAAATTACATAAGGTACACAAATTGTTTTACGTTAATGTTTGGTTTAGATTATTTCATTTGTTTTGACAAAATCAGCTGCAAACTAAGACTAAAATCACCTTTTGCAATTTAGCCAATAGTTTCTTCATGTGATTCATCCTAAACTGGCATTCGGAAATACTTTGATGCAAATACTGTTTGAGACACGATACTGAAGCGTTAAAAGGGAAAATACCCGAGGATCCTCTTATTAACAGTAAATATGTGAAGGAAAGGTCGTTCGTGCGTTTGTACTTGCAGTTGAATCAACCTTCGTTGCTTCATCCCTTTTTTTGTTTCATTATTAGATTTGTGAAAAATGCAATACTATTTGAAATATATTACGGCCACAGGAAAATTTACTGAATATCTAAAACAATGAAACAATTAAATCGCGATCAACGACGACACAAGAATTATTTATCGATTAAATTCTCTTATTAAGAACAATTAACCACTTGCGAAGGATATACCGGGAAAAAAGATTAGTGGATAGTTTAGTATACCAACGGATGATGCATGCAACTGGGGATGCAGACAGGCATTTCTAGACTGGGACTGCGGGTATACAGAGTGTTCAATTATACAATTTCAATCATGGACACTCGGGCAAAGGCTGGCATCTTAGCTAATCAATTATTAAGATTTATTAATTAAGATAACATTTAACAAGATATTATTAAAACAATGTTGTTATGTTATGTTCACAAATCAAAAAGGACACTTATACGTAGCAGCAGCAAGTGACAATTGAAATTGTAAGTCACATAATGAGGAAAGAGAGCTTGCAAAGCCACATTGCAGATTGAAGAAAAGAAAACTGAGGAATACAACGCATAACCGTCCTATAAATGTTGAGTAAACGAATGGGATAAAAAGGTTTAGAAAAAATAACAAAATTTATTAAGACCTAGAAAGAACTGGTAATTGTGGAAAGTCATGATCGCTAGTGTCCTCAAGAGACACAAAACATTTATAGGAATACGTGTTATCCGTGCGGTAAATGAAGATCGAAATATGGGTTCGACTTCCAGCAAAATTTCCCTTTGCAATAACGCTTTTGAGAAAGATAAAAAGGTATAGTGATTCTTCTTTTCACCTATGAGTAAATAAACTAAATAAATACTTATTAAGTTGCAACCTATTGAGGGGAAATACGATTCAAGTTCATACAGAAGGAAAATGAAGAATAGTACTTAAACATATGAAAAAAATGCAATGTGTAGAGAGTTAAAGTCCTGAACACATATAGTATTTAATATGGCTAAATAACAATCCTGTTTTAAAGCAAGTTATAACTCAATAGTTGTATATAACCATTGAGTCATTATAGCCTTAGCGATAAGATCACAATCTGCATATCTGTCAAAGAAAAAGAGTTAATAAGAGTCGTTGTTAAGGGCAAAGATTGTATTTGGATCCATAATCTTTGGTTTCGTATTAGTGGAGTTGCATTGTTCCATGATTCGTTTGTTGGGACTGGGAAGATTATGCGTTCAGTAATGCGGCAAGATTCTACAGCAGAACCAAATGTGCAAACTCATCATAACAGCTCATTGGAATATCGCCGGAAATCGGCTAAATTTTTAATTAGAGATAGCGTTCGCTCTTTCATCGCTAACAAAAGAATTTTCTTCCGGTGGGTATGAGAAATCTCACGATGACTTGCGCAAATCGCGATATTATCAGAGATTATATCACAGAATCTTAATACTGTTGCTGTTATATACATTTTATTATGTGTAAATCAATATATATATATATATATATATATATATATATATATATATATATATTATATATAAAAACACACACACACAGACATATATAATATATATATATATACATATATATATATATATATATTATAATCATATATGTATGAATGAGTCTGTGTTTCCACCCACACACACACACACACACACACATATATATATATATATATATATATATATATATATATATATATATATGTATGTATGTATGTATGTATTATGTGTTTCTGAAAATATCACGATTAAATTATAGCATTTATCGCAAAATATTTCGAAAATATTATTAACAGTATACGAAATTGCTTATATCTGAACTTTTCCGCATTTTCACACACACACACACACACACACATATATATATATATATATATATATATATATATATATATATATACACACACACACACACACATATATGTATATATATATATATATATATATATATATATATATATATATATAAAATATATATATATATGTGTGTGTGTGTGTGTGTGATAATTTATTTCCTGTGATCATATGCCCATCCTCACACATTATGCCTTTTTCTTTTCCCCCCTCTCTCTCTCCCTTCCCTTCCCCTCCGTCTATCTATCTCATTTCCCCTTTCACAATAAAGGCCTTTGTCTTGAAATCAGTTTTCCCCTTTTCTTTTTGAAAGTATTTCTTTTATTTTCTCTTTCTTCTACCCTTTTTTCTTTATTCTTTTTGCTGCTTTCTTCTATTTTTCCTTCTCTCTGGATGAATTTAAAATCCATTTCTTGTTGTAAATCTTTTTGGTCTGAAGTGGTGGGCTTCTGATCCCAGGAAATAAATTATTATGTACAGTTTTCTAAGAACACGGCTTTCATTATTATATTTGGTCTTGTCTTATATTGCGCTCGTTTTTATTTATATCCTCTTTAGAATTATCCCTATTAATTATTAAATAATATATATGCGTGTGTGTGTTTCTACGTGTTTAAAATGAAATATAAATATATGTTCATACTGTATGTATATATATATATATATATATATATATATATATATATATGACGTCACATTGTCGGACTTTGTCCATTTCTCAATGTGTGACGTCATTTGTTTACATTTGATACACCATGAGCAGATGTGAATGTACGTGAGAGATCCCAGTAAATTCGACCTTGCTAACCGCTACTGGCCAAATATAGTGGTCAAACCACTCGCATCCATGCGCCCACACTCACTCGCATTCTTCATTTTTTAAGCATTCCATTCCACCCCAAGCAAGGCGGGAAGCCACTAGCACGCAAGGGGTTACAGAGAGTTGGAGCGAGAGCAAAGTGGAGTGATAAAGAAAAGGAGGAAGTGTAGTTTGGGGGTTAAATCAGGACATCTGGAGACGTCAATTGATATTACCTTTGAATATTTGGAGAATATAGCTATCAGGAAAACAAGAAATGGGGAGGGATTTCCACAGGCGAGAAGTTGGAGATATGAAGCATTTGGAGTAGTTCCTCAAACCGCTACTTTTTTGGAAAAGATTAGATGTGGTTGATTTTGTGAACATTTCAATCTTATTCTCTTCAATGTGCCACTATTCTTTTCATTTTGATCGACTTCATTTCCTCATCTTACATTCATATCACACACCTCTTCCAGTAAACCTCGACACTGAGGTCTTACGGCTATTGTATTGGTTGGATTTTATTAAAAGTGTTCCTCCACGAGCTAACGAGACATAGGCTTTGGCTGTATTCAAAATTGTTTCCCCGACATTGGTTTGTTAACAATTTCGCTGTCACGAGATCAAATCAAGTGATAATTTATTATATCGACACATCCTATACAAAATTAACGTAATTTTGCTGAATTTCTGAGATGTCGAATGTACCGTATTCGTATTACCATTCCCATCTATCAATGTAACAGATGTTTTTACTTATTCAAATAAATTTACTATATCTTGCCAATTTCTCATCTCAAATATTTATATAATAATGAATCGAAACTTCTGCTCTGTTATAATGAAATTCTGTCGATGACAACTGAGAATGGATCAAATGATAAAACAAAAACAATAGTTCTCTGGATTCTTTATCTTGTGTTGTTGAGGTTCAACCCTTGTACAATAATCGTATATACATATTATCAGATTCATTATGTACCTTCTTTTGCTTCAATGTTCTGTATCCATTGAGGAATTTGGATGATTATGCCTCTCCATATGTAGCACTTGCTAACGCTAATCTTTTTCAATACATCCTACCCCCGATCCTACATTCATTCACATAAACTAGTCAGGTAGGTGACCCATTGTTTTCTCTGTCCATCCAGCCTTCGATTTGCCCTGGGACAATCGAATTCAAAAAAAAGAAAAAATCCCGCCTTCGTATACGTCTAAGAAATTTCAGTTTCCTCTTTCAGATTCTGAGTATATGAATCATTATATTGTTTCCATTTTTTCAAAAGACTTCTTCGTCGCTCACGCGCTCCGTCCATAGTGCTCAGAGCATCTTTCTATAGAACCACATATTTTGCTAGTAAATTGTCCAGCACTCATTGTTATATAAAAAGGCGATTATTACATGGCAGATCAACAAATACTTCCACATTTCTAACAGAATATTCCTGTTCCAGGGACAAATAAAAAACAATCAATACATGTTATATATAACTTATCAGACAAAATATCAGATACTTGAAAATGATCAATATTTCTGTGCGTGTGTATTTAGACAACAGTCCCTCTTTTATACAAGTTTGCTTGAAATCATATATACTACAACATACCCAACACGATGATTCACTATCTGTATATATCTCTGAGATGAGGTATTATGATTACTTACGTCATTTCCATTATTCGGACTGTTATCCTCATCTTCATTGTCATATTCACGGCCGTTTTATGCTCCTGCCTTCTTCAGGTGATCGGAATTTCGAACTGAACCCTTTATTTCGTTCACCGGTGTAGATTGTTCTAGTTCCACGTGCCATACCGCTTCCGGATGTCTCAGTTATTTTCCTTTAACTCAACCCTCCAAGTTTTGGTTCACCTTTGGTTCATTGGATAAAGGCATTTATTAGATCCAGTGACTGGACCAAAAGACTTGTGAGTTCAATACGAGGCTACAGCAGTAGTGAATCAAGATTTTATATTTATTTGCTATTTTCAATTTACAGTGTGATAAGTAATGAACGTACTAGAGGAGGAAGTGATATATAGTGGCATATTACATCCATTTTTTGTTTGGACTATTAACCGTCACTTCCCGTCATGTCTCCCGTAGTTTTTAAGGTCGTAGTGCACTACATATAGTGTCCTGGCGGATATTGCAAAAGTTAGGCTTATCTCGTTCATAAAGCTGTTTTTTGAATTTATCTCTTTCCTTTTAGCCTGGTTTTCGAATGAATTTAAAATCGCCCAATCAACATTATTTTTTTTATTTAGAGAAAAGTCTGATCCATTTGTTTACTATGTTTGCCGTAGTCTTTGAATGTAGAATCCAGTGCAGTACGTAATGTGTTCAATGGAACAAAGCCAATATCACTAGTAGCAGCTGTTCAATAATTCTTCAGGTCTTCGATATCAGAGGTTGGCAGTGAATCTTCGGAGAAAGTAGCAGCTGTTAAGTAATTCTTCAGGTCTTCGATATCAGCGGTTGGCAGTGAATCTTCGGAGAAAGTAGCAGCTGTTAAGTAATTCTTCAGGTCTTCGATATCAGTGTACGATGTTGGCAGTGAAGATATTTTTGGAGAAAAAACAAAATGGCTGCCTTTATACACGTCGGATTGAATATTTTGAGCTTTCTGATTGGTTACCCTTCTCTAGGTGGACTATAAAATGAGTCAGCTCATTTTGATTGTTTCACTAGCACTTAGATATATTCAAAAAACAAGTGCATTTATACAAACGTGAAGGTAACGAACTCAGCTCGTCGATTTCTCATTCGCTTTCCAGTCATGAACCGTTCCGTTGCGATTACGTTGCCTAAAATGGCGGATAAATATATCGAAATGGACAATGACGAAAGTTATTAACGTCATTACATTAAATTTTGGGATTAAGCATACATACTTTTTAATGCATTTGAATGTTTCCGAATCTTAGGAAACGCTATCATGAATTACATTATTTAGAAGAAATCGTAATAGCGTGCATGCGGACATTTAGTAGTTTTGAACTATTACACAAATCGTATGACTAGTCCGAAGATTAACATTCTTAGGATCTTCGAACTGGATTAACTTTACCCTAATTCTATTTGTCTTATTATGATCTTTTGAATTTAGCGATAACTCGCATATGTATAATGTTTTATTTTGGATAATCATTTGTAGTTAGTTGTTTTGTTTTCTATTTTGTTAAGAAAGATATAGAAATATTATTGAAAGGAAATATTTTCGAAAAAGAGTAAGAGAGAGGACATCTTGACACCCTTTCAGAATTGGCCATTATCCAATGGAATTTGGATCCTAAAACACAAAGGATTTTCATATTGAGAGACTTTATTTTTTTAATATTTTGTTTGATATTCAGTCTTTGCTAAATCATCATTTTATAACAGTAACAAAATATGTTTAAAAAAAAACAAAAAAAAAAAGAAAAACAAGTAAATGCTCTTCAATTTAGTGCCCGCTGTCAAATATTAAACCAATTTAAATAATCTGCATAATGGAAAAAATATTTAACGAAAAGACATTTAACAGGTACTCAGTTACTAATTGTTAGATTAAGATTTAAACCGTTGTATCTTAGAAATAATTAAAGATATCTTTCTTGAAATCTCCAAGGTTATTTTCTTTGCTGTTGCCTGATTTTTTTTTAACGCATTGACCGTTCCCTTTATGCTTCTTGAATAGACTGTGAAGTTGGAATCCAGATTATGAATGTTGGTACTAATACTGAATAATCATTTTCCTCTCACGATTGCTCAGTTAGAAAGAGATAGTTAGTCTGACACAAAAAGATTTTAACCTGTTCTTTTTCTAGAAGAATAACTGAAATAGTTTTCAGTGAGTCTTACGATAACTGTTGCCAAGATGTCTAAACGTCTTATTCCAAAAACCAGAAAAAAGATATCGATTAATTTACTGTTTATTTTTTTTCAACATTTTGTGGGAGGGGGAATTATCTCATGCTGTTACATTATTTGAACAATTTTTCTGTTACACACGGTATGTTTATTAGGGTAACCTACAGTAAATTTCGAACTAAAACCTTTATTTATATTATGATTACAGAATACTCACTTTCAGTAGCACATGTCTAGTCATAGCTTGCCTACTTAATGTTGTGCAGTTATTACCCCGTTTCCCCATAGGAGAAGCAAGCAGAATCCAATCCAGGGACTGAATTCACAAATACTATGACACCAAATTTAATAATCGACTATTTAATTCATTATATTGTTGTCCTGTAGGACATTCCTTTGTTGAAATCAAGACTTTATATATATATATATATATATATATATATATATATATATATATATATATATATAGAGAGAGAGAGAGAGAGAGAGAGAGATAGATAGATAGATAGATAGATAGATAGATAGATAGATTGAAACAAATTATAATGACTTCAGGGCAAAACGATCAAAAGATTTGAGAGAATGACAACTAGGATCAGGTCAACCGTCCATATTTCACAATTTACTTTTATTATTACTGTCTATTAAAATAAAAATTAGTGCAATTTCATAAGTCAGATGAAAATCTGTGGTGGCTGTGTCAAACCACACAAAAATCTGTTTGGTTATATTATGAAAGAATTTTGAAAAAACTTACGGCTATATCTCGTTGAAAGTCCTGTTCCATTGGAACTGGTCAGTATCTATATGAGTGACCGCTTAAGAATATCAGGTGACGTAAGCTTGAAATAACCTGCAAAGGGTTGATGAACCATAGAAAATGAATCACTCAAACACATTTTGTATATCGGGGTAAAAAACTCAAACAAATGAGAACTTTTTGTATCGAGCTCTCTAGAATGTCCATCGTCCTGGGTATGACGAAAAAATACATCCGGCATTAAGACAAGCGGAATATTGGAAGTCCTTAGGAGCATGGAACCAACTATTAGTTGCTGTTGTTCTCTGTCCCACCCTGTCCAAGCTGTGGCTAAATTGTGAACCCCCCAACCAAAGTTCTACAGTATATGTTTATAATAAAATGACCAAAATATTTTTATAGCAAAATGACAATAAATGAAACACTAAACATATTTATATATAAATACATTTTAAATTAAAATACGTAACATTAATCACTTTGTTACGATCTACAAATTATATATCTAAAAGACACACTGTATCCTGAGAGTATAAAATTCAGTACAAGGTATATATATTTGAAAGCAGAAAATTGCATGCGGAATTTAAATTTTCGGCAATAAAAAAACCCATAGAGTTTGATATGCCGCTAAACAAATTCAGCCAACCAACAATACATATTTATAGCAAGATTACCAAAAATACCTATGTATAGTAAATTTACCAAGAAAATCTATGTAAAGCGAAATG